>PVHT020000284.1:1689533-1763818 GCA_004024745.2 Catagonus wagneri | reverse complement strand
GGGGTATGGGGTGTGGGGGTTACAGAGTTTGGGGGGTAGGGGGGGAAGGGGTATGGGATGCAGGGGTTCTGGGAGGGAAGACTGCCCAGCCCTGCTCTCTAGGAGTTCCCCCAAAAGGCTGCCTACGCCCAAGGACAGACGTGGTGGGACAGGAGCAATTAAGAAACTTCTCGAGACACCAGCATCAAATGCTATCACTCACATGTGGAATTTAAAAAAAGGAGACAATGAACATCTTCGCCGAACAGATACTGACTCACAGCCTTTGAAAAACCTGTGGTTTCCAAAGGAGACCAGTTGGGAGTGGGGGCATGTGCCTGGGGTTCAGGATGGAAATGCTATAAAGCTGGGCTGTGATGATCGTTGTACAACTATAAGTGTAATTGAGTAATAACAAAAGCTATAAAAAAAAAAAGAATCTTGTGAGGCCTTCACAGGCCCGGGGCCAGGCCCCGTTGGTGACGATGACGGCCGGGATTGAGGAACCGAGGAGCAGGCACCTGCCACGGGGGCGGGCAGGGAAGGGTCGCACCAAGGGCGCCACGTCCCTCTGCCTGCAGAGACGACAAATGCCGTCTTGTCTTCTCCGGCCCATGTGCTCCCCACTCTTTAAGGCCCATCCTAGGGGCCACATCTGGTGGAACCCCTCGCAGTCCTGGCCTTCGACCTGGGCGTCCCAGACTTTCTGGGGATAGACGGAGAGGACTCCTGATGCAAAGGGTTGAGGGGAATTGTGGTCCAGACCGCCTCTGCCCTAAGTCCTGGAGCTGTTTGTTTCCCAGGTCAGAGCCACAGGACCCGTTTCAGCAGGTGCTGACTTGGCGGCCAGGCCCCAGCCGTCCTCAGGAAGAAAATGATGATCTTGGACCAGGCTGGGGGAGTGTACACATAGACTCTGGGGCAGACAGAGGACTTGGAGTCCAAGTGATCATGCGGTGACCACTAGGATGGGACAGCATGGAGCCAGAGACACAGAGTCTGGTGATGCCTTGCCTGGGCCTCCAGGGGTGTCTCTGTGGAACAATCAGTGGTGGGACAACTGGTGGGACTGGAAGAAATCTAGGGCTGACTCAGAGGTCAGGTTCCCTGACACCAAGGAATTGACAGCCTCATGGGGGGAACCCCAAATCCTTCTTGGAGACCCACAGAATGAAGGCAGTATTTGCAAGGACCCCCAGACCCCTCTACCACGCTGGGGCTGCTGAAGTCGCGAGGGACGATGTTCCCACGGAGCGTGAACGAGCTGGGAGTTGGCATCGAGGCCATAACTCAGAGCCTGGGCCAAAGGGCCCCCTCGCAGGGGGACGGTAGGCTGCTCTACATGCCCCAGGAACGAGGGAAGTGGGTCGGCATCAAGAAGAGAGGAAAAGGAGTTCCCGTCGTGGCTCAGTGGTTAACGAATCCGACTAGGATCCATGAGGTTGTGGGTTCAATCCCTGGCCTTGCTCAGTGGGTTAAGGATCCGGCGTTGCCGTGAGCCGTGGTGTAGGTTGCAGACGCGGCTTGGATCCCGCATTGCTGTGGCTGTGGCGAAGGCCGGCGGCTACAGCTCCTGTTAGATCCCTAGCCTGGGAACCTCCATATGACGCCGGTGCAGCCCTAGATAAAGGCAAAAACAAAAACAAAAACAAAAGACAAAAAAAAGAAGAGAGGAAAGGAGGTCTGGCCGGAGAGCAGAAGCTCAGGTACGATTAGACAAAAACTCAGGCTCCAGAAAGGGAAATAGGGTCCTAGCGGAGCACGTGAGGGCAGCAGGTCTGGGTCCCTCAGCCTCTGGGGGTGCGGTGGCTGTGGCGGGGGGTCCAGTCCCAGGGAGTAGCCTTGCAAAGGAATCTGGGAATTCTGAGTCAAAGGGGGCAGCAGCTGCTGCTCTAGGTGGCTGCCAAGGACCCTCCGGCTGAGGGTGGTGCTACAGGCGGTGGCGCAGACTGCAGGCGGGAGGGCAGACTGGTGGCTGCCAAGGGGGTAGGGGAGGGAGTAGGAGATACGGGGAGTCTGGGGTTAGCAGATGCCAACGCTTGCATTTAGAAGGGATAAGCAGTGAGGTCCTATTGTACAGCACCGTGAACTCTATCCCATCTCTCGGGCTAGATGATGGAAGATGGTATGTAAAACAGGAATACATGTATGACTGGGTCCCTTTGCTGTATGTACAGCAGGAATTGAAGGAATATCATAAATCAGTATACCAGTATACTGAAGCATAAATATTATACTTTAATAATAATAGTAATAATACAAGTCAGCCACAAAAGAGGTCCCTGTGGGAAGGCAGCGAGGGGACTTGGCTATAGAAAGAGTTATGGGCACCCCTCCCCAGCTGCCCCCCTGCCCCCCAACGACCTGGACAGGCCAGCTGTAAAGAACCTTCAGGGCAGCTCCAGGGAGGGGACACGAGGGGAGACGGGGGATTCTGAAGAATGTGATGGCGAGGGGCGTGTTCACTGTGAGAAATAAAGCCCGCAGGTGAGGAGGCCGGGAAAATCGCCAACCTCTCCCCCACCCCCACTCCGGGTATCTCTTAGCGGGGACCTAAGAGTTTTCCTGATCTTTTCAGGGGGGCTAGTGCCCAGTGGGGACCGAGCAAGGGGGGGTCGTGGGTGGAGGTGGGAATGCAGCTGCTCCAGCTGGAAGTGCCTGGGGGCGCAGGTGGCTGTCGTGCTACTGAGCAGGCGTGAACCGGGGGGAGGGCAGGGCGCAGGGCAAGGTGGTCAGATCTGGCCCGGAGGGGTGGTGAGCCCGTGAGCCCGGACTGATCCGCAGGAATGTGCTGGGAGGGTTCCGGAATGCGACCCTCCTGTGCAGCGCAGCATGGAGGGCGGGCCAGGAGGCCCCCCCGCAGAGGACGTCCTGCTGTCCAGAGGGTGAGAAGTCTGACTGTCTTGACTGACCAAGCTTCAAACGTTCCCGAGGGAAGGCAGAGACACAGACTGACGTGGCCCCCACTGCAAGCTGAGTGTGGGAACGGCTGGGAGAGGAGCAGGGGAGGGACGGGAGACGGGGACTCGGGGGCCAGGCGGGCCCACCGTGCGGTGCCCCGAGAGGCAGCACGTCCCTCTGAAGGCCCAGACCCGGGTGCAGAGAAGGCTGCCCCCAGCATCGGCCATCTGCTCAAGGGACAAGCAAGGCAGGTGGAGCCCAGATGGCAGGACTCGGGGGCTGGCTTTTCCGGGTCCCGCCCATGAAGCGTGTCCACGTCTTGATGTCATTCCCAGGGGACCGGGCTTGGGGGCACAGGCTGCAGAGAGGCCCTGGCTCCAGATGTGTGAACAGCACTTGAAGTGGGCTCTGGTGTATCTTCCCCCCGTCACCCCTGTGCTTTGTCAAGGCTTTACAGTATTTGGGTGAACTTAGGAGAAGACAGGGGTGGGAGGTGGGGTGACATCAGCGGCAGGGCCATTAGTGAGGGGGTGACTTACACTCGAGAGGGAGCGAATCTCAGGGACTTTGGTTCCAACTTCTCTGTGGCGATAAGAGGAGCAGAGCGCCTGCGGTCAGCACTACTGGGTGCGAGGGGACACACCTCGGGTATGGGGGGCCCTGACCATCGGGACCTGTAAATTCTCCCTTCACTGTCAGCTCCAGAAGCATCTGGAAGATTCTGCTGGGGTTGCCTTCACAGAAGCCGCTGCAAGGAGAGCCAAGGCCACCTTGGGAAACAATCACTGCTGTCCTCTGAGACTGTCACTGGAAGAGCCTGCAGAGCTATTTTCGCAATGCCACTGTCATCTGAACATATTCCGGTACCCTTCTCCGGCAACCTCAGAAACCAAAGCTTTTGGCCACTGAGAACAATCGAAAGAATGAGCTCCCAGCAATTCCGAAGGATGAACAGCTAAGAGGCTGTGCAGCATCGGAGCAGTGCGGGTTTCTCAAGGCGGGTTCTTTGATGGGGACAGTGGCAGTGTGGGGAAAGGACTCAGTCTAGGAAGTCACGGTCCCAGGGCAGGTATCCACCAGGCTCTGTCCACATCCAGCACCAGGAAATGACCGAGCTCTGACTCAGGGCCACTCACCAGAACCTTCCCCACTGTGGCCATGGCTGGGAAGGTCAACCTGACACCAGCGACCGCAGATGCACTTCTGCCCGCAGTGAGGCCCATCAAAACCCCGCAGCGGACAGTCGGATCCCACCTCATCCCACCAGTCAGTTTTGAGCACACACGTTGCCGTATAGAGAAGGTACATGACACAGCGTACCTTCTGAAGGGGACGGAGTCTGGAATGATGAGAGGCTTAGAAGGCATTGATTTCAAATTTCAACTTTTTTTTTTTTGGTCTCTTTAGGGCCACACCCACGACATATGGAAGTTCCCAGGCTAGGGGCTGAATCAGAACTGCAGCTGCTGGCCTACGACACAGCCACAGCAACGCTGGATCCGAGCCTCACCTTCGACTTGCGACGCCGGATCCTTAACCCACTGAGCGAGGCCAGGGATCAAACCTGCAACCTCATGAATACTAGTTGGATTCATTATCACTAAGTCACAAGGGGAACTCCTCAAATTTCAACCTTTATAACAGCATAAAGTCACCCTGTTCCTAACACGGACAGTCCAAGGGAGAACATGAAAGGAGGCCCATCCTTTAGGCCTGGAAGGGCCTACAGGGTCTCTAGAGTCTCCTGTCACAGATTGCTGTCACACACGAACTGGGGTTCAAGTCTCAGCTCTGCCACTTTCCATCTGGGCTGACTAGCTACTGGGAGACGGATCACTCATTTCTGGACAAAGCCCATGGCCGCTCCCTGTCTTCCAGGCCACAGCAGGGGTGAGAGGGTGTGTAATCCACCAGGACAGGCCCTGGCATGCTGACCGTGCTCCAGATAAAATAAAGGGGGGCTGCGCTCCTTTGGGGGCTTCACACTGGCTTTCATGGATCTACAGGGCTTGCTGAGGCCCCCACTTCCACTTCCTCTCCCTTTTTTTTTTTTTTTGCTTTTTAGGGTTGCATCTGCAGGATATGGAAGTTCCCAGGCTAGGGGTCGAATCAGAGCTACAGCTGCCGGCTGACGCCACAGCCACAGCCACAGCCATGCGGGACCCAAGCCACGTCTGCAACTTACACCACAGCTCACGGCAATACCAGATCCTTACCTCGCTGAGTGAGACCAGGGATCGAACCCAAATCATCATGGATACTGGTCGGGTTTGTAACCCACTGAGACACAGTGGGAACTCCCCAAGGCCTCCACTTCTGCTTTAACCAGAACAGCTCTGCTCTTATCTATTTTATGGCCTTTCACCTGATAGCAAACGGAAGTAAATATGTGAAAACCCCTGCAGCAGGCGACACCTGGCACCCCCTCTGGCAATGAGCTTGCCCGGCAAGCCAGTGTGTGTCTAAGGCCCCGGCTGGGTCTCCCCCGACCCGCGACCTGCCACCTGCGTCTCCCTCCATCCCTAGGCCCTGTCCCCCCGCCCCTGCGGCTGCCCAGAGAACGCACCTGGTGAAGCGGACCTCACAGATGGTGCACATGTATGGCTTCTCCCCGGTGTGTGTCCTCATGTGCCTCGGCAGCTTCCCGGCCCCCATGATGACTTTGTGGCAGATGGGGCACTGCTGAGAGGCCTTGGGCTTCAGCTTGCGCTCCTCCACCAGCGGCCAGGGCGGAAAGAGGCCCCCCAGGTGGGTGGCGCTCAGGAAGTTGAGATAGGCACCGTAGTCATTCTCCGCCTTGATGGGGCCCAGCGGCCCCCCGGGAAGGTCCGGGAACACGTCCTTGAAGAAGTCAGCGGGGAAGGGTGGCGGCGGGGGTGGGGGCAGCTCCTCCTTCTCCTCCTCCTTGATCTTGCGGTTCTTGATGACCAGGTCCAGGGGCCCGCTGTCCATGGGCTGCTCGGGCAGCTGGGCGAAGGCACCGAAGTCCCCTGGCCAGAGGTGTGGAAAGAAGTCCGGGGCGAACGGAGATAAGGAGGCTCTCCTGTCGGGGAGGTTGGCTTTGGGGTACAGGTTCTCCCTCAGCAGAGATTCTATGGAGAAGTCCCGGATCACGCCCAGGTGGCCTGGGCTGCCGGCCTGGAAGGAATCGGGGAAGTCCCCGGGTGTGTCCGAATAGGCCTTCTCCGAGAGGTGGTCCGTCTTGGAAGGGCTTTGGTGGCAGTTGATGTCCTGCGGGTCAGGCAAGTTTTCTTGATCGGCAAAATCCTCCGTGTCGTCGTCGTCCTCTTCCTCCTCCTCCTCCTCCTCCTCTTCCTCTTCATCCTCCTCGTCATCGTCTTCGTCATCGTCATCGTCCTCCTTGTCGTCCTCCTCCCCCCCGTCCCCCCCGGGCTCCATGATCTCCAGGCACACGTTCACGATGCACTGGATCTCCAGCATCCTGGCGGCATTGAGGATGTGCTTGACGTTGGAGGCGGTGATGGTGAGCGTGGAGGTGTAGGCGAACTCCAGGATGGCGGCCAGCGCCTCGGGCTGCACGAAGTCGATCTCGTAGACGTAGGGCTGGCTGGCGAGGGTGCCGGCCGTGAAGAGCTTCTTGAAGTACTTGCTGCAGGCGGCCAGCACGGAGCGGTGGGTGCGGTACTCGTGCTCCTGCACCACCAGGAGCACGTCGCAGAGGAGTCCGTCGTGCCGCTGCTCGTTCAGGCTGCACAGCACCTCGCTGCTGTGGTTGGGGAAGGGAATGCCGATCAGCTCGTCAATGCCATTGGCCATGTTCTCAGCCGGAGCCCTGCGGGGACACACACAGAGGGAGACTGGGTTAGAGGGCGCAGGGTCCCAGGAGGCCAGGCTGGAGGGCGCGCTGCCCCCCCCCACGCCCCCCCACACCCCCTTGGCCTGGGGCTCCCCTTCCTCCTCCTCGGCTAGAAAGCCACCCCCTTCCTCAGCTCTCCCCAACCTCACCTGCTCTGCAGAGCCCCGCTTGCAAACCAAACCGGGCCTTTCCCACTCTACCGCTGGGCTCTTCCCGGGACCCCGAAGGCCCTTGGACTTGGGCTTCGCACGGGCGGCTGGGTGTGGGCTGTCGAGCAGGAGCTGTGGAATCTTCTCGTGGGCACGATTTCACTGAATCCCGGCTTGGGAATGTTCAGCTCCTGAACACGAGGATGGCCAAGCCACGTGAAACTCCCCTGCCCTCCGAGCTCTGGGAATGGTGTCCACGAGTGAGTGACTCACGCAACGTCTGCGGGTCAAGGGCCAAAGGGGGAATCTTCTCCTATGACTCAGGGCTCCAGTGGGGAGAACGCCTGGGCTAATTTCACAAAGCCTCCGACACCTGTAATAGACTCACGTCTTGCTAGTTTGGGCCACTGATGCAGGCTGGGCCGCTTCACAGCAGCGGCTGGTGCCCCGACCTCAACCTCACAGGGTGCAGTCTTAACCTCCAGGATCTCAGAGTATTACTCTATTTGGAGGTAGGACCATTAAAGAGGTAATTTAGGTTGAAAGGAGGTCGTAGGCATGGGCCCACATCCAGTATGACCGATGCCCTTTTAAGGGGAGTTCAGAGCGGAGACGCATGGAGGGAAGACCATGTGAGGACACAGTGGCGGGGACAGCCATCCACAAGAGGAGGAGAGCGGCCTCAGACGACACCAACCCTATCGACACCTTGATCTTGGACTTCCAGCCTCTAGAACTGTGAGGAAATGAATTTCTGTTGTTTAAGCCTCAGCCCATGACTTTTTGCCACTGCAGTCCTAGCAAACCGACACAGCTACTAGGACTCTTCAAACTCTTCAAAATGAGTCTGGTGGCTCGTTTTCAGCACAGGGGAAGGGGGGCTTTATGGCATGTATTTCGCCTTCTTCTTCTTTTTATTTTTCTTTTTAGGGCCACACCCGCAGCACATGGGAGTTCCCAGGCTAGGGGTCGAATCAGAGCTGCAGCTGCTGGCCTATGCCACAGCCTCAGCAAAGCGGGATCAGAGGCATATCAGCAACCTACACCGAAGCTCACTGCCATACTGGATTCTTAACCTACTGAGTGAGGCCAGGGATATATATATACATTATTTATATTTATATTTTATATTTATATTTATATTTATATTTATATTTATATTTAAAAATGATTTTATTTTTTCCATGATAGCTGGTTTACAGTTTTACTAGTCAGATTCTTAACCCACTGAGCCATAATAAGAACTGCCGTATTTTGCCTTCTGACCTTCATTCTGGCTTCATCTTAGTCGATGAGGTTTCTCTTCATTTGCAATTCATTTTTTTTTTGCCTTTTTTGCTTTTTAGGGCCATACCACGGCATGTGGAAGTTCCCAGGCTAGAGGTCGAATCGGAGCTGTAGCAGCCAGCCACAGCCACAGCCACAGCAATGCCAGATCCTAGCCACGTCTGCAGCCTACACCAGAGCTCACGGCTATGACAGATCCTTAACCTGATGATGAGCGAGGCCAGGGATCGAACCCGCAACCTCATGGTTCCTAGTCGGATTCGTTAACCGCTGCACCACCACGGGAACTCCTTCATTTGCAATTCTTGATTTAAAAAAAAATCTTCACATCCTATGTATGTATATCTGGGAGTCATTTAAGCTAGAAATAGTCAGATTTCTATTCCATATTAAATTCGAGTGCATTGTTAGCTAGTTTAGCGTGGCTGTACTCTGTTACTCTTCAGGAAGCATGTCTCTGTGGGGATACGCCTCTTCTGAAACACCTCGGCATGATACGTACATTAAACATCAACTGTGGTCAGGGATGGGGGCAGGAGGGAGGGGCTCGCCAGGGGACAGCAGGAACCCCTCCCTCTGGGGAACAGAACTCACAGCTCAAGTCAGTAAATTCAACCTGGACTGCAAGCCACCTCAATCTTTATGCCAGAGCATGGAGGGCCCTGCTGCTTTGGGGCGGAGCTTAGTCCTGGCCCATGGATAAATGCTAGCGAACGTACAACAGGGAGAAAAGGAAAAGGAAAACAAAGCCTGGGAGTCCCTTGCTTATCTGCTGGAGGTTTCTATTCCGAGAGCACAGATGCAGCAGAAGGGGAGGAAGGAGAAGAGCCAGGCCCATAATATGTGCCCCGACTGAGACCCAGAGGCACCAGGGGCCCAGGGAGGTGTCAGGGTGTTGGGTGCCTTAGCCTTCCCTGAGCAGTCCTACCCAGGCAGATGTTCAAGAGGTTTTCCGGAGCAAACGCCTTACCTCTTTCCTGTCTATTCATCTTTAAAAGGGCCTGAGACCCCACAAGCCATGCATTCATTTCCTAAATAGTCCCTGGGCTTCTCCCTGTGTCTGCTACTGCCTTGGGCTCTGGGGATGTGCAGAGGGCAGACCACACAGGCCCCTGCTCTTGCAGAGCTTACAGGGACATAAAGACGGTGACAAAGTTGCAGCAAGATTCACCGAAGAGGAATAAGATTATCACCCCGCAACTATCAGAATGACTAAAACAACAAAGACTGAGAACACCGAATGCTGGTGAGGATGTGGGAAAGTAGGTCATGCATACATTGCTGGTGGGAATATGAAACGGTACAGCCTCTCTGGAAGACAATTGGGTGGTTTCTTAAAAAGCTAGATATGGAATTACCATCGGGCCCAGCAAGCACACTCTTGAATATTTATCCCAGAGAAACGAAAACTTATGTCCACACAAAGACCTGTATACACATGTTTCTAGCAGCTTACTGCATAACAGTCAACAACTGGAAAGAACCCAGATGTTCTTCAGTGGCTGAATGGTTAAAGAAACTGCCTTATGTCCACACTATTGAGTACCAGTCAGCAACGAAAAGGAATGAGCTGTTGATACGTAAGAAATTTGGGTGAACCAGAGTGAAAACAGTCAATGCTAATCACATACTCTATGATGCCATTCATACCCCAGGCTTCAGGGGACACAATTGTAGAAGTGGAGAACGCATGAGTGGTGGCTAGCAGCTAAGGAGGGGTGGGGGGCTACGAAACGGCAAGCTGAGGGGTCCTCCTGGATGATGGGAAGGTTGTGTATCTTGACTGTTTCAATGTCACTATCTCAGATGATACCATTTTTTTTTTTCTCAAATGATGTTACTATGATTTTGAAAGATGTCACCATTGGGGGAAACTGGGTAAAGAGTACCTGGAATGTCTGTGGTATTTCTTTCTTTCTTTTTCTTTTTTTTTTTAGGGCCATATGGAGGTTCCCAGGCTAGAGGTCAAATCAGAGCTGTAGCCACCGGCCTACGCCACAGTCACAGCCACGCCAGATCCGAGCCGTGTCTGCGACCTACACCACAGCTCACAGCTCACGGCAAAGCAGGATCCTTAACCCACTGAGCAAGGCCAGGGATCGAACCTGCATCCTCGTGGATACTAGTCAGATTCGTTTCCACTGAACTCAGAGTAGAACTTCTCTGTGGTGTTTCTTAAAACTACACGTGAATTGATGCCTTTGTTAAAATTTTAAAAAGTTTAATTAGAAAATGACAAGAAACAACTTCAGTCAATCAATCCCCCTCCTCTCTCTATCATCTGTGTCTACAGCAGGGACAGGCATGGGCGTGGGGGAGGTTACTCTATCCAGCGCGGTGGGGAAGGCCTCCTAGAGGAAATGCCATTTGAGCTTGTGTCTGGATAGTGAGAAGGATCCAGTCATGGGACGAGGTGGGAACAGTGCTCCAGGCTGTGGGAAAAGCATGTGCGAAGCAGGCAGTCCAACCAGGGTGCTCCGGGACTGGGTTCTGCTCTGAACGGCCCAGTTTAACTTGGTTCTCTCTACCGAGAAACCATCCCACTTCCGCATCCCTCCAGGGGGCAAACATGGACCACATCTGCCTAGATCTCGCTGATGTCCTGTGTGGAACGCCGTTCTTCTCTCTGACCAGGGAAGAAGTCTGAGCTGCAGAGATCTCTGCAGTGTTTGAGCTGCAGAGATCTCTGAGGCTGCCTCCCTGCCTTCTGCCCTAAGGCTGCTCCCTGCTGTAATGCTGGGGGCCAGGGGACTGCAGAGGGCTGGGGGAAACTGGGGCGAGCCAGCAGGTTCAAGGCCAGGTGGTTCCTTCAGGGTGGCCACGGCTGTTGCAGGTCCTGGGGGGCAGCCAGGCTGAGGGTCAGCAGGCGGCGCCTGCGAGTCCTGATCAGCGAGGAGACCTCAAGTCCAACCTATGTTTGCTTCTGAACGCTCCAGGCCAGAGGCAGCGTGACTTTCCGTGCAATTGGGTAAGGGGACTCTAGGACACTGGCTTCCACCTCTTGGCCCCCAGCTCCCCACTTCAGAGGCTCAGGCCCCAGGGACAGACAGGGAGGATAGGACAGGCCCCCCCCTGCACCGGAACCTTCACTCCGCAGACCAATTTTCCAGCCTTAAACAATGGGTTTCCCAAATGAGGAAGCAGGATCCCCGTCTGCCCTTGCGTCTGCTCAGTCTCCAAGATAAACGGGGGTTAGCTCTTATTATAATCGTCATCCCCATTTCACAGTAAATCACACAGATGGTAAGCTACGGCATAAAAGTCTGCACCTGCAGTCTGGCTCCCCAGGCCACGTTCTCAACCACAACCAGTCTGTCCCCTGCCTCTGACCCTCAAGGTAATCAGGAGTGGTCTCTGCTAAGGCTCACCGAGTGGCCCAGCCTCTGGGCATTCAGAGGTGCTTAGGGGTGCCCTTGTGGAGTGCGGGAAGGAACTGCATCAGCAGTGCAGTTATCCCTTCCATCAGGGCGGGCTTTGGGGCCAGTGAAGGCTTCCGGGAGGCCTGGCCAGCCTCAGCAGCTGGAGTGCCCAGACCTCCTAGTTCGGGCGACCGGGACCAGCACCTCTCAGCCCTGGATCAGCCTGCTGTTCCCTAGACGGCCCATCATTCTCTGAGGAGGCGGCCCCCTCGGTGGGGGTTTTGGCAAAACTCTGCTGGGAGTGGGGGCCGGGGGAGGAGGAGACAGAGCCGAGGCTCAGCCAGGCTTTCCCATCTCGGCTTCTAAGCACCCCTGGGAGCAGCGCTCACACCTACATGGAACGATGGCTGTGCTGTTCTTCCCACGTGCTCCTCCCTCGATGCCCAGACACGAATCCTAAATCTCAGCCTCCATGCCTCTGCTCATGCTGAGAGAAGGTCCAGCATCTCGCATTTCCAGCATCTTCCACCTCCAGGGCTCCACACGTCAAAGTCCCACTCAGATGACCCTCTGTCCATCTCCTAATTCAGACGCTGGGCCTCTCCAGCCTTCGGTTCTCCTGAACACTTGATGATTCTTATCATTTATTTTACTCTGCCTTAGCGTGTAACTGATTTTATGCTTTTTTTGGCATTTCCGCAAGACCGGAAGCTGCTCAAGGGCAGACTACCGTTATAAGGCTTAGCACAGTCCTGGCGCCTAATTGGTGAGGCCGAGGGAAGGGGCTCAGCAGTGCCAACGTTACTGGTGGGCGGGGGGTTTGCTAGACATCGGCGCCACAGGTAAGTGCGTAGCAGACCCAAAGGTGGTGTCCTGTGATTCTTGCCTCCTAGTGGCCAGATTTCATGCCCCTATGTGGTCCCCTCCCATGCTGACCTGCGGAACCAGTGAGATCGGTGAAAGTGACGGTGAAAGTGTGACTTCTGACGTGAGGTCATGAAACACATCGCACTGTCCACCTGGCTGGCTCTCTCACGCTGGGGGAAGCCGGCTGCCGTGTCACAGGGACAGTTCTGTGGAGGGGTCTACGTGGCAAGTGCAAGTTGCCAGCTGTGTGCGTGAGCCCCCAGGAGGGAGGGGCATTCAGCCACAGTCCAGCCTTCAGATGACAGCAGCCCTGCCGACCTCCTGACTGCAACTTCATGAGAGACACTGAATCAGAACCACTTAACAGGAGTTCCCGTCGTGGCTCAGTGATTAACGAATCCGCCTAGGAACCATGAAGTGGTGGGTTTGACCCCTGGCCTCACTCAGTGGGTTAAGGATCCGGCGTTGCCGTGAGCTGTGGTGTAGGTCGCAGACGCGGCTTGGATCCCGCGTTGCTGTGGCTGTGGCGTCGGCCGGCAGCTGTAGCTCCGATTCGACCCCTAGCCTGGGAACCTCCATATGCTGTGGGTACGATTCTAGAAAAGGCAAAAAGACCAAGAAAAAAAAAAAAAAGAACCACTTAACAGAGTTGCTTCTGTATTCCTGACTCACGGAAACTGGGAGGTAATAAATATTTATTTATTTATTTATTTATTTATTGTAGTTTTTTGGCCACCCCAAGACATATGGAGTTCCCCAGATCTGAACCACCAATGCTGCCACGGTAATGGACTGCGTCCTGGTGCTGCAGAGACGCCGCTAATCCCATGGTGCCATGGTGGGAACTCCATAAACGTTCATTCTAGTTGTAAGTGGCTACGTTTTAGAGTAACTCGTTATGCAACAAGAGGTAACAAAATAGATAATACGGGGAGATAATAGGTAAGACAACAGGTGACACAGGGATTCTGTTCACTTCATAGACATTATAGATCTGTGATATTTATCATGATGTTTCCTGGCAGATGGCAGTGAAATCAGTAAATAACCACACTGGTTGGATAGATGGAAGTGGACGTATTGAGGAAACACACATTTTTCTAAGTCCCATGAAGCCACTGTAACGGTAGCAGGGTCCTGACTCTCAGAGGAACCTTCTCATCCGAAAAGACTGCAAGTGAATTGTCCCTTCAACTATTAAAAGCCTAAATCCATAAGGCCTCAGGAAATCAGTTCTCTCAGGCAAGTTTTCTCGTGTGCTGAGCGCTTATTCTTTTAAAGACAAAAATATTTTTCAATGTTTTTTCAGGAAAAATCGCCACAATTCCTTAAACTTTCCCCCACCTTCATAAACAGAGGAGCTGGAACCCGCTGGATGGGGTGTGGTGTTCAGGGTCTTATCTGAGCTCATGAGGCGATGGAGAGCACCGACCCTACGCCAAATGTCCCCCCTCCTGCGCTTCTGGGGCCCCGTCTGCTTGGGCCCGGGAATCAGGAACCACGGCCGTGTGCTCCCGAGGCCCTGCCGCCTCTCTGGACTGCTCTCTTCTCTTCTTGTCACTGGGCGGACACGGGACATCTGATAATTAGTGTCATGACCACCAGGAGCTTAGAAGCACAAAGTGGGTCTGGCAAGGGGTCTGGGTGACCCTGGACCTGAAGGCTAGCCTGTCTAGCAGCGACGCCTCACTGGGGCATGGTCTGGAGTCTTTGTCCCATTCCTGGAGGAACAGATGGAACCTCGGAGCTGGGGCCTGTTTTTCTTGGCAGGACGTGGCAGGGGAAGGGGGGCTGTAACTTGCTGTTTTATGGACGTTTTGGGAAGCAGTGCCTCCACCCTGCACTCTGCAAGCTTCCCTGGTGACCCTAAGATTCCCATGCTTGAAGGGCTCGCAGGCAGCAGTGTTCCAGAGGGCACGCCAAGCCCACCCCCACCTTCTCACTCTGGCCCCAGGCCCTCCCCCCACCATGTCTCCCATCAACCAGGCCAGGGCACTCCGTCTCCAAGAATAACACACTCAGGAAAGAAAATTACACACACACACACACACACACACACACACACACACACACACACACATACACACGAAAAACAAAACAAAACTCAACAGCTACGAGAGGCTTGAGGCAAACTATGTACCTCTGATAGGAAGGGGGATAGAAAAAAATATAGAGACCAGAAATAAACGGGATGGCGGGGAGAGAGGTGCTCAGAAGTGGAGAAAGGAGGTTAAAAGGGCAGAAGGCAGGGCAGGTGAAACCTTTTCAGGCGTTGTCCCCATTTCAGAGAACATGAAGCCCACCACAGCCTCCTCTGGACCTGTGTCCTCAGTGGAAAGTTCTAGAGCCCAAGTATGTCCAAGTAGCTGGTCTGGCACAGGAAGCATTTCTCATTTCCGGCCTTGTAATTTATTAATTTATTATTTGTTTATTTAATTCTTGTTTTTCTCCCCCCCCCCCTTTTTTTGCCTTTTCCAGGGCTACACCTGTGGCATATGGAGTTTCCCAGGCTAGGGGTCAAATCAGAGCTGCAGTTGCCGGCCTTCACCACAGCCACAGCAATGCGGGATCTGAGCCGCGTCTGTGACCTACACCACAGCTCACGGCAGCGCCGGATCCGTAACCCACTGAGTGAGGCCAGGGATCAAACCCTCAACCTCATGGTTCCTAGTCGGATTCATTTCCACTGCACCACGATGGGAACTCCTGTGCCCTGTTCTAATAACCAAATCAATTGAGCAAGGAAGCCAAGGATTATAACAACAATCAACACCAGCTACCATTTATCAAGGGGCTGTAACATGTCAGTTATCTCCAACCAACACCACCCTGAAAAGTACATATCTTTTATCATCACCTCCAATTTCGAGATAAAGCAAGAATATTGAGGGTAAGAGACTTGCCCAATACCACAGGGTCTGAACCTCCGTGCATTCAGTGCCAAAGTTCAGGTCCCTTCCCTCTGACTACACCGCCCCCTACAAAGTCCAACTTAGGGAGTCGGGAAATTTGGACCACACCCCTCAAAGCTCACGTCTTACTTTGGAGATATGATCAGAGGCAGGTCTGGGGGATGTGCACGAAGGACCTGAGACCCACGCAGGCCTGGGAGACTCAGGACTGAGTGCAAACGAGAGGTAGGGACAGGGAGTAACAGACCCCTGTGGGGTGAAGAATCAGGGCAGGCTTCCAGGAGGAGGGGTCCCGTCGGAGCTGCTAAGGATAGAGAGGATTTCGCTGGGCAGTGGGGCCGGAAGGACCTGCCCCACATCATTTGGACGTGGGAGGCTGTGGGTTTAACTGGATCCCGAGCGCGATGCCTGCACCAGAAGATGATCCACGGCCACAGGCCACCTCCCAGCGGCGGGGGCCCTGCTTTCAGACCTCCTGGGTCCACAGCCTGACTCTCACTGAGGACCTCTGGGATGTGGTATTACCGCCCTGAGCTCAGCTTCCTTATCTGTTCAGTGCGGATCGATCATGGTGCCCACCCAACAGAGTTGCTCGGTGGATCAGATGAGGTATGTGCTCCTGGTCTTAGCAGGGGCTCGACCACTGCTGGCAATGAAGAAGCCCAAGAGGGACAGCCCCCGAGCAGGGGTGTTGGCGGAGGGAGATGGGATCACACCAGGGACGAACCTGCCTGCTGTACGTGGATTTTGCGTGGATTGAACTATTTGATCACCTCTTCTGCCAATATTCCCAGGGCCATGCCGGCATCTGTAAGACACCGTAATCGTTCATCTTCCTTTCATTCCTCCTGTCTATGTTCTCCTAACCCAAAGAGGTAGAAATTTTATGCCCATTTTACAGATGAGGAAAATGAGGCTCAGAGAGAAGCCTATGCCCAAGGTCACAAGGCACATGAGTGTCAGAGCTGGAACTAGAAACTAGGGTATTCTGATGCCCGAGCTTGTGGCCCCAGCCAGGTGCAGGGTTGCCAGGCTGGCAGATGCCCCATATTCCAGGACTGGTTTTACAGAACTTGAACTTCAGAGTTCAGTGAGTTATGTGTATACTCCTGATGCCCGTAGTTGGTTTATCTGGGAAATGGGGAAGTAATTGCATGGATCTCAGCTGCTTCAGGGCAGGATTTGTTTCTTATGTGTCTGTACCATTCCCAGGACTCCATCAAGCAGGAGCATTGTAGATGCTGAATTAATGAGCATTGAATCACCGTTAAATACATGGTGGGGAGAGCCTTGAAGTCACAAAAGGCAGTGGGTGGACCCAACCCTCTGCCTTGGGGACCACTGACATTTAAACAGAGCCCCACCATTCATAAAGTATTTCTATATATTCATTTCATCCTTATTACGATTCCCATTTGACGGGAATCAGAGAGGCTAAGTGACTTGGCTCAAGTCACACAGCTAGAAAACAGCAGGGCAAATGGGTCTTGACTTCTGCTCCAGTCGCGTCTCCTTGCTGTCCTCCATGGCTGCCTTGGTGATGTGACTTTCGGGACTTTCAGGATCCACGAGTCCAGGGCCCCCTTGAATCATGCTCAGATCAGTAAATCTGGGGCCCACGATGAAGCTTCCATCTGCCAAAACTCCGGGCAGGCTGGCCCCAGCTGGCAGGCTCCCACTGCCCTGGGAGGAGCCCCACCTCTTCTCCAGTCTGTAGCTCTCACCCTGCCTGGGTCTGGAGCTTCAAAGCCGCCTGGCAGAATTCGTGACTGCCATGACAGCGAGGGTGGGGTCGCGCAGGCACAGAGAAAGGATATAGGTTCTTTTCCAGATTTGGGGATGAAGCTGGGGAGCAGCCACCTGCCTCCTTTGAGCAGGTGCTCGGTCTCCGTGGTCAGTGTAGACACAGAATTCCACAGGGGGCTGGTGGGCCAGGGCAGGAGAGAAGGCAAGGGGGCTTGGCCCCCCAAGCCACTGGCCAGCCCCGTGGATCTCTGCTGGGTGCGTCCCATCCTGTCCTTGGCAGTTCCCCTGAGCAGGGTGGCCACACCCCTCAGCCCCGGAATGCCCCAGCGGCTGCGGCCAGACATGTGGGCTGGAAGGCTAGGCAGGGCCTCCCGAGCTTCCAGCCCGCACCCCGCCTGCTGGAGCACCCCAGGCAGAGCTCTCCTAGCTGGGTGAAGCAGGCTCCACCTGCTCTGGCACCTTGCCAAGACGTGCCTGGCGCCCACGGTCCCCCCGTCTCGCCTTGGGCCCAGGGTTCAGGGCTGCCTGGTTTCTGTGAAATGAGTTCTGAACCTCCCTCTTCTGGCAAAAGGGACAACCGTGCCAGATGTTTCCTTACAGCTGGAATGCAGGCTCTCTCTGCTTCACATGGTTGGGCTCCTCCCTCCACCCACAGGACAAGATCTGAGAGGGCAGAGACCTGGCACCCAGGGCCTCTCCCCACACCCCTACCTCCGGGAGGCTGAGCTTTTTCTCCTGGGACCAGGCCTTCGAGTCCCTGCCTCTCTGTTCTCTGAGGGCCCCTGACTTAACTGCACCGCGTGTCTGTTGAGCACAACCTGAGCATTTTTCTCTCGACATTGTCCTGGGACCCCTGGGGAGAGAAGGAATTATTTGACCCACTTTGCAGCCCAGAAACCTTTGCTCAGGCTGGTGAGCTGACTTGCCCACGGTCACAGAACTGGGTAACTGACAGAGAGCCCAGACCTCCTGACGTGTCACCCAGACTCTGATCACTGTGCTGTGTAGTATCTGTTTCTCGTCACCGCCACCATCATCTCCACCTCCACATCCCACACTGGTTTGGTTTTATCAGAACGGAGTCTAGGATGCTCCATGGGAGTTTGGGGAGGAGGGACACAAGCCAGGGTGGGTGGGCCTCTCTCCCCCTACAATCTTTTCTTTTTTTTTTAAATTATTTTTTAGGGCTGCATCCATGGCTTATGGAAGCCCCCAGGCTAGGGGTCAAACCAGAGCTACAGCTGCCGGCCTACGCCACAGCCACAGCAACAGCAGATCCAAGTCGCGTCTGCAAACTACACCGCAGCTCGAGGCAACACCGGATCCTTAGCCCACGGTGCCAGGCCAGGGATCGAACCTGCGCCCCTGTGCTCCCAAGACACCGCTGATCCCGTACTGGGACCGCCAGGGCTGTTGCTTTTCAAAGCACTTTGAGGGTGGCAGATGAGGTTAGACCCATTTCACAGAGAAAGAAACAAGAGTAAAGTGCAGTTAAAGTCACAAAGTCCAGCAGTCATGCTGGAGGGCTCACATATTCCCCGGGGCCATAATTGGGGGCCCCACACTGTGCTGTGACCTTGCAGGACAGACAGGAAGGGAGGGCTGTCTAAGGGCCAGATGGCTTGGAGCCAGCCTGGAGGGGCTGAGCCCAAGAGCGGGAAGGGTCCCGCTGCAGATGCTGGACTGGAGCCCTGGCTGGGCTGGCTGTGGGCGCCTGGGCCCGACAAGTAAGCGGCATCTCTTTAAACTATTGTTGTTTGCTAAATATATATATATATACCTCAATTACAACTTTAATAAATAAATAAATAACAGCTATATATTTTTAGGAAACTCAGTAAACTTATCTAAAAAGGACAGGAAAGGATAACGTTTCAAGAATTTCCAAGTCATTTAAAAAAAAAAAATGGTCCTAAAACGATGATGTGCCCTATGGATATTACAATATACTATAATTCCACAGTAATAAAATCTTATATAGCAGCAGAAAATAGACAAGTGGATCATGAAACAGAATATAGAATTTTTAAACGAGAAAAAACATGTTTAAATGGGAAGTAAACATCAAATAGTAAGTATATACAAAAATCACAGAGCAACTGACGTGCCGTTCAGCAGAAAAAAACGGCTCGCTGTGTAAACCACTGTTCTTTAATTATTTATTCCTCCTTTATTTACGTGAGGGTGAGGCGGGGGGGAGGGCGGAAGACTTGTTTCCTTGTGAGAAAAATTGCACACCTCTTTATGTTCGAAATAAAGGATTTACTACTCGTGTTTATTACAGGCGATTTCCTCAGCCAGAAAGCTCCTTGGGAGGCTTATTAAACCTTATTAAACCACTGAAAATTTAGATAATAAAATAAATCGCTTGTTTGCCATAAAGGGCACGAGGCCCCGGGTTACCCAGTATCCCAATCCCAGCCCCAGCCGCCCCTGGCTGCCTGTTCAGGAGGCTTCCTGTCTGGTAGGCTGGTGGGCTCTCCATGAGATCATGGGTGGATGCGGGGAGGGAATATGGGGGTGGGGAGTCCAGGAGCCCCCTGGGAGCGCCGTTCTACTTAGCATTTCTGCCCGGAGGGACCGTCTCCTGCATAGGAGTGGTAATGGTTTAGATTTTCTGTTATTTAAGAAGTTGTGCTTGGCTTGGCTTAAGAGGCACCATCTTTTTTCAACCCTTCCCAGGGATGGATGGATAATTATGTATATATATAATTATATATGTATAATTTTCCTTTTTTCTTTTTTTTTTTGTTTTTTAGGGCTTCATCTGCAGCATATGGAGTTTCTCAGACTAGGGGTCCAATTGGAGCTGCAGCTGCCAGCCTTATGCCACAGTCACAGCAATGCCAGATCCCAGCCTCATCTGTGACCTACACCACAGTTCACAGCAATGCCGGATCCCTGACCCAGTGAGCGAGGCCGGGGATCGAACCCACAAACTCTTGGATACTATTCGGGTTCTTAACCCCCTGAGCCACAATGGGAACTCCCCTGGGGATACATTTCAGTTTTTTTCTAGAAGGCACCAAGGCGGGCACAGCTGGCCAGCCTGAGTGCCGTCTGCCCTGAAGCCACCCTGATCTGCAAGCCCAGGTCACCGTGCACTGTGCCCACTGCTGCCGAGCCAGGGGATTTTGCTGTGGGAGAAGGCACAGTGGTGAGAGGGCCAGAGCCGGAGCAGAGAAAGGCTGGCCCTGTTTAGGGGAAAGGCATGAAGAGGAAGGGCTGAGAAAGGCCCGGGGGTGCAGCCGGCAGAGCGGCTACGCCACTCTTGGGGAGGAAGCACAGTGAAAGTCTGCACCTATGATCAGTCTCCGCTCTGCATCTGAATTACAGGTGACCTTGTACTGGCCGAGCACCTTTTCTGAGCTTCGGTTTCTCCTTTTACGTGAGACCAGGAGGCTGTGAAGGTCCTTTGCTGCCCCCAGGCTCATGATTCTGTGGTGTCTCCTGGTTGATCCACATAACGATTTCGGTGCCAGGGCGGATTCTGAGGTCACGAACAGCTCAAGCTCGGCTGTCCTGGGGCTGCTGTGCACAACTGAGGATTTCTTGATTCTGTGCCCCCACTCCCACCCCAGTGTCTCAGGAACCCTGCCAGATTGCACAGGGAAATAAGCGTGAACACACACGGGGCTCTCAGAGGCAAAGTGTTCTACAAGGTCGAGGTGGGATCAGCACCGGACACACCGGGGAGAAGGACGGAGACTCCACAGGTGGGCGAAAGCTGTGCGGTACGTCCGCTCACCCCCCACCCCAACCCCGCGGAGGAGGGCCAAGGAGCCCACGCTCGGTTCATCTTCCGAACACTCACACAGTGGCCAAGGCCAGGTTAGAGCTGGGCAGTGGCCAGGGCGGGGTCTGGAAGGTTCTCCAGAACGTGTCCCAGTTCATTACAAACAACTCTACAGGCCTTGTGTGGGGAGCGTGGGGAAAGACAGGCCCCCAGTTAGACCGTCATACAAGACGGCAGACAGAGGGTTGCTTCTGAGAGTCCTCTAGCTGACAGCGACGGAGTGAAACCAGCAATCAAGACACACCGGGTGCTGGGAGTTACAGTGTGAGTCACTGCCCTAAATACCTCACGTAGGTTCTCTTGCTTCGTCCTCTCCAAGACCCATTTTTCCTCTTCTTTGTCGGCACACACACGGCTTGCAGACGTTCCCAGGCCAAGGGATTAAGCCTGAGCCATGGCAGTAACAACATCAGGTCCTTAACCACTGGGCCACCAGGGAACTCCCCAAACCCATTTTTCAGAGGGAGAAATTGAGGCAGACTTGGGACTTGAACTCAAGCTGTCAGGCTCGGGTTTCCTAAGCAGAGTTTACCTTTTTTTTTGTCTTTTTAGGGCCACACCAGCAGCATACAGAGGTTCCCAAGCAAGGGGTCGAAGTGCAGCTGCAGCTGCTGGCTTATGCCACAGCCACAGAAACGCCAGATCCGAGCTGCATTTGCGACCTATGTCATAGCTCGTAGCAATGCCTGATTGTTAACCCACTGAGCAGGGCCAGAGATCGAACCCACATCCTCATGGAGACTAGTCTGGTTTGTAACCCACTGAGCCACCACAGAAACTCTGAGTTTACCCATCTGAGCTGGAGAAACAAGGATGAAAGGGATGGAATTCCTGGCTCTAGGAACTCACGGAAGAGTAGGAGCTGGAGGCAGCAGTGCCAAGAGCTTGCCCAGAGGTGTGGACAGAGCCCTGTTTGGGGCAGGGTCGAGGGGTGGGGGGCCCTGTTGGGGTCAGGGAGGGGACTCCACGGGGGAAATGATGGTAGGGAGTGGAGAGCTCGGATGCGCTCTGTGTAAGAGGCCATGGGAAGGAAGTCAAAGAAACTTCTGGATTAGAGAGGAATCTGCTTGGCGCTGCATCTGAGGAGGTGTCAGCCACAGGCAGCCCTGGACGGGCAGGGAAGGGCGGCTGGGAACCAGCTAGGATAGTGTATCTTCTGACCCATGGCTGCTCCCGTGCTCATGGCCACGCCCTTGCCCTTCTCCGGGCCCCAGACCACCCCCCTCCACCCTGGGGTGGGGGGCAGTGGGGAGACGCTCTGGGGTGAGCGGGCCGTGGGAGCAAGGAAGGCAGAATCACGCACCCAGGCCTGGTCCAGGTGGAAGATGTCAGAGTCGTGCCTCGCTCCTGAAAAGCACCTCCCCGCCGCTGTCCACTTCGATTTGGAGATAAGGCCCGGATCGGCGGCCCCGCCGGATGGCCTCAAGCATCCCAACCCTGCCTGTGTTTTCCAAAGGAAGTGAAACCTCAGATTTGCCTCAGAACTTGCACTTTTCCAATAAGCAGACGCCATCCGCCGCGAGAACTGCCTGGCATTTGGCTGGAAGGGCAAACTGGAAGCTTGCAATTTTCAGGCTTAATTGCACAGTGACATATAATATTATTATATAGAACTTTCATTGCACTGAGAAAGTCCAAGCATTTCCTTTTCTTATTTATGTTTGGGCCCTGTTCCTCCTCGGCCTGTAATTTTCCCCGCTTGCCCAGCTGCAGAAGCGGACGGCTGTTTGGTTCCAGGGGCCCGTCTCCAAAGAAAGGGCAATTAGGATGTCAGTGGAAACTCATTTGTCACAAGCGGTTGACTCCTGGAATATGAGTCAATTTGCAAACGTTATCGATCACTCACCACATCTTCATGCTGTGTGGGGTTCTAAACAAGACCTTGCATCTATTTGGGAGGGGCTTCTGGCTTTCCTGAGCAGGTAAGACTCACCCACAGCAAAATACTAGGGAGAAATAGGAATCAAGAAGGAAGCCGGGGAGTTCCTGTCCTGGCTCAGTGGTAACGAATCTGACTAGTATACATGAGGATAAGGTTCGATCCCTGGCCTCGCTCACTGGGTTAAGGATCAGGAGTTTCTGCAAGCTGTGGTGCAGGCCACAGATGTGGCTCAGATGCCACGTTGCTGTGGCTGTGGCGTAGGCCAGTAGCTACAGCTTGGATTCCACCCCTAGTCTGGGAACTTCCAGATGCTTCCTGTGCAGCTCTGAAAAAAGAAAAAAAAGAAGAAGAAGGAAGCCAGTGTGGGCTGGGTCCTACCATCGGGGATTTGGGAGCCAGGAGGTGGGTGTCTGGGCTTCACAGCAGTCTGGGCAGAACCCCAGTGCCAGGCAGCTGGGATGCAGTGATTGGTGGAGGGAGTACAGAGGACACCGCTGTAGAGCCCAGCCCTGGAGTCTGGCCTCCCCTGTATGTTTGGCTTCTTCAATGAGCATCTGGGGGGACAGCAGCTAACCTTCTCTCTGCCACATCTGCCCCCAGCCACAGCAGCCAGCACCAAGGACAGGACACTTTCACAGCCTCTAGGCACCCTACAAAGTAACTACCATCACTCATCATCCATTCGCGCTGAGACTTTTGTCTCCAGACTGTCATCAATTACAGTGAAAATATGCTCAAAGGACAAGGCTCCCCCACTCCCAGCCCCAGCCCCCCAAAGCCTGGCTGATGTACTGATGAGCTAGAACATGAGCTAGAAGGGCTTAGCCCTTTCCTAGTACCCAGGAAGTCTGGTTCCCCTTTGAAGTCTCAAGATCAAAAATGTTGCAGCAATACAAGGTTAAAGACTTAGAAAAGAGCTGGCGAAAAACCATCATTATTTGCAGAGGCTATGACTGGAGACGTTCCTGTATAAACAGTGGACAAGTTCAAAGTCTCTTAGAGGATCCCACTTAACTTGGCAACGAAAATAGATATAACGCCTAGGAATAAGCTCGTAAGAAATGTGCGAGATCCATACAAAGAAAGTTTTAAAACATGACTGAAGTGCTCTTTAAAAAGACTTAAATGGAAGGTAAGGAAGCCATAACACCGTGAACATGCCAGGTCCCCCCCCCCGTTAAATAATTCAATAAATGCGATATGGTCCCAATAAAAATATCAACTAGAATTTCTTTTGAAATTAGATAAGCTGACTCTAAAGTTCACATAGAAAAATAAGGGCTTCAGAAGAGCCAAGAGATTTTTGAAACAATGACCAATGGGAACGAGGGGACTAGCTTTTGCAGATATGAAAACATATTACGAAGCCATGAAAACAAAAAATTTGGTACTGTATCATGAACAGAGAGGTCAATAAAATGTCACGGGCAGTCCCTAAACAGACTCGTAAATTTCTATACATTTGAATCCAGGAAATTATAAAGGCAAGATTTCAATGGGTTTTTCAATAAATGAGATTGGGACAACTTGCCAATCATGCAGAAAATAAAACAAAATTTGGATCCCTTCCTTACTCCTTATACCAAAGTCAATGATTGGTACGGCAAAGATTTAAACAATTCTTTAAAAAAAGAATTATGAAAAAAATTGGAGAATTGTTTTATAATCTTGAAGGGAAACACTCTTCTAAGTAAGATACAGATAAGTTGGGGAAAACATTTACAAGACATAAGAGAAAGGGCTAATTTCCTTTATAGAGAGAGATTATATGAAATCAGGGAAAGATCTATAGCTTGCTAGAAAATTGCAAAAGCTGTTTTAGCTTACAAAAAAACATGAAGATCACAGAAAACATACAAATGGCTTTTAAATATGTGAAAAATGCTCAGCACCACTCAGCATTAAAGACATAAAGACTAAATCTAAAGAGATTTTTAACTCTGATGATCTAGAAATTTCCCTTACAGACATTTTTCTTACAGTTTCATTATCACTTGTACCTGACATAGGTAAACAGATCGTCTCTACAGCATTGTTTCTAGAGCCAAAGACTATGTTTATCAATGGAGGACTAGCTGAATGCACCACGGAGTACTACGTAACCATTAAAAAGAACAAAACATATCCATATATGGATATATGGAGAAAAGTTCTAAGATTTAACTGGAAAGCAGGCTACACAGTGCATGTTTTTTTTTTTCTTTACCATATTTGGAAAGAAAAAGACAACCACATGCACATGTTCTTGGTAGGTACACAGGCTATCTTTGGGCAGATACACTAAAAACTGGGTCCTAGTTTTTTTTGAGATGGTATTACAGAACTGCCAGTATGGGGTAGAAGGTAATTTATTTTCCTATATGTGCTCTTTGGTGATATTTGAATTTTAAAGCCATTACTATTAAAAATGTTGAATTTTAATTTTTTCATGAATTTCTCCCCTCTTTCACAAAACTTCCAAACTCTGGGATTTCTTTCTTTCCTTCTTTCTTTCTTTCTTTCTTTCTTTCTTTCTTTCTTTCTTTCTTTCTTTCTTTCTTTCTTTCTTTCTTTCTTTCTCTTCCTTCCTTCCTTCCTTCCTTTCTTTCTTTCCTTCTTTCTTTCTTTCTTTCTTTCTTTCTTTCTTTCTTTCTTTCTTTCTGAAATGTCTGATCACTACTGATTTGTGATTTGTGATTTGTTCCGGGGCTTTTCTGCTACTTCACCTCAGTTTTTCTGTCTGTAAAATGGAGTTACTGATACTGGGCTGTCTAGCTCCTAGGTGGTTGTAAGGATCAGAGGAGAATTGGATAAGAACAGGCTCTGGCTGCCATTAAGCCCTGTAGGTACAACCGCAGGGTACCAGGAGTGGCTCATGTTCTGACCAGAACCTGCCTATGATAGAGCAACACTCCCGTGGCTAGAAAGGCGGGCTGTGCATGGGAGCTGAGTATTTCAACAGCAGAAGAGCTCACAATTTCAGCCTCTGGAGACCATTGGTTAGTCCCAGGTTTATCATGTAGCCACAGAGAACTCCTGGGAGAGAAGGAGCCAGGAAGTTGTTTTGGCACCATCTGAACGTCAAGAATCCTGGGAGGGTCTGGTTGCAAACAATGACCTTCACAAGCAAAACCTTACTGCTTTCCAGTCAACACGTATTTCACGTGTATTAACTCATTTGTGATGCCCAATTTACAGATGTGGTTACTGAGCTCTGAAGTTCCGAAGTGACCCATTCAAGGTGCCCACATAGTAAGAGCCTGAGCCTCCCTATCTGGTTCGGATCCTCCCTTCCTTCCTTCCTTCCTTCTTTCTTTTTCCCCTTCCTTTCCTTTCTTTTTTTTAAGGGCTCCCTTGTGGCGTATGGAAGTTCCCAGGCTAGAAGTCAAATCAGAGCTGCAGCTGTGGTCTACACCACAGCCACGGCAACATCAGATCTGTGACCTATGCTGCAGCTTGTGGTAATGCCAGATCCTTAATCCACTGAGCAAGGCCAGGGATCAAACGCGCATCCTCACAGACACTATGTCAGGTCCTTAACCTGCTGAGCCACGGCGGTAACTTCCGGTCATTTCTTCATGTCTCTACTGCAGAATTTTGGATGACTCCCTCTAGGGGGTCCCACCATTCCAATTAGCCCATCACGGTCCTCCGTAGTCTGGTCTTGACCTTATTTCCTAGTGCCCTCTGACCTGGAATCTCTCTTTAAAGACGATCTGTGCTCTGCCCTCCAAACACACCATGCTCATTTCAGCTTCTGTGCCCATTGCTTTAACCTGCCACACCTCTGGGCCCATCTCTCTTGTCATCCTGGTCCCTTCAATTTCGTGCTTAAGTCTCGCTTCTTCCCTCACACCCTCCCCCTCTAACCCAAGGGGATATTCACCTCGGTCCGCCAGGCTCCAGGATGGCCCCCAGCAATCCTCACTTCCTGGTATTCACACCTTGTGAATTCCCTCCCACACTGTGGCAGGGTTGGTCTGTGTGACCACAGAATATGGGGAAGCCATGCTGGGAGACGCCCAAAGCTAGATTATAAGAGACACTGACCCTTTTGCCTTGCTTCCTCTGGGAACCCTTACCGTGGGGGAGGCCTGTGGTCCTGTTGGGAGATACAGAAACAGCCTGTAGAGAAGTCCAAATGGGGAGGAACCAAGACCTCAACCAAAACCAGCACCGAATTGCTGGCTACCGAGTGAGCCGTCCTGGAGGCAGGTCTTTCTGTCCTAATGAGAACTTAAGATGACCCCAGTCAGTCGGTATCTTAACTGAAGCTTCACGGGAAACCCTGAGCTGGAACTCCCCAGCTAAGCTGCTCCTGAATTTCTGACTACAAAAATTATGAGGATAATAAATGTTTAATGTTGTTTGAAGATGCTAAAGTTTGGGAGCATTCCTTTTTTTTTTTTTTTTTGGTCTTTTTTAGGGTCCCACCTGAGGCATATTGAAGTTCCCAGGCTAGGGGTTGAATCGGAGCTATAGCTGCCAGCCTACGCCACAGACACAGCAATGCGGGATCTGAGCCGCGTCTGTGACCTACACCACAGTTCACGGCAACACCGGATCCTTAACCCACTGAGCGAGGCCAGGGATCAAACCTCTTCCTCATGGGTACCGGTCAGATTTGTTTTCGCTGAGCCACGATGGGAAGTCCTTGGAGGCATTCTTGTTACACAGCAATAGCTGACTGATGCACAACCTCTCAACCTCTTCAGGTGTCAGGACCTTATCTCTTCACCCTTGCCCATTTACTGTCTTGCCTAGCTTTTCACGTGTGTAATCTTGTTTCCCCAAGAAAAGAAGAAACATGTGGTTTACAATTCCTCTGTATCTCCCATTGTGCCTAGTGGAGGGCTGGGAACAGGGTGATCCACAATCATTTTCTGGCTTAGTATTTGTGAAGAGAAGATGAGTAACTGAAAGGCAACAGCACTCAAACACACGTTTCCTGCTTGGCTGGTAAGTAGCCTTATAACAGAAGCATGCAAACATCTCACACAGAAGATCTGCAAAGCCACCAGCTGAGACTTATAGCTCGCCCACACCAGAGCAACCACGTGTGAGCATTCCCAACTGTTCCATGGAGAGTTAGTCACGATTCACCACCCCCCCTCCCCGGGTCTCCCAGAGGGATGGAGCAGGAGAAGGGCATGGAAAGGGCTGTTGCTTCTTACTAATGACTCCGAGTGCTGGCTCCACACCCTTTCCAAAAATATTTCTTTCTAAGCTGGAGTGACAGCCCCCACTTTCTGAGGCTCATTTCTAAATAGATGGTATGCTTAAGCCCAAAGAACAACCTAGAAGTGGAAGAATCATAAAGAGAAATACAGCCAAGGGAGCTGCTGCTTCTCAGACAGTTCCCCTACCCCGGCCCCCCTCCTGAGCTGCCTGTCCTGTCCCCAGACACGCATCTCCAAACCCGCCCAGGCTGTTTTCCCTACAGGCAGCCCGGTGGGAGGAACAAGACCCTTCCTTCATTCTCTCCCTCCTGCCTTCTCTTTCCCAGGCCAGCAGGCTGCTTTTTCAAAACTAATCCAAAAAACCCGAAGGGAGGAAGGGAGCCCTTTTGTATAGCGGTGTCTAAACAGAGTCAGCCCCACCAGTTTTTTTGGACGGGTGGGTGGAGGTGACCAAAGATACAATTATAACGGAGCCCATCCTCTCCCACAAGACCCGTTTTAACCAGCGTGTAATAAAGTCCCGGCTCCTCCACCCTCTGATTTGGGTCAGATGAGATGAATTTTTAGCTTTTCTGGGGAGTCTGTGCCAGTGGGGGAAGTGGGGTGGGGGTGGGGTGGGGGAGAAGGAACAAACAAATAGGCTACAGCTCCCTGGAAAAAGGAAAAGTCGGGAGCCCACTGAGTGGGGACTGGGAGCTGCCCTCTGCCTCCTGCCACCATTAGCGGTGGTCCAGGTCCCAGACTCCCTGCTCCCGACATCAATGCATTGTCACGGCACCATCTTTCTCACCTGTGCCCTCCCCTCCATTCCCGCTGCTGTTTGTCCAGAGGTGAATTTGTTTTCACCGCCGGCTCCCAGTACACACGCTGGGCTCCACCACATGGCCCTTGCCTACCTTGCCTCTGCCTTCCTGTCTGCCTTCAACAAATGGAGGGTGTTCTCAGCATACCCACCTCCCACCACCTCAGCCTCGCTGCTCTGCCCCCGCTGCTGAAACTCACTAGGCTGCCTGCCAGCTTCCTTGCCCTCTCCCCCGCTAGCAGGCTAATTCTTGCTCATCCTTTAAGACTTGACCCAGGCATCACCTCCTCCAGGAAGCCTTCCTGAATTAGATGCCATCTCTCCACCTCCACCTCTTTCCCACTCTCCCATCCCTGACCTCAGAGAGATGCAACTGGAAGTGGGTGTGACTGTGATCAACCTGGTGGTGGGGGGAGGAGAAATAACTGTGAGAGGTTAGGCACTGAGGGTGGGGGGTCACAAAAGGGGTAGAAAGACCACAGTGGGTGCTGTAGGATGGCACTGAAGTGTCAGGGGTCCTTATAAACCCACGGGGTGAGAGGGGCCAAGAATGGAGAGAAGAATGTCCTGGTCTCAAATCCCAGATTCTTGAAAACCAGGAAGCGAGCATTCACGGCGTCCTGGGGCTGAGGCGGGATTGGACAGAGGTAAAGACAGCAGTGTGACCCTGCTCTGGCCTCTACTGACCCAGGGACTTTCCATGCACTGAGGGAGGCAGGACACCTTGGAAACGGCTATAGGAGATGTACAAAGCTTCAGTAATTAAAACTGTAAAAGGAACGATATGTATCCTGATGCAAAGCCCATCAGAAAGAAGGGGGGTGAGTATGGCTCCTTAAAACAGGCAAACAGGAGGATGAGACAAAAGCTGGATTATTTTGCTTGTTTGTTTGCTTTTTTTTTTTTTTTTTAAGGCGGCATATGGAAGTTCCCAGGCTAGGGGGCGAATCAGAGCTATGGTTGCCAGCCTACACCACAGCCACAGCAACGTGGGACATGAGCTGAGTCTGCAACCCACACCACAGCTCGCGGCAACACCGGACCCTTAACCCACTGAGCGAGGCCAGGGATTGAACCTGCATCCTCACGGGTACCATGTTGGGTTCTTAACCCTCTGAGCCACAACAGGGACTCCTGAGACACTGTTTTTTGTTCCTGAGTATTCAGTTTGAGAGGCGAGGGGAGCATCTGGTCACCTGCCTCTGAGGAGTTTCGGTCCCTGGAAGAGGACAGCAGTTCCCTCCCCTGCTCTCCCAGGAGGACCTGGGTCAGTTGGAAGCATTGTCACAGTGGGTTCCCCACCGGTCCTTGATGCCACTTCCGTGCTCAACATCCACATCCTGTCACACTCACAAACCCTCTGAGCCCTGAGCGTGTCGGATACATTGGGACAGTTTTAGTCTCATGGACCACTTCCTGAGCACCTACTATGTGCCGGATAACCGGTGGGCTCTCGTACCCGTACTGCCTCATTTAATCCTTACAAAAACCCTGTGGGTTTCTACTTTTGGGGAGACTGAGCTAGGACATGCAGCGAGTCAGTGGTCTGATCCATTCTAGGGCCTCCTTTTGAGAGCATCCAATAGCTGACCGCTGGGATGACAGTGGCAGGAGCTGGGAATTCTGCATATAGATGAAGAAGGCCCTTAGGATGTCAGGGCTGGATGGAACCTTTTATAGCTGCAGACACTGAGGCTCAGAGCGGGAGAAGACTCGTCTGGCTAGTTAGGGCACGCCAGGGTGCTCGTTCTGGAATGGGGAGTCACAGCCGCTGCTGCGGGCCATCCTTGTTTTCCTACCCTGGCTCAGCTCTCCCCGTGGGTGGGGCAAGTCTGTGACCATGCCAGCCAGCACCCCAGAAAGCACTGGAACACACCATTCTCACCCCAAGGTCTACCCTCCCTGCTTTCCAGCCCGGAAAACCCAAGGTGAGACCAGCTCAACTTGGGTTTTCCCAGGACTTTCCTGGTTTAAGCCCAGAAAGTCTCACCTTCCGAGAACACCCCCTCGGCCTGGGCAGAGCGGGATGGCCGGTCCCCTAGACTTTGTCTACCTTCCTGTGTAAGGCTCCCGCCTCCGCTGCCTTTCCCGATCACGTGACCCAGCTTCACTAGACACGCCGCGCAGTGCTTAGGGCCCCAGCCCACATCCTCCAGGTGCTGCCCTGCCCGGGTCAAGGTGGAGAAGGAATTCCTGTTGTCCTCGTGGATGGCTCGGTCCCGGCGAGCTCTCTGATTTACGCGAGACAGGGCAGCCCTCTGCCTCTGGGCTCCAGCAGGGCGCGGAGGGGCAGAAGCGGGGGAGACGGATGTGATGGAGACGGGAGGCAGAGAGGGAGGGCATGTTAATAAAACTGAGACGGTGAGAAAAGGAAGCCAGAGGAGGTAGGTGTGGAGAAAGCAGAGAAAGAGGGAGAGGGGCAATGTGGGTCATATGAAAAAGGGAACAGTCAGTTGCCATGGTCAGGTGTGGTCCTGGTCGCAAGAATGCCACTGGGCAGAGATGGATTTAGAATTACACGGGGCTGTGGGGAGTACCTGGTTTAATGCCCTCATTTTGCAGATTTTGAGAAAACTGTGGCCTGGAGAACTGCAAAGTAAGGGCCTCCAGAGTGGAAGCATGTCAAACTATTTTCCCTGTTTTTGTTTTTTTTTTTTTTTTGCACCCAATGCAGAACTTTCAGGTTATCTTGTGAGTGATAGGTTTTTAGATGTTCATTAATAAGGATGATGAAAGGCAGTTCCTGCTGTGGCTCAGCAGGTTAAGAACCCGACTAGTATCCATGGGGATGCGGGTTTGATCCCTGGTGTCACTCAGCGGGTTAAGGATCCTGTGTTGCTGCAAGCTGCGGCATAGGGTTGAAGATGCAGCTTGGATCCCGCGTTGCTGTGGCTGTGGCGTAGGCCGGCAGCTGCAGCTGTGATTCAACCCTTAGCCGGGGAACTTCCATATGCTGCAAGTGCAGCCCCAAAAAGAAAAAAAAAAAGGATGACAATCATGATGTTTATCTCTGGCAACCCAGTCCTCTTCAGCAGGGCTTTCTGAGTCACTGTCAACACAGGGTTGGATAATTCTCTTAGGAGTCTGAGCAATTGGGTGGCCCCAATCCACTGGGAAGCAGAAGCAGGCTCGGCCCCACATGTGGGTGGCTGCTGGGTGGGGTAACTGGAGGGCACCTCACTGAATGCTGAACACCCCAACATTCCTCCCTTCTCCTGCCTGAAATGATGTGACCCAGCTCACCATTCCCGCCACTGGGAATTGCCAGCAGGAGAGACTGTAATAAGGAACTCTGTTGGTGGGAACCCCCAAAGCCATTATGATCCTACACTCACAGTTTTCTGGATTAGCCTGAGGGGAGCATTTGTGAACTGCTCCCCGCCCCCACGGAAGATCCAGGGCACCTGCCTCTTGGGCCTTGGGCCTGCTGTCCACACCGCTGGCTGTGGGAGGTGTGGGAAGGGCCGGAATGACAGTAGAAACAGGGAAAGGAAAGGGGACTCAAGGTGGGGGGGAGCGGGGGAGTCTTCAGGAGAGAGAATGAACTGCAGTGGGAGCTCTAGAGGGAGGGGTGGGTGACAGCTTGGTTTCTGGAGCAGCAAAGCCCACAGAGGGTGTCTCATAATACTGGCTCCTTGGGGGTTCTATATTTTCCTTTTTTTTTTTTTTTTAACGTATAGATGACTTACAGTGTTGTGTCAATTTCTGCTGTATAGCACAGTGACCCAGTCATACATATATATGTGTGTGTGTGTGTGTGTATGTGTGTGTGTGTGCTTATACATATACATATTCTCTCTCTCATACTATCTTCCGTCATTTTGCATCCCAAGAGACTGGATGTAGTTCCCTGGGCTGTACAGTAGGACTTTATGGTTCATCCATTCTAAATGTAATAGTCTGCATCTACTAACCCCAAACTCCCAGTCCCTCCACTTTCTGGCCCCCCACCCCCCACCCCAAGCATCCTCTCTCCTTTATTCCTTAAAAGGACTCCCTGGTCAAAGACATCAACTGCTAAGATCTGACATGTCTTTGGGGTTTGGGAAAGGTCCCCGATGCGAAAGCCTTGGTGGGGAGCAGGTCCTTACCTCCTGCTGGGGAAGGGGGTGCTCCCTCCACAACTACCCCTGGCAGCAGGCTCATGGGTGCTTAACCCAGGCCCAGCCTGGACAGTGCTGCCAGGACTTTGAATTGTAAACGTGTGACAGCCAGCAGCAGCGGTGGTTCCTGTCTCTCATTTGCCATTATGAACTGCGAGGATGCCACAAATGTTTGGGAACCTGAACACCAGAGCCCTGTTTGAGATTCACAATAGACATCACACACACACACACACACACACACACACACACACACACACACACATTGAGAAAGCCCAAATGAACAAAATGCTTAACTTTAACTCTGCCTTTCCCAAACCTGTTCAACCTTTCTGCTTTGCCGAACAGCTTTAATGTCCTGCAGAACTGGTGTGATAAGGACCCTGGGAGGGCACGCTGGTATGGAGCTGTGCTTTATGAATGTTCTTAGTCCTGGAATCCATAGAGAAACAATATTTTTCCTCCCTCCCTTCCTTCCTCCCTCCCTCCCTCCGTCCCTTCCGTTCTTTTTGCCATACCCACGGCATATGGAAGTTCCCAGGCTAGGGGCTGAGTCAGAGCTGCAGTTGCTGGCCTACGCCACAGCCATAGCAATGAGGGATCTGAGCCGCATCTGCGACCTACACCACAGCTCATGGCAACACTGGATCCTTAACCCACTGAGCGAGGCTGGGGAATGAGCCCGCATCCTCATAGATACTGGTCGGGTTCTTCACTTTCTGGGCCACAAAAGGAACTCAGAGCCACAAAAGGAACTCAGAGAAATACTATTTTTATGGCCTACAGGCGTACAAGGGGTCTTGAAGGGTTGCTGGCTGCGCTGATGACAGGAAGGCGAGGGGGGTGGTCAGTATCTGGGCCCAAAGTTACTGACTAGAAATCTCTGGAATGGAAGACAGAGCCCTCTGGGATAGGAGCCTGGAGGCCTGACCTCCTGCCCGGCTCTGGCTCAGACTGGCCTCCCCGAGATCACACAGGTGGCTCCCAGCCTGAGACCACAGCTCACAGCTTCTTATCCAGAGCTCTCAGAGAAGTGGCCTTCTTCAAGGTTCAAGGTCACCTGCTTTCCAGCACCATATGAGGAGGGCAGAGGAGGGCAGCCTGTCTTCAAACCCACCCCCACCCCCGGAGTTAGCTCAGCATCAGGACCTGCCAGCTGTGTGCCCTGCCCCCTCCCTCTCTCTGCAACCAGTGCCTGGATCCAGCCCCAGCGGGCAGCCCATGGAAGCTGCCCACGTGAGGCACCCATGCCACTGTAGGTCCGTCTCCAGCATGTAGTGAGTGTCTGCTCTCTCCTTCATCTGCCAGCCAGGCATCATCTCCTGGCCAGCTGAACCTTTGACTTGCACCTTCTGAGGCCCCACAGTTATTACGGGGGGGGGGTCCTTGGGATGTGGCCCAGTGCCAGTCTTGGCCCTGCTGCCTCTGGTTTTCCACCCTGTCGCTGGAGTCCTCCATCTGCCCACATCCTGCTTCATCTAGACTCTGTCTGGATCACAACCTCTGGCCAACATCACATGCGTATTTCAGAGGGTGCACAAACCCCACTGCTTTGGGTGCTCTGAAGCCCTCGGGGGAGGCTGGTGTGGGGCACTGGTTGCTAACAAGATCAACCACCCTAACTGGGCTTTGATTGAAAGCAAACTCTATTTCACAAGCCCTATGTAAGGCTCAACAAGAGGCAGGTATGCAGAGACCATCTCTGGGAAGGAGACACGAAGTCCACAGACTCAAGCATAAATGAAGCAGCCGCAGGAGTTCCCGCTGTGACACCGTGGGTTAAGAACCTGACTGCAGTGGCTTGGATTCCCAAAGCAGTTGGTTAAAGGGATCTGGCATTGCTGCAGCTGTGGCATAGGTCGCAGCTGCAGCTTAGATTCAGTCCCTGGCCTGGGAACTTCCATAAGCCTTGGGTGCGGCTGCAGAATAAAAAACTGGAGCAGCCATAAAACTATGGATACCAACAAGTCCCGGGTATAAATGCAGGGAGTCGGCAACCACGGGGAGGCCTCCCAACTCTCCCCCCCACTGAGAGGTAGTGTCAGTGTCAGGGTATCCTCCCCCAACCTCAAGATCTTGAAGAAAGTCTGCAGGCTGGGAGCTGGGGAGAGAGGCAAGGCTCGCCCACAGATCACAAAAAAGTCCTTCTCCTCAAGATCTGACTATGTTATCATCGGGAAGTGGGAGGGAGCAGCCACTGGACATTAGAAGTCTTGGATTTAAGACCCAGCTCTAAGCTTTGCCAAAATGTATGGCCTGGAAAGGGTAGTGGGCCCCCTTGATTCAAAGCTGCCCCTGTAAGCGAAGGAGTCAGGCTTTATCTTTATGGTCTCTTCATGGTTTTACAATCTGGGAGTCAAAGATAAATCAAAGAGCAATAGAAGGACCAGGTACAGAGCCCTGGATGAGCTGTTCTATTTCTCTAGTTCCCTTATTTGCAAAACGAGGTATGGGGGTGGTTAAGCTGAGGTGTGTCAACTTGTCTAGGTCACAGTTTCCAGATATTTGTTCAAACACCAACTAAGAGGTAGCTGTAAAAGTATTTTTTAGATATTGAGCTCTCCTGCTGAGACATTATTGGCCTCCACCTGGGAGCGAACTGGGCGCTCCAGCCCCAAAACTCGCACCACAGAATGGATGTGCCTATTGAGCAAAGAAGATGACCCTCCATCAGGCAGGGGAGCCTCCTCCAATCAGTTTGAGACACTCAGAGAAAAGAGACTGGGATCCCCAGAAGAGGAGGGAATTTGGCTTCAGAACTTCAGACTCATACTGCACATCAGCTCTGCCCTGGGTCTCCAGCCTGCTGGTCTAACATGCAGATTTTGAATTTGCCAACTCTCACAATTACATGAGCTAATTCTTTAAAATAAATCTCCCCCACCTGTCTCTGTATGTGTGTGCACGCGCGCACGCACACATACACACACACACACACACACACACACACACAGACCCTATTGGTTCTGCATCTCTGGAGAAACCTGACTAATGCAAGGAAGTTGAATGAGTCAGTGGTCCTCGAACTCGAGTCCTGCAGGTATTAACCCAGGCTGCAGTTACATCACTGCAGGAGATCTTAAAACTACCAGTGTCCAAGACCCCAACTTCAGACCAGCCGAAGCAGGCTCTCCAGGGGTGGGAACCTGGACATCGGTGTTTTAAACTCCCCAGGGCCTCTGCACAGGTAGCCAAGGCTGAGAACCATGGTTGAGTCACTTTGGAGCTTATTAGGAATGCATATTCTCTGAGAGTTCCTGTTGTGGCTCAGCGGGTTAAGAACCTGACTAGCATCCATGAGGATGAGGGTTTGATCCCTGGCCTCGCTCCGTGGGTTAAGGATCTGGCTTTGTCACAAGCTGTGATGTAGGTTGCAGAGGTGACTTGGATCTGGTGTTGCTGTGGCTGTGGTGTAGGCCGGCAGCTGCAGCTCTGATTTGACCCCTAGCCTGGGAACCTCCATATACTGCAGGTGTGGCCCCAAAAAAGAAAAAAAATGCATATTTTCTGGGTTCCACCCAGTACTTACATATCAGAGCCTCTGGCGTGGGCTCTTGATGTCTTTAGATTTCACAAACTCCCCAGTACGTGGTCAGCTCCTTTCTAGAATTTGACATCTCTGGGCCCAGATCGGCTCTTAGAGCCCTCTTTGCCTTAGCAGACTACCGTTCTGCGGTGCGAGTTTGGGGGCTGGAGCACACAGTTCCCTCTGAGGTGGAAGCCGATGACATGGCAGCAGGAGAGGCCAGGAGGGCGCCAGGCTTGAAAAGGGGACCAGCTCTGCATGCCGCCCTCCTCCCGCAAGGACACACAGCACCCACCAGGCGATTGCCTACGCCCCGAGAGGGCACATACAGTGTTCCATCCACCTTTGCACGCCCAGCCCCCGTGCAGGGCATGGCGCAGACAGGTGCTCACACATCGCTGGTTGCTTCACCCCTGGAACAAATTAGCATATTGTCTCATCACAACTGGGCTCACCTGTCCAGGTGCTCCTGTGGGTGGCATGCCTCTGCCCGTTCCCAGTTCTCCCGGCTACAATCCGAAGAGGCCCTTCCCTTCCTTGTCCTGTCAGCTCCCAGCCGTTCTCCAGGGCCCAGCTTATCCTGCCTCCACCCTCTGAAAAATCTTCCTGACTCTTCTCTCCCATCCCTGCCTCTGACTGTAGGACAGGAAACCACCACAAGCCCTCCGGGTATCTCACCCACTTTTCCCCCCCTTGTCGTCCCCAGACTGAGGACAGGCCGCCCTCCAGGGTCTACCTGGGGCCAGCACACGGCAAGAAGCTGTGAGAACTCATGGCACCTGTCGAAGAAATCCCCACTCCGTGGGCAGTGGAGGCTCAAGAAAGCAAGTCCGGATGCTCCATCGTCTCCCTCACACCGGCCCCATCTCCCGGGAGCTCTATTACCAGGAACAAGGCTCTGAGCTGTACGTGCATTAGCTTGAAATCTGTTCCTCCCAATTCCAGGCCTTACCCCAAAAGGCCTCCCCGCCGCCCTGTGAGTGGAGCAGAAAGACGGTGTTTACCGTCTCCGAGAAAGGCAAGAATGAGGGGCAGGATTTGAGCCAAGGTGGGAGATTCAAAAGAAGATGAGATAAAAGGCTTAGAGAGGAGTTCACCTCATGGCTCAGTGGTAACAAACTTGACTGGTATCCATGAGGACGCGGGTTCGATCCCCGGCCTCGCTCAGTGGGTTAAGGGTCGGGTGTTGTCATGAGCTGTGGTGTTGGTCACAGACGTGGCTCGGATCTGGCGTTGCTCTGGCTGTGGTGTAGGCTGGTAGTTGCGGTTCCAATTCTACCCCTAGCCTGGGAATTTCCATAGACCACGGGTGCAGCCCTAATAAGATTAAAAAAAAAAAAGGCTTAGAGAGTGATTGAGAAATTGCTTCAGGGAAGTCAGGCCTGGCCCCTGGTGGAGAAGAAGAGGGAAGTGATACATCAGGCTCTCTGCCAGGCCCTCGATGCAGCTTCTCTGGACGAGGCTTTGGAATCATTGCCCCATTTCACAGGCGAGGCAACTGAGGCTCACAGAGATGAGCCTTACTCAAGGCACGTGGCAGAGCCAGGACTCAAGCCCAGGTCTGTGTGACTTTAAGTGAATGTCAAGGAAGCAGACAGGGACATTCCTTTATTCACTCAATCAATATGTGCTTAAATACGTATGATGTGCCAGGCATTGGAAGGCATATGGCACTGAACAAAATCCGTGCTGAGTTTCCAGTCTAGTGAGTGGAATACTTTTAGGCCCTGGCATCCTGGAAGGTAACCGGGTTGGTCCTGCCCTCTTGGTTCTAGAATTATCTCCACCAGGACCTGGTACGCCAAACCCCTGGCTGCAGACTGGGACCTGGCCTCCAGCTGTGAAAGCCGCCAAGACACTGGCATTGGAGGGTGTCATCTGAGAAAAGGACGGATGGGTGCTACCTTGCTGGTAGAGGTCCAGCAGGAGGAAGAGGAGGAGGAAGGGTGATCCCAGCGGATGGCAGCCAAGAGCTAGCAAAGCTGAACAGAACCCGCCCCATGCCAGAGTGGGGCCACACCTCTTCCCACCGGGCGTCCTCCTGGAGAAGGGAACTCTTCCGCCCAGAAACAGCACCAAGAAGAGGTCAGCAATTCCCCTCTGAGTCCTACTTTGCATTTGTACACCCCATTGCTCCTTTAGAAGTTTGTACCAGACGAGAAGCCCGGAGCAGCTATGAAGTTTGCACCAGACGAGAAGCCCGGACAGGCATCTGTGTTTGCTGGAGGGAAGGATGCAAACATGCTATCATGGAAGCTTCTGGGCGAGAAGAGTGGTCTAGAGACCAGAGACACACCCCCTGACCATCATCTTTCCTGATGTTTCTGAGCTGATCCTGTCCTCAGCTTCCTTCTGAGCCTGGGTTTTCCCCTTTCAGGGCTTATCTTAGAGCTCAGCCTCTTGCACCAGAAATTCCCATCAGATTATGCATCGAGATTTCTGGTTCAGAACATGTGCACATACCGTTTCGTGTCGTAACTGCGTCTCCCCAGCAGGGTCCAGATCCTTAAGGGCAGGGATCATTCTCTTAATGCCTGCATCACAGTCCCTGGCGTAGTAAGTTCTTAATGCACGCACGATAAATGAGAGTTTCACAAGAGCTATGAGTTTTTAAGACGCTACGAATGCAATAAAACGCACTTGCCACCAAAGCACTTCATGCACTATTTTAGCAGATCCAGAAAGCACTGCGGCTTACCCAGGCATCCTTGTTATGAACATAAATGACGACTTGAGATTCTCTGAAAAATTCCCGGTGATTTGTAACTTTGAGTTGAGATCCATGGATGACTCAACAACAACCAAAAACCCCACCAACAACCCAACTCGAAAATGAGCAAAAGACTTGACTAGGTATTTCTCCAAAATTATTCAAAGGACCAATAAGCGCATGAAAAGATGATCAGTACCATAAATTATTAGGGAAATGTAAATCAAAACCACAATAAGATACTACCTCATACCCATAAGGCTGGCTACTATCAAAAAAATAGAAAGTGCTAGGGAAAATGTGGAGAGATTGGAACGCTTATGCATTGCTGATTGGAATGCAAAACGCTGCAGCTGCTGTGGAAAACAGTACAGCAGATCCTCAAAAAATTAAACATACAGCTGCCATATGACCGGCAATCCCCCTTTGGGGTAGGTACCACAAAGGATTGAAAACAAGGACTCAAACATATTTTTACACCCATGTTCACAGAAGCATTACTCACAATAGCCAAGAGGTGGAAACAATCCAAAATCTATCAATAGACAGATAAAGAAGACATCTATAGATAAATAAATCCATCAAGAGACAGATAAATAAAAAATAGGTAGGTAAATAAAAATAGATAATTATTCCATTGTATATTTTAAAACATAAAATATATACAATGGAATATTACTCAGCTGTTAAAAGGAACAATGTTCTGATACTTGCTACATCATGAGTGAGCCTTGAAAACATTATGCTAAGTGAAATAAGCCAGTTACAAAAGGACAAATATTGTGTGATTTCACTTATATGAGATACTTGAAACAGAGAGATTCATAGAGACAGAAAGCAGAAGGTGGAAGCCAGGGGCTGAGGGGAGGAGCTATTCTATGGTTACAGAGGGAGTGTCCATCATCACGCAGTGAAAAACGAATCTAACCAGTATCCATGAGAATGCAGGTTCAATCCCTGACCTTGCTCAGTGGGTCGGGGATCTGGCGTTGCCACGAACTGTGGTGTAGGTGGCATACATGGTTCAGATCCCGTGTTGCTGTGGCTGTGGTGTAGGCTGGCAGCTGTAGCTCCTAGCCTGGGAACCTCCACATGCCACAGATGCAGTTCTAAAAAAAAAAAAAAAAAAATGGTTATGGAGATTCAGTTTGGGGCAATAAAAATGTTCTGGAGATGAACAGTGTAATAGCTATACACATTTGAATGTACTTGATGCTGTTGAATACACACTTGGTAAATTTTATGTTAGGTACATTCTGGAATGAATGAATGAATGAATGAATGAATGAAGCTTGGATGCCCCTTGGAGGCAGCCTGGGGTATGAGGAAAGCATTTGATCTTTAGAATCAGACTGTCACAATTTCTAGTTTCAGCTGTGTGAGATCAGATGACACCTGGCTCCTCTGAATTTCAAATCCCTTACCTGTAAAATGGGTAAGAATACCCCTAACAGGGGAAAAAGTACTCATGTGACAAAACAGATGGAAGGACTGAGATGACCTCTGAAGCCTGTAGCACAGGGTCAGGAGACATTAACTCTCTACTGACCTCCAGTCTCCCACCCGCATCCTTCTCCCCAGCCAGTCCCTGGACAATGCCTTCAGTTGGCCAGGTCCACCTTCGGCGCCCAGCTCCAGCTCACCTTTCTCAGGGGTATACAGCCTTCCCACGTCCTGAAAGGCGGCCGCCAGCTTCCCATACTCAATAGACAGATGCAGGCGGCAAGCTGGCAAAGCCTTCTAACTGCCTCCCCAGGGCGCTTGCAACAAGCACGCATGCAAAGCCTGAAATGGGAAAGGCAGAATTTCTTTCTCCGTGGGAAGTTTGTGGCGGAGGTATTTTTAGGATGGGGTACGCGTCCCATCTCTCCTCAAATCCCGCTTCACCAGTAACCACCTCTTCTGGGGGAAAGGGGGGCGGGGGGGTCACCTAAGAGCCTCATTGCGGGGGCGGGGCAGGGGCGGCAGCGCCCCCTTTGCAGAGGAGCGAGTCCCCCTATGCTTGGTCCTGGGCTCTGGACCGCAGGTGTTCGACCCTGGCCGGCGCCCTGCCGGCCCCCTCCCTTTGGGGAACGGAGCCTTCCCCCTGCCCGGCCACATCCCCGCTCTCCCTTCAGGATGACCTGAAAGGGAAGTTTATAAGAGGAAAAGGAATGAAAGGGATCCTATTTAACAGCACATACTGGGCGGGGAAGCTTCCTGACAGGAAACGCTGTGGAAACCGGGCCCAGTCTGGCCATGGAAAACTGGTTTGGCTCAGAACTGGCCAGAGTGGACAGGAGACCTCAGGCGGCCGTACATCACAATTAAGCTGGACTTGTCCGAGTTCATGTTCTTTCTTGTCCCCTCTCAGCAAACAGACACTATAATAATCTGCACACCGCAGGGGGAGAAAGGTAGCATTTTTTTTTTTAAATCCAAAAAGAAAAAAAAAGCCCACCCTAATTTAGGTCACAGAGACATAAAGGGCTACTGGTTCGGAGCAGCAAATCAGCAGCAGATGTAGACAGCTGAGCAGAGCCAAGATGAGCGGGGCCTCTGCCACCCGGCCACCCGCCTGAGTCACCCGGGTGGGGAGGGCGGGCGGCGAAGGGCAAGGGGTGTTTATTCTTCAGCTGGGGCGTGGGGTGCAGGAAATAATGGGGACAGAAGAGTCCCTGGGGCTGGGACAGGCACAGTGTTGCAGGCAGGAACAGACGGGCTGGGAGCAGGCTGCTCTCCTGGGCCAGAGAATTCAAACCGGCACTGAATGGAAGCAGGGAGACGTCCACCCCCTGCTCCCCTCCCCTCCCCAAGACCTTGCAACTGCCTTCTTGCAGGGCTAAGTCTGGCTGTGGCTGGCCAGCTGGTCCCCGGCCCTGCTTCCCCACCCGCTCTCCTCAGCACCAGGCCATCCTGCTGCTGCTGCTGCTGGCGTGGGTGGTTCAGCCCCTGCCCAGCTCAGGCTCTGCTTGGCACCCTGTTCTTGGATGCTGTTCCATTCCCTCTCCTCACTTTTCCCTTGTCTCTCGGTACCGGAATTCATTTCCTGTAGCTCCCAATGGAACTCTGAGCTCCTGGGAGGAAGGCCTGTCCCCCCACCTCTTAGGACTTCAGCTAGGCCTGCGGTGAGTAGCCCAGTGACGCTGCTCCCTGGAATGTGAGCTGTCAGGAGCAGAAGCCTCCCCAGTCTTGGCGGCCCTCTAGCCCTCCAACGGGATGTGTCTGTCTTGGAATGGATGGGTGCCACCGGGCATCTGGAGAGCCCCCAGGGAGCGCAAGGGCTTTGAACATCCCAGCACCCCGGGTGGGATAACCTGAGCTGCTGGCACCCTTGAATAAAGAGGTGGGTTTTCATGATATCCTCAGGTCAAGTACACAGAACTTGGTCTAGGACAGAGCAACCTGGTTTTCCTAGCCCTCCATCCCCAAACATCCCACTGATGCCCTGGGATGTTTCCTCCATGATGCCCTCTCTCTCTCTCTTATAAGGGCTGCAAGTGTGGCATATGGAAGTTCCCAGGCTGCGGGCTGAATTAGAGCTCCAGCTGCTGGCTACGCCACAGCCACAGCAACTCGGGATCTGAGCTGAGTCTGCAACCTGCCGCAGCTCAAGGTGACGCCGGATCCTTAACCCACTGAGCGGGGCCAGGGATCGAACCTGCGTCCTTGTGAACACTTGGGTTCGTTATCCCTGAGCCACAACGAGAACTCCCTCAATGATGCTCTATAGGGCCCAACATAAAAAAACAGAATCAAAGCATCTCTCAGTGGGAGGGTCCCAGAGCTCTGCAGCCAGGGAAGTGGAGCTGGGAAATGGCAAGGTCAAGGATACCCGCTTGTCAAAGGAATGGAGACCTCCTTCTCCCGCTGTCCACAGCCCTTCCCCTTCGGTGAGATTTAGTGATGAGTCACATAGTTACTAACAGACTGCCATCTTTTAAAAAGAATTCTCAAGTTTTCCTTGACCCTTGGACCCCTCCAGTTAATTAAACTCACATCTCTGCCAGCATCAGAATAGGTCATCTTTCCAAGTGTACAGAGAAGAGGGAAAAGAGAAAAAAGGTGTTTTTACAGTTTTCCCAGGATACAGGCCTCTGTGCTTTTTCTCAAGCACTGCTTCTCCCACCCACAGCACTACACATCACCAAGAAACAGATTTGAGCCTCATCAGCGTATGTGCTCCATAGTGTGCCCCGCTGAACAGCCCACTCAACAGCATCTTGGCTTCTACCTAATCCTTCTGTCCCTGCTCAGATGCCCACCTGGTTCTAGTCTCTGCTTGGCACACTGTCCTTGGGTGGTGCTCCAAGGGACATAAAAGGGACCTTTGGTTTTATTTTAATTTTTTAGGGCCACCGGTACGGCATATGGAAGTTCCCAGGCTAGGGGTCGAATCAGAGCTGGAGCTGTCAGCCTGAACCACAGCCGCAGCAACGTGAGATCCGAGCCACACCTGCAAACTACACCGCAGCTCACGGCAATGCCGGATCCTTAACCCACTGAGCGGGGCCTGGGATCCAACCCGCATCCTCATGGATATTAGTCAGGTTCGTTTCTCCTGAGCCACAACAGGGACTCCCTGACCCTCTGGTTTTCGCTGCAGCTCCTCGCATTCTCGTCTGGGTGGGGTGGCTCTGGGGAAAGGCTTCTAGCCCAATGCCTGGAGACCAGAAGACAGAAGCGAGGCCAAAGTAGCAACAGCCAGCCCCGAAGAAGAGGCATGTGCTTGAACCTCCAGGGACCTGTTTGGTACCCGGGGTTCCAGCAGTGGCTCGTCTTCCCCTCCTGTGGGCGTGGCTGAGCTCAGTGATGACTCTGCGGCTCTGAGTGGATTTATCTACCTCCCATCTCCTCACTTCCAGGATGGGACCTGAGGGCTCCCCCTGTAGCTTCTGGGAGAGCAAGAACCCCAGGCCTGCTTCTCATTCTGGGGGAGGGGCAGAGAAGTCCCTTGGGCTTTTTCTCCTCCCTGCATCTGAATGGGAAAGTGTTCAGATGCCTAAAGCGGGCCCAACTGCTCCGCTTGCTAATCGCGCAGTGCCTGCAGAATCAGAAGCACGAGATCCCAGCTGACCTCTGCAGATGCATAACACATAAGCCTTTTACATGGACTTAAGACTGCCTGGCCCTAGAGCTTGGTGCTAACGGAATGGGCGCTCCCTCTCCCCTTCTTTCCCTTCTCCCCCAGGAGGGGTTCAGGTAAATTCAGCAGATGCCCACTGAGCCCCTTCCGGGTGACAGGCAGGCCCTGGGCTGGATGTTGCAGGAATGCAAGGTGAACACGTTGCCACCCAGAAGAGCAGCGGGTGTGTGTGGGGGGTCAGGACACCACTGAAGGAGCCACTTCTGTGTCACTCGTTCTTTGTGAGACACTTTAACTCCCATGACTGATTGAAATGAACTTTCACAATTCTGTGATGCAACTACGACTGCCCTAATTTTCTTATGAGAAGACTGAGGCCCCAAGAGTGAGTGAAGGAACTGACAGTCTAGTAGCTGCGACAGGTTCTTTATAAAGGACCATAAAGATTCAGTGTGGGCAGTTCCATCGTGGCTCAGCGGTTAACGAACCTGACAAGCATCCATGAGGATGCAGGTTCGATCCCTGGCCTCGCTCAGTGGGTTAAGGATCCGGCGTTGCCGTGAGCTGTGGTGTAGGTTGCAGACGCGGCTTGGATCCCGCGTTGCTGTGGCTGTGGCGAAGGCCGGCGGCTACAGCTCCTGTTAGACTCCCAGCCTGGGAACCTCCACATGCCACGGGTGGGACCCTAAAAAGACAAAAAAAAGGAAAAGATTCAGCGTGGTAACAGCCTGGGGAAGAAATGCAGAGAGCAGTCTCGTGCCCAGGGGAAGACAAGCGGGGGTGGGGACTTCCCTGGGGGACAGGCTGTCAGCAGTTTTTCTCAATCCAGGACACTAGCCCCAATGCTCCCTGCTTTCCAAGCACCACTTGGCGGCTGGGAGCATGGTCGATCTTCAGGAAATACCGGTTGCCTGAGTAGCTGATTTCCTCAGCACAGCAGACACAAGAGCCCCAGGGGCAGGCGACGGCTCTGCGCTTGGCAGCAGCCTAGTTTCAGTTACTGATGGACTTGCATCCTCCCTGGTCCACTAAGCCCTTGGATGGCAACTCCTCAACGTGATGGTTCCACGGGGAACCGCCTGAACTTGCCGGTCAGAGCCAGGAGTCCCATAATGCACCGCTCCACTGAGAACCCACAGGAGCCCCGGGCACTGGGTCCCTAACCTCCCTGCCCCGCCCCCCAGCCCTGACTACACTCACTTTCTTCATTCATCTAATTAAATCAAGGAGGAAAGCGTCAACGAAATATTAACCTGGCCTAGTATTAGGTGTGCGTGTCTGATAGCCTCTAACCAAGACAGCACCCCAGGCCCTTTCTACCAAAAGCAATGGGGACAGCATGGAAAGAAATTTAGGATATATTATGTAGTAAAAACTGAACAAAAATCCCCTTTTTCGCTTTTTTCTTATTATGAAGGCTCATTCCTAAAAATGTTAGAAAATATAGAAGAAGGAAAGGAAGAAAATAAAAACTACTGTCCATCTGGCTATTCAGGGTCCCCATTCACGCCTTGCAATATCTGTATTTTCATGCATATTTTAAACATGAGAGTATACAGTATAAATAACCATGTAGTCTGCTTTTCTTTTTCACTTAACAGTATTCAAACTTTTTCTCCATTCTGTCCCCATTCATTGCCTCTGCTAAAAAGGAGCTTAGCTGGTCTCTTAATTACAGGCTGTCGTACACACTTTGGGTGTTAAAGCCAGATGAGCACTTGGTTGAAGTCTCCCCCTTGATTTAATTTGACTAATTGAAAAAATGTTGGCAAGGAAAAGAGAGAGCCCATGGATGCACGCTGGAAGCTATCTCGAAAAATTTTGTTCAAGAACAAATGTTTGAAGTTTTCTCTCTCCGTCCTCTGGGATCGTAGCACCCTCCTCCTCTGAGTAGGGAGGGACTCCTGGACCTATGAACACTCCTGGAAAGCAACAGTGAGTGTGTGTGTGGGGCGCAAGTCCTTGAACCCCTAGGATTCCCTGAGATCTGTGTCCTGCTTACCAGGGACCCGTGGCTGAAGGCTGTGTCCCTCAAATGCAGGACTAAAGGAGAAATGGATTATTCTCCAGTCAACTGAGACAAAGCGGATGGTCACATGACCAGCCCACCTGAGGGTAAACATCTTGGACTTGACCCTTTTCGTGTGGCCGAATGAACCAGGGCCTGCCCACCTGCAGAGTGTAGTTCTCCCATAGCTGAGTGTGGCACAAACAAATCCAAAGTCAAAAAAGTTCCAGAAGTGCTTTGGAGCATCCCAGAGGCCTCTTGGGCATGTGCCATGAGAACTTCAGTGCAGGATATCCATTCCCAATTCCCTTCTCTTAGTGGGGGTGACAACGAGGAGAAGGAGATGGGTGGTACTTGAAAACATCCTACTGGTGTCTCTGACACGGCAACCGCCTAGTCCACCCCAAGCCCCCTAGCTCATTGAGAGTCCCCACAATACACACACAGAACTGGGGAATGGCGAAGGATTACACACTTACAGCCCCAGCCAACCCAAGCCTAGTATAGGGCCTGGTATGGAAACCTGCTTGAGACCAAGTGTTGAATGAATGTACGAATGAATGAGCAGAGAAGTGGGGTGAGAAAGTACAGTCAGGACATATATACAGGATACCAAAGAGTTCAGCTGCTTTCAGCATCAGTTGCATGTGTGAAAGTGGAAGGAGAGGAGCTGCTAAAGGTGCAAGAGTGAACTGTGGTGGCAATGACCGCACTCACCAAGCACCTGTTAGTGCCCAGGCACTGGGTCGCACCCTGTGTCCTCCATCCTCATGGATGGAGCTGGGTCTTGCCATCGCCACCCCCAGCAAGCAGGACCAGCACTCAGACCCGATGTCCCACTGCCTCCCTAAGTGCTGATGTAAGAAGCTGGGCAGGACCCACCACGAGGCTCTTTCTGTCCCCAGCCTTCCCTGGCCCACGTGGCAGATCCAGCCTGAACTTACACTGCATCCGCCCAGAATCAGAGCATGCCAGGGCCCGTCTGGGGGGGGCCTGGGGAATCAGGCAGCCGAGCATCTGTTTGTGGGAGCCAGCTGCCCACCAGATGTGACTCTTCCTAAGGCAAACGGAGCTGAAGGATCTTACCATGGATCCTCAAGCTTGGAGGTGACGGGCGCAGTTGGATTTTGTCAAAAGATGACCCTCTGGCTCCCAAGACTTCAATATCCCTTCGTTCACCTGCTCATTCATTTTTTTTTCTTTTGGTCTGTGCTCGCTGCATGTGGAGGTTCCCAGCCTGGGGATCGAACTGGAGCTGCAGCTGCCGGCCTACACCACAGCCACAGCAATGTCAGATCTGAGCTGCATCTGTGAACTATGCCACAGCTTGGGGGCAACAGCAGAGGCTTAACCCCTGAGCAAGGCCAGGGATTGAACCCACATCCTCATGGATACTAACCGGCTTCGTACTAGTGGGTCGTCTCACCTCTGCAGAGAACACCGAGTGGGCCCAGGCAGTGCCCCCACCCCCGGTGGCAAGGGCCCCCTTGACCCTGGGATTGGTACCCTGGCCCGTACTCCACAGGCCATGCAGCAGGCCCAGCACAGGGAGGGTCAGTTGACAGGGACACCGGAGAGCAGTCACGTGACACCCTGGGGCACATGGAGACTGTTTCAAAGCTCAGCCACAAGCAACCCTGAGTGGCAGCAAAGAGCCAGAAAAATACTACTGCTTATTACGGCCGCTGTGATCCTAGCTGACAGCCAGAGAGCGTCGCACTGGAGACCCAGGCTCTGCTAAGGCTATTGGCCCTTAGGAATTAGAGAACGTTTTCTTTCAAATTGAGGTAAGGGTCACAGAAAGAAAAATTCACCTTTTTAAAGTAAACCATTCAGCGGCACATGGTACCTTCAACAATACTGGACAACCACCACCTCTATTTCCAAAATACACTCCTCATCCTAAAAGCGAACCTTGTAACAATTGAGCACATAAGACCCCCACCCCCCAACCCCTCCAGCTCCTGGCAACCCCCAATCTGCCTTCTGTCTCTATAGATGGACTCATTCTGAATATTTCATATAACGATGTGACCTGTTGTGTCTGGATTCTTTTACTTAGCATAATGTTTCTATGGTTCATCTGACTTGTAGCACACACTGCACTTCATTCCTTTTAGTGGCTGAATAATATTCGGCTGCACCGATCTGTCGCAATTTATTTGTTTATCTGTGGATGGGCTTTTGCACTGCTTCAACCCTTTGGCTCTTGTGAATAGTGCTATATGAACCTTTGTGTTCAATCCACAGGATTTGCTTGATCTGTTTTCATTTCTTTTGAATAGGTCCTGGAGTGGAACGGTAGGGGAATTAGCATCTTTAGACTGGGATGAACTTAAAGGTCAGTTATTCTAATTTTATAGATAGGGAAATGAACGCCTGAATAGATTTTCTGCCCTGCTGGGGGTCACACATGGGTCAAGATGCGGGATGAGGCTGAAGCCAAGGCATCAAAGGCTCTCATTAGTTCGACCACATGTAAGACAGGACTCCTTGCCTGTTGTGTGGGTTCTGTGTTGAGTGGGTTCCATATTATGTGGGTTCAATGATGTCCGGAACCGTATCTCTTGCATATGATAGGTACCAGATATTTGCAGAGTGAATAAATGAAAGTTATTAAAAGTGTTACCCATTCCAAAAAAGGTAGTGCCCGTTAGCTCATCTCAGAGGTTCAAAGCCTCTTGGGGAACAATTCTGCGAGTGTAGGATAAACATGCCCAGGGTCCACCCTTCTTGGAGGAGACAAACTCCACCAGAGTGGGATCAGGGGGTGCCTGTCACTCCGTTTCCAAACCTGTTCCTTCCTGACCATTTCAGCTTCTCTACAGATCCACGGTCTGAACCCCCCAGTTAGCCTTTTTTTTTTTTTTTAGGGCAGCACCCAAGGGCATATGGAGAGTCCCAGGTTGGGGATTGAATTGGAGCTACATCTGCTGGTCTAAGCCACAGCCACAGCAACATCAGTCCCGAGCCACATCTGTGACCTACACCACAGCTCCCAGCAACGCCGGATCCTTAACTCACTAAGTGAAGCCAAGGATCGAACCCCCAACCTCATGGTTCCTAGTCAGATTCGTTTCTGCTGTGCCACAACAGGAACTCCACCCCACAGTCAGCATTTCCTCACTCCTGATGCTGAGGTTCTGCCCTTCTGAGACAGATTCCTGCAGACCCTGGACTCCATTTCATATTCCTGATTTCTCCAGTGCCTTCCAGAATCAGGGCTGGGCATGGGGCAGGTGCCCCCAGATGATTCAGGGTTCACCTGTGCATCCTAGTGACACAGCTGCCAGACAAATGGTGCTGCAGACTGCTGTTCTTCCTCCAGCAGGTGGACCTTCCACACACAAGTCCATGGAGCATCAAGAGGGGCGGCCCAATTCCAGTTTCCCCCAAGAGTTAGTCCCCTCCTCTTACTTTGGGTAAATTCTTTTAAGTGCATGTACGAGATAAAATTAAATTCTGGTTCTTTTGATGCACATATTCAAGATGAGGTGTAGAAACTTCATCTATGATGTAATGAGACCTCAGAAGGCCAGCTCTCAACCCCAAGCTAACTAAACAGCCACACTTCTGGTGATGGTCAGTGTGGTGCCCCATCCTGCGACTGACCCCACAAGCACACGGCACAGGGACAACGGGTCTGCGCTCCTAACCCAGGTTTTCCAGCATAAACAGCTATGGAATTGCCTGCATAGTGACCAGCAAGTCTGATCTGGCTTCTGAAAAAGTTTTTAAAGACTACGGGTTTGCTCATTCTAAGGGATTCCTTTCTGGAGTTCCCTGACCTAATGGTTAGGGACTTGGCATTATCACTGCTGTGGCTCGGGTTCCATCCCTGGTTTGGGAACTTCCACATGCTGTGGACTTGCCCTTGGCCCCCACCTCAAAAAAAAAAAAAGAGATTTCCCCTTTCTGCAGGTCTCAGTGTATTGCTTGCAGTTCAGCAGGTGTCCACAATCAGGTTCAGTCCAGCAAAATGTTTTTACTCCTACTCCGTGCAGAAAATTCTCCGCCTGAACTTTCCAAAATGGAAGCACCAGCCCCACATGGCTACTGAGAACTAGCAATTCCACTAGTCAGATAAAGATGAGCTGCGGGTGTAAAATATACACTGGATTTTGAAGACTTAGTACAAAACCAAGTTCAATAGAGAGTTAATAATTTTTAGATGATTAAAAGTTGAAACAATAATATTTTGGACATATTGGGCTAAATAAAATGTATCACCAAGGTTCATGTGGTCTATTTTTCTTTCTTTCTTTTTTTCTTTTTATGGCCGCACCTTCCTCATATGGAAGTACCTGGGCTAGGGGTCAAATCAGAACTGCGACAGCCAGCCTGTGCCACAGTCACAGCAACACTGGATCTGAGCCCCATCCGTGACCCACTGCGTAGCTTATGGCAATGCTGGATCCTCAACCCACTTGAGTGAGGCCAGGGATCGAACCAGCACCTTCACAGAGACAGTGTCAGGTCCTTAACCCGCTCAGCCGCAATGGCAATTCTATCTTTTTCTTTCTTTCTTTTTTTTTTAAATGTGACCACTAGGAAAACTTTAAAGTGAATCTGTGGCTTCCGTGATATTTCTACAGGACAGCCCTGAGCTGTATACTAGAGAAGGGAACTGGTCCTTCACCCTTTGGGTTAGGGCCCTGGGTTATTCTGAATGAACTAAAATTAAAACAGTCTCCATAGAGCATTCATTTTCTACATAATTATTTGCTATCCCCTTGTTCCACCTGCTTGGAGATTATTCCATTACACCAAGCGTTAGAGCAGCAGAGTGTGAGATGGTTTGGAGCAAGAGATGGGATCTGATCCATTCATATTTTCTGCAGGTGAGACTACAGGTAAAGCTCTTTCACAATGGTGTCTGGGTGTGATCACATTGTTAGTTATGTCGGAATTTTCTCAACTAACCTACGTTACTAGCAGTCGTGTTGGTTATCTGTAGGGACCCAAGATGGAAGGAGCTGTCACTCAGGCCCTCAGCAGAGGACCAGCAAGCTCACTGGAATCTGGCTGAGAAAGGAGACACGTGCAGACATGTAAACAGTGGCAGCGTAAGAAGAACGTTGTTCTTCTGATTACAAGGTTATAAAGAGCCTTATTTTTAAGCCTTTTTTTCTTTCTTTTTAGGGCCATACTTGTGGCATATGGAGGTTCCCAGGTCAGGGGTTGAATCGGAGCTGCAGCTGCCAGCCTACACCACAGCCACAGCAACGCGGGATCCGAGCCGCATCTGCGACCTACACCACAGCTCAAGACAACGCCGGACCCTTAACCCACTGAGTGAGGCCAGGGATCGAACCTGTTTCCTCACGGACACTAGTGGGATTCGTAACCTGCTGAGCCACAATGGGAACTCCAAGAGCCTTATTTTGACAACCCTTAACAGGCACTCATTTTCCCTGCGGGCTTGTCCCTGAAGAAACGGAGGCCTCATCCTAGGGTGAGGGGCTGGGTGTGCTCTAACCTCCTGCAGTGAATGGGGAACTGTGCTGGCTGAAGCCAACCACTAGACACAGCTGAGATGTCTGTCAGTGTTGTTGCAAAGAAAGCCTCTCCCCTCCCCCACTTCCTGCCAAAGTGCCAGAACTTTCCAGAAGCTTCTGTGGGCATGAGGCCTCCTCTGCATCCAGGTTCCTTGTCCATCACCCCTGGGTGGATGTCCCCGTGTGTTCAAGCGTGGCACTGAGGAGGCAAGCACGAGGGACATGCCCCCCAGCCCCGGAGCAGATAAAAAGGTTAGTGCTTGGTGCTGGGGAAGGGCCCAGCTTCCAGAAGGCACGGGGGAGGGCCTGGCAGCCGGGAAGAGAATTCAGGGGACAAACAAGGCATGAGGTCACCCCTCCCCCTCCTGGGCCTTCTAGTGACCCTCCACATTTTCTTGAGTGGGCGTGTACCTATGTTTCACCTCACACTTCTTTTATTTCACTTAAATTAGAAGCTGTTCTGACTTCAGCTTTGGGTTAATGCCTAAGAGTGGTGGCAGGTGGCTCCCGGGGTACCGGCCAGCCTTCCCTCGTGGCTCCTGTGGCCTCTGAGCTGACTCCATTGGGGCAGTCAACAAACATCTGCAGAGTATAGTGGCAGGGAGCCGTGGACAGGTGAACCGCACAGGCAACCCCCAGCCCCAGGCCTCATGGCTCGAGCTGATATAGATTCAGACCCAGCATCATCAAAACTGGCTTAGGAGTTTGTGGTTAGTGGATGCAGACTATTACATATAAAAGGGATAAACAATACGGCCCTACTGTATGGCACAGGGAGCTATATTCAATATTTTGTAATATGAGTTCCTGTTGTGGCTCAGTGGTTAACAAACCCAACTGGTAACCATGAGGTTTCAGGTTCGATCCCTGGCCTCACTCAGTGGGTTAAGGATCCAGCATTGCCGTGAGCTGTGGTGTAGGTCACGTGGCTCGGAACCCATGTTGCTGTGGCTGTGGTGTAGGCTGGTGGCTACAGCTCCGACAGGACCCCTAGCCTGGGAACCTCCATATGCCGGGGGTTGAGGCTCTAAAAAAGACAAAAAGACAAAATAAATATTTTCTAATAACCTATAATGAAAAAGAAAATACTTATATGTATAATTGAATCGGTTTGCTGTATAGCAGAATCTAACACAACACTGTAAATCAACCATATTTTAAAAATAAAAATAAAAACAATGCCGTGCAACCATCACCAAAAACAAAAAAAACAAAATAACAAAAAAACAAAAACTGGCTTCCAGAACACCCTTGGCCAGTGCTGAGCCCTCTCCCACACTTCTTAGCTCCTTAGGTCCCGCATCAGGACCCGGAAAGTCTGTAGTCTGTGGTTTGCCGCACCTGGGCAGAGATGGGCAGAGATGGGGGCTGCCTGGGTGGGGTACAGTATCGAGCCAGGAAGGGCCCCTGTCACCCTCATCCTTTCTTATTCTCCCCCAAAGCCTCCCCCCAGCTGGCTAATGCCCATAATTCCACAGTCAAACCATTCCTTTGGGGCAAGACACACCTGGACTTTAGCCCATTATTAAAATCCCCCTATCTGGGAGTGGTGTCTTTAAAATCTTATCAGTCACTTACATCTTGGAATGAATGAGTTCATGCCAATCAACTCAGCTGAACTCAAGGGCCTACCTGCGTCTGGGCCCCTCCTGGGCCTCATAGGGGAAGAGGAAGCAAGAAGAAAATATCCTGCTGTCAGGGGACTGCAGTCTGCTGGTTCACAGGCCCTTTTCTGAGAGCAGGCTTTGGGGGAGAGATGGGAGTGTGCAGAGAAAGGACGCAGAGCTGGGAGGGAGGGGCCGGTGATGCACACCACCTCTCCCCCCATCGAAGTTTCCCCACCAAAGAAGTTTGTTACCACAAGGAGTTCCCTTGTGGTGCATCAGCTTAAGGATCCAGCATTGTCACTGCAGCAGCTCAGGTTCTTGCCGTGGTGCATATTCAATCCCTGGCCCAGGAATTTCCACATGCCTCGGAGGTGGCCCCTCCAAATGTCTGTCACAGGCAAATATTAGACATAAATTTGTACTTCCTGAACCAACACGAGCTGAGAAGGAGTAGAAGATGTAAAACTGCAAACCCTGGACCAGGATTAGGATTCTTGCTCTGAGTTAATAGCTGTGACTCTGAGTAAGTGATATAACCTCCCTGTGCCTCAATCTTCTCATCTGTCCAGTGGGGAGAATAATAATACCTGTCTTCCAGGAGGATTAAGAAAGTACATAAAGTACTCAATAAATATGAGCTATAAACAGTATCCAATAGTAAATCTCCTCAGGAGAAACTGAGTGTTGACTGTGCAGAACTGGACTTTGAGCTTGCTGTAAGGAATGGGGGCCATGGACAGACTCTGGGACCCTTTATGAGTGTCTGGGATCTTCACACCAGCGGCCCCGCTTTGTTCAGTGGCTGGTTCAGTGACTCTGGCCCTGGTTGGAGGCATCTGAAAGCCTCTGGCTCTTTCTCCAGGCCCTTCTCCAGATCCTCTGCTGCTGCCCTGACTATGCCTGGCTGGTCTCAGCCAGAGGTAATCAGAGGCCAGGGGACCCCAGTTTATCCCAGGGGCAGGGCAGGCAGCAGGGTCCCCTCTCCCCTGTCCCTGCACTAATCTACTCTGAAGACTGCTGCCTGATTCACATTGGAGCACAATCTTTCTCTCCCTCAGTCATCTTCCGTGGGTGACTGGTACTTAGTGCTAAGTAATTGGTACTTGGTGCTAAGTACTTGGTACTTAGTGCTACATGCCTGGTACTTAGTACCCCACTCACAGGATGGAGAACAATTCTTTCACTTGGCATTCACGTTGCCACCACCCTTTTGTTTTCTTTCTCACTGCTGTTCATTACAAAATAACCACAGCAAGCACACACTGAACTTAGTTTGTGCTTTGAATGGCTCCCAAGGCTCTGCGGGTATTATCTCATGAAATCCTCACAACCACCTCCTGAGGCAGATGCTCTATTGATCCTCACTTTCTAATGGGATGTTGAGGCACGTGTAGGCTAACAAACATACTCGTAGTGTCCCTGTGAGCTGATGGTGGAGCTGGGACTGCATCCCGGAAGCTAGGCTGCAGAGCCTGCATCCTATGGGCAGTGCCGGAGGGCTCTGGGGGTTTTACCGGCCCCTGCTCCCCCCAGGTGATTCCGATGTACAATCAGCAGTGCCTCTCACTCTGCAGTGTCCACTCTGACCGCCTGAAGATTCATTATTAACTTGTGTCTTCTGATTTAAGAAGCCAGGGGAAGGGCCTCAGAGCTTGAATTTTTTTTTAGTTTTTAAATAGTAGTTGACTTACAATGTTCTGTCAATTTCTGCTGTACAGAAAAGTGACCCCATCATATACATACATATACATATATACACACACATACGCACAGACACACACACACACATTCTTTTTCTCACATTATCCTCCATCATGTTCCATCACAAGTGACTGGATATAGTTCCCTGTGCTATACAGCAGGATCTCATTGCTTATCCACTCCAATTGCAACAGTTTGCATCTACTAACCCAAACTCCCAGTTCATTCTCCTTGGCAACCACAAGTCTGTTTTCCATGTCCATGAGTTCCTTTCTTTTCTGTAGATAGGTTCATTTGTGCCACATATTAGATGCCAGATAGAAAAGCTATTGAATGGTATTTGTCTTTCTCTTTCTGACTTACTTCACTTAAAATGAGATCTCTAGTTCCCTCGCCCTCCAGGTGAGGCCCCTGATGCTGGTTCAAAGGCCACACTTGGAGTAGCAAGGTGATAAAGTTTTGTCCTTAAAGTTAAATAGTTGTCTCCCGCCCTTCAATGCTTGGAAAAAGATACTTCCATCTGGTTCCTTCCACCTAATTAATCAGACTCTTGGGTGGAGTTTAAAACTCTCCAGGGGCCTCTAGGGAGGGGACAGGGTTGACACTGGCCATCCCTATCTCTGGAAATCCTTTCTTCCCAGGACAATCAAGAGTAGTTCAGTGATTCAGAAGCAGGTGCACGCAGGGGCATCACGGCCAGTGAGCAGGGCCATGAGGTGGGCAGACTCAGGCCCTCCCACCCCTGGCCAGTCACCGGCACTCAGGAAGGCTTATACGGGGTAGGACGCAGCCATGGAAAGCACCCACATCCAGAGACGGCATGCACTTTTTCCTAAGATCCCCCCAATTTTCTCACATCATAAAAGGAGGTGGCAGCACGCAGGAGGCCAGTAACAGGTCCTACCCCCATGGGCCTGGGGTTGAGGGTGGGGAGATGATGTGTGCTCTTAGCATTCGGAGACTCACCAGTGGGCTGGCAGGCAATTGCAGCAGCTTGCTCTTTGGTACTTGGCTACCAGGGCCTAATCCTGGGCTTTGAACCTCTAGCAAAGGGAGCTCTTGCCCGGGGAGTTAAAAGTCATTTGCAATGACAGCTACAAAGTTCTAGGGGTAATTCTACCTGTCCCCAGGTGAGGAATGCGGAACTAGTTTCCCAGAGCAAGATAGGAAGAAGGAAACAAGTTCTCTCTGACCTGCTGCTCATCCTAAAGGCCCCAGCTGGGCTGAGAACACTCAGTGAGGGGTATCAAAGAAAGAAAAGAGAGAAGAAGATGATGGAAGTTGAGCAATGGTGGTGGGGCCACAAGATACGTTGGGACTACAAAGCTCCGCGTGACCTGGGCCTGCCTTTTGAGCCTTCTCTCACTTTGGTTCCTTCCAAAGGCTTAACTCTCAGAAAGGTTGGCCAACCAGGCCATTTGGCTACAAGAATAAGTGTTTTCTGCTCCCTACCTGAGCTTCCCCCAGGGCCAGACAGACTCACACCCACACTTCTCTGTTATCTGCATCAGGCCCACCCACCTTCCCCACGCCAACTTGTCTTGTTGGGTGACTCCAGCCCCCTGAGCTCCTTCCTCTCTGAGTTCCTGCAGCTGCTGCTCTGGGTGCCTATCTCATCTCCTCTCTGTAGCAACGTTCTCCGTTAGAAATACAGTGTGTGCCATCTACGCAATTTAAAATTCTCTGGTGGACACATTAAAAAGCAAAAAGAAACAGGTGAAATTAATTTTTACAATATATTTGAACTCCATAGGTACAATATATATGATTGATTCAAAGTGTACCAATCATGAGGTGTGTTAATTTTTTTTTTTTTTTTTTGGTACTACGTTTTTGAAATCTGGTATTTTATTTTCATGGGGAACCTCGACTTGGACCAACCATATTCAAGTGCTCAATAGCTATAGGCAACTCACGGCTATTGCACTGGACAGCTCAAGACAGTATGCTCTTGGAGGGCAGGCGTCATTTATTAGAGTTCATCGTAGACATGCTGAATATGGGAGCTGGAAAAATCTCGGTCTAGCAACTTCTCTCTGCAGGTGCAGAAACAGCCTCAGCTCACGAGGGCAGGAACTGGCTCCTGATCACAGTGACCAGAGGGTCCAGCCAGGCCAGAGGTCTGTCTTCCAAACAAGACCCTAACGATCCTTCCGTGTCTCAGTCTGTGTGGTCTCCTCCGCACAGGAAACCTCTGCCCCCTCGCCCACCGTGGGTCCTGAGGGAGGTGTCAATTGATCAGTGGCCCGTGGCACCTTAGGGTTCACTCAGTAGCCTCCTTTTATCCACTGGGCAGAAAGTCGGGTGTTCAGTGTTCACACTCAGGCCAGCTCCTCCAGTCCTGGGTCAAGCCGTGGTGACCCAGGAGAGAGAAGGCCTCAGGAGGAAGGAACGTTGGCAAACAAGTTGGGTGTGGATGCCTGTCACCCAATGCTTGGCCACAGAAGTCATTCTGGAAATCCTGAATGCATTGATATTACAATTACAAGGCAAGGCAACCATCTATCCAATTGGCCCAACCGCTTGTTTCTCCATGCTGGGTCTGCACCTTCAGACCTGGAGCCCTGGATGAAATTACAGGAGTCCCGTCTCCACTTCCTAAATGCTGCATCCCTCTGCAAGCCTACTGAACCGTGTTCTCCACGCTCTGAACGCTGGAGACTACTAGGCCTTCCTCCTGTAAAGCCCAGACCACCCTGCACCCATCAGCTGAGCTGCCTGCCTTGCAAGGAGCACATCTTTTTCTGCCATTGTGTTTATTATCCTTTCACAACTTAATTAACTACAATGTAAATTGATGACATGAAGTACAAAAAGAAAGCAAACTGAAGTTTACATGCAAACCAAAGTGATAGACTCAGAGGTGAGTCATTTAAAAAAATGCTGTTAAATTAGGTAGGTGTGGATGAGATAATAAAATATTGGAAAGCAAACCAGAAACCTAGAAGGATTTTGCACTCAGATATGCTTTGCATGTGTCAAGTTCCTCACTTTATTTATTTATTTATTTTGTCTTTTTGTCCTTTTATGGCCACACCCACTGCATATGGAGGTTCCCAGGCTAGGGGTCCAATAGTAGCTGTAGCCGCCGGCCTATACCACAGCCACAGCAACGCAGGATCCGAGCCGCATCTGCAACCTACACCACAGCTCACGGCAACACCGGATCCTTAACCTGCTGAGCAAGACCAGGGATCGAACCCACAACCTCATGGTTCCTAGTCGGATTCGTTTCCACTGCGCCACGACGGGAATTCCTCAAGTTCCTCACTTTAATAACTCCATTCTAGAAACCTCAGAAGATGCCTTATTTATGGGGATGTAAAGTTGAGGCAAGAAGAACAGTGGGGAACACCAACCACTAGACCCAAATGCAAATGAAAGGTTCTGACCAATCTCAAGGGATTGGCGAAGAAATGTACCCGTGTAAGTCTGATATTTAAGGTATTTATTAGCTTTGGTTTGCGATGCCCACTTTAACTGGATTTGGGTTGACTAACCACAGGTTTGATCAAGTAGGTAAAGACTGACTGGGTAAAATTTTTGCTGCCTCGAGGATGCCCATAAAATATAGCTGATCACTGAAAACTGAGGCTGGAGGCGTATGGGGGGTCTTGGGCAGGGACCAGTCAGGATCTGGTAAATTAACAGAGAATTTAATATGGGGTTAAATTAAAGAAAAAGTCGTGATTAACAGCAGCAGGAAGCTGGCATGATACCTGGAGAAGAGACGGTGCTGACAGAGCGCCGACTCGGAGCTTTCCTACAGGTGCCAGAACATGGCGAGGGTACCTGCAGGATGCTGGAGCCACAGAAAGGAAACAGCCACAGAACAGATGCCAGCAGATTTAGAGAGGGGTCGGGGACAGAGGGAGACCCTGGTTTCTTCCTTCCTCCTGCCCTCCTGCCGAGTATATGTCTCCCATTGGCCAAACCTCACCAGAAACCCAGCTGCCAGGGAGCTGGCGCAGTGCAGCCGGTGGGTCAGCCCCCAGGAAGCAGAGGAGAGCAGAGAAGAAATGCATCTGAGCATGTACAGGCCCAGGACTGGCCCAGATCTCCTGAAATCCAAAAAGGCCCCACTCAGTGACTCAGAGAGTGGAATTTAAGATACCTTTAAGGCTGATCACGGAAAAGCGCATATTTGAGGCTCAGACAGGGAGAGGGTTGTCCTCCTGGTGCCTGACAATTGTGCTATATAGGTGACTGTGTATTCTGAGACTGGCCTTAAGGGCAGCTCTGGGGAAGAAAACAGAAACAGGGATTCCTTCAGGTAAGACCCAGGAGGTCACAGAAGAGGAAGTAACAAGGGACCCTAGGAAATCCAAACTCTTAAGTAGATGGCAGTGCTGGGCTGCACCCCAGCCTTTTTTCATTTTTAAGACTTTTTCTTTTTTTTAGGATCACACGTGTGGTATATGGAAGTTCCCAGGCTTGGGATCAAATCAGAGCTGTAGCTGCCAGCCTAAGCCACAGCCACAGCAATGCCAGCTCCCAGCCACATCTGCCACCTACACCTCAGGGGGCGGTAATGCCAGATCCTTAACCCACTGAGTGAGGCCAGGGATCAAAACCACATCCTCATGGATACTATTTGGGTTCTAAACTTGCTGAGCCACAACGGGAACTCCCTTTATATATATATAAAATACATATATATATATAAAATATATATAAATATATATATATAAAATATATATATATAAAAATATATATATAATATATAAAATATATGTATTTTTTTAATAAAGGCTTTTAAGGTTTAATAGGCTTCTTGTTGATTCTAACCAAATCCAAAAGATGGCTAATTTAAATGGCCGCCGCACTCTGTTTTGGCTACCGTCCAGCTGCGGTCCTGAAGTCAGACTCTCTGGACCTGATGAGCAACGTGATCACGGCTGCCTGGGTAACGATGCCATCACCTGGCCCGGCCCCTCTCATTTTTTCCCTCAAGTTTTCAGTTTTCATGCAGCCAACAAAGTGCACCCAGACTAGGCAGCTAAGGCTGGGGCTGGTGGCGGATCACAGCTGTGGCATTTGACTAGCATTTAAGAGACCTAGCCATCAGCAGCCACCAGCTGTGTGTCTTGGGGCAGATCACACTCCACCTCCCTGGGTCTCAGGGTCCTTGTCAGTAAAACAAGGGAGTTGAAGTGACCTTATGCTCTCAGGGTCATCCCTCTGACATTAGTTTCCATCGTGCAGGCTTTTAAATTGGAGGTAAAGGAGGAAAGGGGATTTAGGAAGAAGGTAGTTAGAGGCAGGCAGACCTTGGGAGAAGTTTTTAAAAAAATCCCTGATATGAGACTGTCCTCCTCTTTTTTTTTTTTTTTTTTTTAGGGCCGCACCTGTGGCATATGGAGGTTCCCAGGCCAGGGGTCAAAGCTGAGCTGCAGCTACCAGCCTATCACAGCCACAGCCATGCCAGATCCAAGCTATATCTGCAAGCTACACCTCAGCTTGCAGCAACTCTGGGTCCTTAACCCACTGAGCAAGGCCAGGGAACAAACCCGCATCCTCGTGGACACCATATTGGGTTCTTAACCCACTGAGCCACAACAGGAACTCTGAGATCTCCCTCTTATCACCTGTTTTTTTTCCCCCCTAAAAGTGGAATTCTAAGGAATAAATCCTAGTTAATTGAGAGTTCTGGTTACTTGGGGTGCACTTAATCAAGGTTTTACTGCATTTTCAATTGCAGTGAGTTACACAGTGGTTTGCATATGCAGTTACTTCTTAAGTGACTTCTGTTCCCCGACCTCATATCTGTTTCATTAAAATTGAACACTTTGAAACGGAAAAGGGAGACGGAGCAGAATGGTTCCACCTGGATACAGCTCTGGGGAAACAGCAGTCAAGGTGATAAAAAGCAGCTTCCAACCACGGCCATACATTAGCTGCCCTGCCTGAGAGGCAGTAATTGTATTTTCAACCGCACTTCACAGCGCTTATCAACCTGGTGAGGCATTTCTAGGTTATTCTTCTCACGCTGGGGCAGGTAAATTTGGTGCAAAAATCTTCCCAAGTCCCTCTCGGTAGAGGCCATCATTTAACTTCGACTGGCTAAGCAAGGTAATGACGGTCTCCATACTCCCCAAATGCTGTGCATCAGAATTCAGGCATTTGGGGGTCTGGACGAAAAATAAGGAGTCCCTGAATTCCCCTGGCCACTTTGAGACAGTTTCGCTGCAGGTAGCAGTACTGCCGTTCCCTCCCAGAGGTGCAGCAGAGATCTGCAAAAGCAAAACCATTTATAGCCCGCATTCTCTTTCCAGCCAGGGGTCTGGTGGGCAAAGCAAGACAGGGCAAAGTAAGCAGGGAGGAGAGTCCGGGGGCAGGGTCAGCCAGTGGAGATCCCAGTAACTGATTATAGGGTGAAGGAATGAATGAATGAATGATTGCAGCTCTCTAAGGTGTCCCCCTGCAGCCCCCAGCTGAGGGACAGATGGCTGTCTCCCATCAGATGGGGAAAAGCCCATGGCCTGCAAGCTGATGAACATCTGGGAACTCCTCGTGTGGCACCCAGCAACCACAGAAAGCCGTATTTCAATCAGGGAGGTGGGCTGCAATCAAGGCAATCACCCAGGGAGTTCCCACTGTGGTGCCTTGGAAATGAATCCGACTAGTGTCCATGAGGACGTGGATTCCATCCCTGGCTTCCATCAGTGGGTTAAAAATCTGGCATTGCTGTGAGCTGCAGTGTAGGTCACAGATATGGCTCGGATCGTGAGTAGCTGTGGCCGGCAGCAGTAGCTCTGATTCAACGTGTACCCTGGGAACGTCCATATACCACAGGTGTGGGCCTGAAAAAAAAAAAAAGGGCAATCACCCGATGCCTCCTCAAACCTGCCCGTTTTTCCTGGAAACTTCTGTTGCTGTCTGATAGCACCTGCAGCTCTGCCTTTATGGGGCCTCGGGCACCTGGTCCCACGCATGCATTCTGCCCCTTTACAGAAGTTCCCTTTATTTTTTTTTTCTGTCTTTTCCTTCTTTTTACGGCTGCACCTGCTGTATATGGAAGTTCCTGGGCTAGGGGTTGAATTGAAACTACAGCTGAAGCCTACACCACAGTCACAGCAACGCCAGATCTGAGCTGCATCTGCTACTTACACCACAGCTCAAGGCAATGCCAGATCCTTAACCCACTGGGAGAGGCCAGGGATCGAACACACATCCTCACAGATACTGTGTTCTTAACCTGCTGAGCCACAATGGGGACTCCGCAGAGGTTCCTTTTAATTTACTCGGGGAAACATGCTTACATTCTTTTTGCAGGAAAAGGAAAAGGGAGAAGGTGCCAGTTGTGAATATCTGACTGGAAAACCAAAAAACAGGAGGCATTTTGATTTCTTAAGAGAGTGTGTGAGAGCAAGCCAGGGAGAGAGAGAGGGAGGAAACTGAATCACAGGCCTGATCTCTTAAAGACAGGTCACAAGCTGAGCTGACTTTTTATGAAAGCTCTGAAATGCCAAGTTCCCTGACTGCAAATGCACTTTCTGGGCAGGGTGCTTAAACTAAAAGGAAATGGGACACCTGATGACATCAGGGCGGCCACAGATTGCCCCCCTGAGCTCTGCCATGACTTTATCCTTATTTTCTTTTCTTTTAAAATAATTACCAGGATGTGGGAGTTCCCACTGTGGCTCAGCGGAAATGAATCTGACTAGTATCCATGAGGATGAGGGTTCAATGCCTGGCCTCGCTCAGGTTTAAGGACCCCGTGTCGCCGTGAGCTGTGGTGTAGGTCGCAGACACAGCTTGGATCCTGCATTGCTGTAGGTGTGGTGTAGGCCAGCAGCTGCAGCTCTGATTCAGCCCCTAGCCTGAGAACCTCCATATGCCATGGGTGCGGCCCAAAAAAGAAAAAAGAAATTTATCAAGATGTGACAATGTTTGACAGGGAGATGACAAAGAGGGAGGGCAGGAGGCTGGCTGGATATCAGGCTGTCTGGATATCGGGCTGTTTGGGTATTGGGTTGTCTGGGGGCGAGGGCACTGCTTCACTGGTCAGGGGTGGGTGTGAATGGAGAAGAGACAGGGGATAAGGGGCTTTCACCTGAGGCAGAGAGGCTAAATCTCAACATGATCACAAAGCCTGTGAATAAATGAAGCCCCATCTTATGTGGAGTTTGAGAGGAATGGGTGAGGAGAGAATGAGGAGGTGAACGAATTCAACCCAGGGACGCAGCCCCCAGGATCTGCTTTCCAGTGGTTATCAATGGTTTGGGGTCTAATTTATTTCTCCCTGCTGGATTGCCAGTCCCTCAAGGAAGGTCTAAGTTTTGTTTATTTCTGTGTCCCTGCTGCCACCATCACCATCACTGCTACCACCGTCACTGCTGTGGCCTCCACCACCTCTACCAAGGCGTGGTCAGCAGACACAGAGAATAAACAGAAAGGAGCCTCCTTTGGGAGTGTCTGCCTGGCCTCTGATGACCCTCTTTCCCCCAAAACTGGCCCTTCTTTTGCCTCACAGGCTTCTCTGGTTATTAAGAAACCCTGCTCACTGACCAGAGCTGATTGGATCAAAGGCAGATAAATGACTTAAGCTGGTACAGGCTAGACTTTCCCTCCACGTGGCTAGACCTGCTGGTCGTATAGACATGGATCTTGTATGACCATCTACCATGTGCAAGGAGAATCAGAGAGCCGATCTATACAGAGGAAAGTGTCAAACAGTTGTATAGAGACAGGCCAAGATGGGAGAGTATACAGCCCCAGAAATATGGACAAATGTTGAGTTAGAAATTGGTTGCCAATGGCTTTCCTGGTTCTAGTCTGTCATGAGGTCTGGCTGTAGTGTTTTTCCTGCTTTTAAGACCCACGACCTATCCCTTTATCTTTATTATAAATGATGTTTGCAGCTTAAGCTAGCTTGAGTTGGTTTTCTTTTCCTTTTCTTTTTTAAATTTTTTTAAATGGCCACAGTGTGGCACATGGAGGTTCCCAGGCTAGGGGTCATGGGAGCTGCAGCTACCAGCCTACACCACAGCCACAGCAACGCGGGATCCGGGTTGCATCTGCGACCTACATCACAGCTTACAGCAACGCTGGATCCTTAACCCACCGAGAGAGGCCAGGGATCAAACCCAAATCCTCCCAGACACTATGCTGGGTTCTTAACTCCCTCGAGTTAGTTTTCTTTACTTGCAACCAAAAGTGTCTTAACTAATACAAGGTTATCACCCTGCCCCTCTCAGCAGGCATGACTAATCAGTCACAGTGCTCTTCCTGATAAGCCTCGGAATGCTTCATCTGACAGTCATTACCAGTTGAGCCAAGCTAGTAGATGAGATAAAAATCCACTGGCCAAAATATATGCCACAAACTACTGGGTAGCCAAAAGTCTAGCATGGGCTAGAGTACCAAAGGAGAGCGAGGAGAACATGGGAAGGGATGAATCATTCTAACGGGGCCTTCTGAGCAAGAATCGGGACACTGGCTGTGACCACACAGTGTCAGGGATGGACTGGGTGCACTCCAGGTATGGGGGCGACAAGGGCAGCCACTGTATGGTGAATGGGTCCAATACTCAACTCCGTGTCTTCCTAGTCACACCTCACCAGGCTGACTCTGGGTCTTAGAATACCTTTCTTAGTACTCTAGCTGTGTAGGATGCTCCAGAAAGATCTGCTTACGAAAGGGATACTAACCAAAGCCAAAAGTTGGCCTGATCGACAGCCAGCATGCTTATTCTTCCACTGCTTCCCAGCTACCCGTGGGACTCGGAGAAGGACCAAATGGTCTTGGTCTCCAGGCCTGGCTCTGTCACCAGTGTACCCTGTCTAGTGAAATCTCGTGTTTTGGCTTCCCAGAATCCAAACCTCCTTTTTCAGCTCACAGCTTCTGATTTTTCTTTTGTGGATTCCTGGCTTCCACTCTGGTCCATGTAGTGTAGGGTGGACTCCATATCTGGTTCCTGGGAGAAGTACGTGACCAGGGTATAAGCCAGTCAATGAGCGCTATGCTCTGGCTACAGGGATTGGTTCAGGGATGGGCACATGACTTAAGACAGCCAATCAGGGTCAATCAGAGTGAATCCTAAGGCTTTGTCTTTAACAATCAGCAAGGGGAGTTTAATCTACTGAACTTGAGCTGGAGGGGCCCTGAGGCTGACCATATGCTACCATCTTGCCGCCTGAAAATGAAGCCAATCCAGGTGGGAAGCAGAGCCAGGAGACAAACCTGTGTCCTGAGTTTGTTTGGCCTGGGTGCGGGGGTATCTGATTCTGACCCCACCCTCGGGTCATTGGCAATGCATGTCCTGTTTCGCTTCAGCCAGTTTGAGTTGGGTGTTCTCTCATTTGCACCCCCCAGAATCCTATTACACTCTGCCTCGATTACCTCATCAATAAAATGGGATTAACCACAGCTCTCCTTTGCATGGGATTGCTGATAGGAATGGAGTATGATAGTTAACACAGGTTGTAGAAGTCCTAGTAGGGGACCACAGATAGAGAGGGAAACCTAGGGCACTTTGGGAGACCACTGAGTAAGCTGATAACCACCATAAACCATCAAAGCTATTAAACGAAGCAGGTGTGCTTAACTATAAAACCGTAAATAAAAGCATGAGATGCCTCAGGTCATAAATGAAAGATAAAACGAGGCTTGCATTCAAGTTCAGTAAGATAATAATCAGGGACCGGAGTTTCAGGGAAAGAGACTATTTCAAAGTAGGAGACCCTCATTGTATGAAACCTGGGATGATTCAACATATTTTAGCACCTGTTACCACCCTTCTGCTGGCCTGAATAAGCGCCAGGACAGTCCTAGTTTGACCTCATAGGGTCACATACTCTCTTGCCGGGTAAAAAGAAGGAACTAATGATATAAGCCTGATGTCTACTCAAAGGAAGAGGAAGAAGCTGTCTTTTCCCCTTCCCACTTTCCTTGGATTATAAAACTGTAGCCCACCTAATCCTCAGGGTAGAGCCTCCTTGCCTGTCTGTTTGCATCTCTCACAAGTGTCCTATCTTTTTTTTTTTTGGTTTGTTTTTTGCTTTTTTTTTTAGGGCAGCACCCATGGCATATGGAGGTTCCCAGGCTAGGGGTCTAATCAGAGCTACAACTGCCAGCCTACATCACAGCCACAGCCACAGCCACACCAGATCCGAGCCGCGTCTGCGACCTACACCACAGCTCACGGAAACACTGGATCCTTAACCCACTGAGCGATGCCAGGGATTGAACCCACAACTTCACGGTTCCTAGTCGGATGCATTTCTGCTGCGCCACAACGGGAACTCCTCCTCCAAGAGCCCTATTTTAATAAATCTGTTTCTTGCCTATCACTTTGCCTCTCGCTGAATTCCTTCTGCACTGAGACACAAAGAAACTGAACTTCAAGAAGTCCAGACATCAGGTGAGTGATTCTAATTTAAAAACTGTGGGTTCAAGTCCTAGTCTGCTTTTGGCTGGGTTTGCGTCCTGGCACGCGGGTTCAAGTCCCAGTCTGGGTTCTGGCTAGGTTTGGGTCATAAGTGATGCCAGTTTTACTGCTGCTGGGAATAACTGAGTATCTATAAAATGCCCAGATGATAACACCGCTCTGATAAGTGGTTTGGAAAAGGGGCAATGAATATTCTCCGAAGAAAAATAAATGTGAAGGACAGTTCTCGTCTTTCATATAATTTATCCTAGCACGACGCCTGGCCTAGACTAGACGCTTCGGAAATAATGGTCAAGTGTTCAAAGCCTTTGAAAGGATGCCACTTCCAGGCCTTACCACCAGCCCTCTGGACTTTGCCCAGTACCTCCATTCAAGGTGACGCCAGCCCAAGGAGGTCCCATCTTACAGAGCATTGAAGGGGCCTCCACTCTCACCGTGGCTTTAGCTTAAACTTTGTGACTGCCCAGCAGCCCCGCTTCTCCCATTTATACCTTCAGAAACCAAGCGGCCTGCTTGTTCTACCAAAGAGGTGAGAGAGGCTGCAGAATGACAGAGCCGGCTGAGGGACCAGGCAAGTGCGATTCCTGAAAATGAACTGCCAGCCCCTCCTGCGGGCTGGGGTGGGGGGCGGGAGTCAGGCGCCCCCCCCCCGAGAAGGAGCCTGCTTATCTCTGCTGTCCAATCGCAGGCTGCTGGCTGCCCTTCCAGTCCCACCAGCACAGGTTCAACATTCTGTAAAGGCCTCTGTCCTCCAGATGTCATTCATCACCTAAGACAAGCCTAATAAAAGGCTAAAGGTGTCCCCTCCCACGCCAACTTCTAACACAATTCACTTTTAAACGATTTGTGTCTCCTTTATGGCACGGGGCACTGCAGTCCTTCTCGAGTTCCTCCTTCAAAGCCTGAGCCCCCAGCCACCGAGGGGAGGGAGCACCCACACCCCCACCGTGCTGGCTCTGGTGCTTTTCTTCTCCCCTCTCCCATCAGCAGCCCCCCACATCCGGGACATTTGGTTTGGGGGAGCTGGATGTCTTGTCCCAGGTTTTTCTCATCAAGCCTTCCCTCTTATACTTTTCCTCCACCGTCAGCAGGTTAGGATTGAACAGAATTTCCATGACAGTAGGTGATTCTGCAGTTCAGCCCGCCTGCTTTTGACAATTAGCTAAATAAACGGCATGGGGTCACTTGGAGTAACAATTCACAGACTTGCCTGTGACAGGCCCAAGTTAAACCCCACGGGGTGAGGGGGAGGCTGGTTCTGCCGAGGGGAACTCGAGGCATCTTATTATTCACTGGCTCCCTTTCCAGTTCTGACCTTAGAGCACTCTTCACCTTCCTCCTCCAGCTTGCTAATGGGGGAATAAATCTTGGGAGAGTATCTTAAATTCTTTTTTATCACAGACTGTATCACCGAGATAATAAGACCAGCCTTCAGAGTAACCATTAAGCCGCAGAAGGTGTGGTCATCATTTATGATTTTTTTAGCCTTAATTGCTAGACAGACACTTTAAGTGGGAAGTCTGTCTAATGAGCCCAGTCATTAAAACATCAAAAACTGTTATCTGCGGTTTCTATTTTAGTTAGACATTACATTATTTTAATAAGGGGGCCGCATTTCTTGTCACAGGGTTTGGTAATGGAGGCTGAAGCAACCCCCCCGGGGACTGGGGGAGGGGGAGGCAGGCTTGCCTTTGGAAAACAAGGTCGCAAATCAAGGCTGAGCCCTGGAAGGGGGGGATGCAGATGAGCAAGTCCGGGAGCCTGATCGGGAAGGAGGGCCCTGCAGTGTGTCTGGGCAGTGGGGCGGTGGGGGCTGGAACCACCACCCTGGCCTGGGATGGGGGAGGTGGGCTTTCTGGCCTCCCCGTGCATCATTTGTGAGCTTTCTGAGCTGACATCCCACCTTGGCGCACAGTGTCCTTGGCCTGGAAGCTCCTGGGCTCTCAGACTCCTCCTTGCTTCACAGGGAAGGAAGCAGCCTGCAGGCCCGGCCGGTACACCCCCCACCCCACCCCCCGCCGCCGGCCCCTTCGAGCCCCACCCCCTTCCTCATCACTGCCTCTTTCCAGCTCTCCCCAGGCCTCCTACAAAGGCACGGGCCTCAAGATCTGGACAGTCATTGTTGGCTACTTTTTACTGACCTGGGCCCACAAAGTCCGATGTGAGCCACAAATGCAGGCCGTGTGTATAATTTAAAATTTTCTAGAAGCCACCTTTGAAAAGTAAAAATAAGCAAGTCACTTTAAGGGGACGTTTTTAAATACCAGCAGATCTGAAATATTATCATTTCCACATGGAGTCAGTATTTTTTTTTTTTTAATGGTTAAGGATCTATTTTACATCCTTCTTTTCACACTAGGTCTTACACTTCCAGCTCATCTCAATTTGGACCAACCACATTTCAAGTGCTCCAAAGCCACATGTGGTAGAGACAACCGGACAGGACAGGTTTAAGCTTTGATGTTTGCAAGGGGCTAACTGTGACCGAGCACATACTCAGTGCTAGGCATTGTTCTAAGCAGTTGACACATATAAAATTCATTTAACCCTCACAACAACCCCCTGCAGTACATGCTACTATTACACCCATTTTACAGATTGAGGAAATTGAGGCAGAGGTGACGAAACTAGCTCCAAGTCCAAGCCTGTGAGTGCTACCACCCAAATGGGGCACACTGTAGGTAGGGGCTCAACATATATTTGATGCCTGATGGTCTGGCTCCTTGTTCTTTCTAAAGGCACCTGAGCCCTAGATGACCTGGCAAATATGCTGACAGATTCCCCACCACACCAAGCCATCTGATAGCAACTGACTCCCTCCCTGACTGACACCCCGGCCATGGAGGCCCCAGGTAGCCACCACCTGTTTGTCTGGGGGTGTATGTTTAATACCCGGAGGGGGGAAAAAAACTCAAAAGGTGAGCCTTAAAAAACAACTTAAAAAAAGCTCTGACATTGAACTTCTGACAATGAAGCACCGAAGGACAACCTAAAATCCACCATCAAACAGCAGGAAAGCAAATGATAACAACTGGAAAGCATGTCCATGGTTTATCAACTCATCCTCAAAAAGCTATGCGCTAGGAGTTTCCTTGTGGTGTAGTGGGTTAAGGACCAGGCATTGTCACTGCAGCAGCTTGGGTTGCTGCTGCTATGGCTGGGGTTTGATCCCTGGCCCAGAAACTTCCACGTGCCCCAGGTGCAGCCAAGAAAAAAAAAAAAGCAATACATGAACAGTAAAGTCACAATACTTTTCAGCCTCATGGGTGCTCAATAAATACTGGCTGGAAAGGTTAGATAACAGTGTTCTTGGAAAAGTAGACAGAGCTTGATAGAGTTATCCATGGTAACCATTTTACTCCAGGCACAACTGAGAGTAAAACCAGGAAAATAGAAGATGACGACCTAAGCAGTAGCGGGTTGCATGCAAGGAGAGCGATGTCTTCGTGGAGGATGAAGGCAGGCAGGACCCAGAGCCACTCTGCGGTTCTATCCCACACAGACAGCCTTCCTCACTAGACTAGCACAAAACAGGTAAAAGGGGCTTGTGGAGAAGAAATGGCAGCCTTTCAGAACAGGAGGTCATAATTCATGGCACCGTTATTTGCTTTTTTATCAGAATCAAATGACTAAGTTTATAGAGAAGAGACAAGAAAGGCAAATATAGACGGGGGGGGGGCGGAACTGGCTGAATGTACATACAAAAGAAGAAGATGCTGGGGTCTTAGTGGGTCACAGACCAGCCCAAGACTTCCAAAGTTCAGAAAAAGCACATACGCACATACCCAGAAAGAGAAGTGAGAGGTAAGTCTGGCCCCAAAGATTCATGGAAAAACAACAAAGACACCATCACCAGTCAAAGCCTCTGGCAAAGAGGAAAGGATCATAGTTTACTGAGTTGGGAGAAGAGAAGGCTGCCGGGCTGCAGGAGATTCTGATGCAGTGACACATGGATCCTGGCACAGGAGCGCATCGCACCACCTGGCTTGAATCCAGCCTTGCTCTGTGGTCCTGGGCAATTTCTTTACCTTTCAGAGCCTTGTCTCTTTTATCCATAACACAAGAATAATAACAGCTACCTTGGCAAGTGGGACAATTGGCAAAAATATATGTAAAGTTACCATATGACCAAGTGATTGTACCCCTGGACGTATACACAAGCAAAGTGAGAACACTTAAAAGCCTGTACATTAATGTTCATAAGAGCCCCAAAGGGGAAACAACCCAAATGTCCATCAACTGATGACCGAACAACAAAACGTGGTAAGAGTCATGCAATGGAATATTATTTGGCACTCAAAAGGGATGAAGCAATGACACTCGCTACAATGTCGATGGACTCTGAAAACAACAGGCTGAGTAAAAAGAAGCCAGTCACATATTGTACAATTCCATTTTGGTGACATACAGAGTTAGCCAATCTATAGAGACACCAAGTAGATTTCCACTATGGTGCCTGGAGCTGAGGTGGAAAATAGGAACTGACTGCTGGTGGGTATGAATTTCCTTTTAAGGTGATGAATATATACTAAAAATGATTGTGGTGATAGCTATACAACTTTGTGAATACACTAAAAACTTGTCTTTTCTCTTCTTTTTTTTTCCCCACAACTGTGGCATATGGAGGTTCCCAGGCTGGGAGTCGAATAGGAGCTGCAGCTGCCAGCCTACACCACAGCCCCAGCAATGCTGGATTCAACCCGCATCTGCAACTTACGCTGCGGGGTGTGGCAATCCTGGATCCTTAACCCACTGAGCGAGGCCAGGGATCGAACCTGCAGCCTCATGGACACTACATCAGGTTCTTAACATGCTGAGCCACAACAGGATCTCCTCAAAACTTTGAATTGTACAAACTCAATGGGTACATCGCATGGTATGTGAAAAGTATCTATGTATGAAGTCTACCTGGTGCCCGGCCTATAGAAGGCATAGAGAAGGTCCCCGGCAATTGTTAGTTGTGATACAAGATCCTTCCTCCTTCTCATTTACTTGCTGTAAGGATGCAAGAGAGAAAAGCAACACGGGGATCTAAGGGCCCTTGCAGGTCCGTCTTCCAACAGGAGGCAAGCCTCAGGTTTCCCTGGGGGTGCTGTTCCCTAAGCGGACGTGGAGGGGTACAAAGAATAGGGGCTTGGCGCAGCAGGGTGTGGGCGTGCAGTGCAATGCCAGGGCACACCACAGTGCCTCCCAGGCCCGGGGCTGAAGTTCAGGGCAGCAGGGTGTGGGGCTTATTATGTAAGAGGAGCCCACACCCAGCTGTCCTGGGCTAACTCAGCCTTGGTCTCTGCTAACGCCGCCCTCCCATAGTGCCTGCTGTGTTGGCCACACAGTGATCAGTGTCGCTGTGGCTCTGCGGGACACGGGTCGGGACACGGGTTCCAACCGGAAGTCTCGCTCCCACGGGGCTAAACAGTGTTGGGAGTGTTTGTGAAGGCTGTGTGCCCCCTCCCTCTTCATTTCTGCTCTTGTCCACGGAAGACACGTCCTCCTTTACGGCTCCTCATTCTGCTGACCTGGGAGGAGTCTGGAATGGGATTTCAGATGTGGGCACCCTTGGTTCCCCAGGCCCACTGCAGACCTTCACATTGCCAAGTGGTTGCAGGCCGAGGGGAAGGCAGAGCTCAGAGTTACACAGCTTTGTTAACCCACGGGTGGTGCCTGATATGCTCTGATGGAAGCTCCTTTACAAGGCCAGGAGTTGGAAGGAATCTTAATGCCTCTTTACAGAGTCACTAAGGCACCTTGATACAGTTTTGGGGCACGTGGGATTGCACCCAGCCTTGTAGGACATTTTGGGTCCATGGCTCTGGACATGCCCAGACAAGTCCCCTGTGCATACTTTCCCACCTGCTCCCTGGGGAGGTATTGCTCTCGGGTGTCAGGGAGCGGGGACTGTCCCCGGGATCTCTAAGGCTTCTTCCAGCCCCAGCGGTGGCGTGCTGGGAAAGCTTTAACAACCCACTCTCCAGCATCAAGGAGGGATGTGGGCGTTGCAATGTGCTGGTGTGCAGACTGCTGATTCCCATGGTGTAAATACTCTCACCAGGGCCCATTGCAAGGATGGCTGTGTTGAACAACTGGTTACAAAATTCCTAAAATGTAACAACCAGCTTTGGCACTGAAAGCTGGTACCAGCTGGCCCCGGCATACCCGATGTGCTATGTCTGCCTGCATAGCTCCAAGACCAACTGCGAAGGTGCCCTGAATGGAGAACTCAGTTGGAATAGTCTTTCTAGGGTTTTTTTTTTTTTTTTGGCTTTTTGGGGCAGTACCTGCAGCATATGGAAGTTCCCAGTTAGGGGTCGAATCAGAGCTACAGCTGCCGGCCTACGCCACAGCTATGGTAATGCCAGATGCAGGCCTCGTCTGCAACCCACACCACAGCTCATGGCAAGGCTGGATCCTTAGCCCACTGATCGAGGTCAAGGATCGAACCCGCATCATCATGGCAGGGTCATATTTTAGGACCAAGTAATAATACTCATAAAAATCCCAACAGCATTTTGTGACCAGACCGTGGAAAAATGAGAAATGTTTCACCAAATGTCAAGGCTGTGGCATGTATGCCAGGCAGACCCAGGGCCAGGCACCCAGCAGCTCCCCGCTGGCTAGTGGGGTGGTCCCCGTCCCACAGTGTGAGAGCCTGAAGGACTGGCTGAGCTCCTCCCTTCCGGGCTTTCCTGACCTGCAAGCCTGTGACCGCATCTCCCCTCTGCCCAGCCTCTCACCCTCAGAAAGCACTTGCCAAGCTCCTCTGGGCGCAGGTGCTACAGACTTAATGCCTGCCTCCTCCCGGGGCACCTTGCGTTTCCAAAAGTAACGACAAAAGGAAGAGGGTAATACTTAAACCAAAGGATCCCGGCCGGCCAAGGCCACAGCCACGGACACAGGCCGGCGAGGCAGCCCTGCGGGGGGGCCGGCAGAGCAGAGGGAGCAGCTGAAATACGAAACAAGGGGAGGAAACCCTGTCATCATGAGGTGGGGTTATGGGCGGGGGAGGGGGTGAGAAGATGGTAGAAGCAAGAAGCTCCAAACCTTGCAGGAGCCATGGGTGACAACTAGGCCCCGGGAAGAGCAGGAGCGAGGGCTCCCAAGGGGCTGCAGGTTCCCCCAGGTCTCCTCCCAAGGAGCCAATGGATTTGCTTACTATCCTGATTGTGGCGATGCTTTCGCCGGCCAAACCTATCCAACTGTATACTTTATTTATTTATTTTTTCTTTTTAGGGCTGCATCTGGGGTATAGGGAAGTTCCCCGGGCTAGCAGTCAAATCAGAGCTACAGCCCACAGCCACGGCAACACCCGCGCAGAGCTGCGTCTGCGACCCACTGCTCACGGCAACACCAGATCCTTAACACACTGAGTGAGGCCAGGGATCGAACCTGCATCCTCATGGATACTTGTCAGGTTCTTAACCCACTGAGCCACAACAGGAACTCCCAAAGTGTACACTTTCAACATGTGCAGTTTACTGTGTGTCAGTTATACCTCCAGAAAGCAGCTACGAAAACATCCCCCAGGCAAGCCGTGGGATGGGCATTTGTCTTAACTCAGAGACCCACCAGCCTGGAACAAACTATCGCTGCATTAGGAAGAACAAGAGAAAGAGGATCTGGAGCGGGGTGAGGGGACAGAGGTGCGGGGGATAGACGTGGGGGGGTCAGAGGGGGTGGTGGGGTCAAGGGATAGAGGTGGGGGGACTGGGGTGGATGACAGGGTCGGGGCATAGGGCCTTTCTGACCTCCCACCTCCAGATCGCAGGGATCGCAGGGGCTCAGGGCGGGCTAAGGGGGGAGGGAGCGGTTATATAAGCGGCTCGGCAAGCAGTCAGACTGCCCGGAATTGTCTGTTTGCAGGGATGAAGGTGATATAATTGGAATCAGAGCCTCAGCTGAACCAGGAAATGAGTGGAGATTTAAATACCAGGATGCAGAGTTTACCGAAGGGATAGGAGAGAGGGAGGGAGGAGGGAGGTGGAGAATGTGGGGAGGGAGCTTGGGAGAGAAAGGTGGAGAAAG
>PVHT020000284.1:1642224-1688533 GCA_004024745.2 Catagonus wagneri | reverse complement strand
AGGGTCCTGGAGGGGGAAAGAAGGAAGGGGGAGGGCTGGGAATCTGCAGAAAAGGCGCTGACACCGCAAGACCTGGAGAAATTTGCAGAGTGGGCTCCCTGGGAAGATTCCTGAGGGTCGCCAGCACCTTTCAGGCAGCCGGGAGGGAAAGGGGCGCCTGGAGATGTTTCTGGAGATAAGCACAGCTCGGGCAGAGGCCAGAGGCAGGCCCAGAGGCTGGTTGGGCAGAACCCAGGGAGCTTGGCAGGGCCTGCAGTGATCTCGGTCACTGGCGGGCTCCCAGGAGGCAAGCCGCACACCATGCTGACGAGGGCCCTCCTGGACAGCATTCCCTTACCTCATGGGGGTTTGTTTTTGAAAAAGGATAGAGTCTAGGTTCATCCCTGGAGCTTTAAGAACGACCTTGACTCAGGTGCTGAGATGGAGCCTCAGAGAACTCTAGAGGTGGGCCTGCAGAGTCAAGAACAAGTTACCTAGCGAGTAAGCTGTAGAACTGGCTGGTTGAGCTGATTTCCTTAGTCCCTGTCCTTTGCCTAATAATGGAGCTTAGAGGTTCCTAGGGTTTGGTTTTATGCCCCAAACAAATGTCCTCTCTCCCTTCTTGCCTCATAAAGACAAAACCTTCCCCTCGAACGTTTGTTAAGAGCACATGAAATTCCACCATTAGAAAGTCATTCCTTTGAGTATATCTGAGTCTGAGAGTGAAGTTACTGGCACGCAGCCACAGATGTCTGACTCTGGAGCCCATGCCCTATCCACCTGAGGGGCCCTTTGGGGTGAAGCACCCAGGAAGAGTGGCGGCAGGCTAATATGGTGGAATGTCAAGACTTTAGGGCCTGGAATTTTCTCATGCAAGGGAAACCCGGAGTAGGAAAATGGTCGAGAGGAAACTTGCAGTGCAGATTTCAGAGGTTCAAGCGCAAGGAGGCTAGCCTGGTTAAGCAGGAATGTTAGATCAGAGGAGCAGATGCCTGACTCGAACTCATCCGGTTTCTCACTGTTGGGTTCCCCCATCTTCGGAACTCAGGAGGGATGTTTTCCCAGCCTGAGAACCCAGAAGAAGGGAGATTAGGGAAAAGGCAGAGCTGCACAAACCTCAAGGCTGGTCCACCCTAAGAAACCCATTCTATTTTATTTATTTATTTATTTATTTATTTATTTATTTATTTATTTAAGAAACCCATTTTTAGTTGAAGAAACTGAGGTTCAGAGAGGGAAGAAACTGTCAACAGTGAGTCTGGGACAGGTGAGCCAGACTAAAGGTCACTCACTGAGGCCCTGTGCTTTTTCTTCTCTGTACCGGGGCCAGCTGCTCATACACACTAGCAAATTAAAGGAAGCCAGGGAAAGAGGAGTTCCTGTTGTGGCTCAGTGGTTACTGACCCGACTAGTATCCCAAGGACTTGGATTTGATCCCTGGCCTCTCTCATGGGGTTAAAGATCCGGCATTGCTGTAACTGTGGTGTAGGCCGGCAGCTGCAGCACCAATGCAATCCCTAGCCTGGGAACTACCATATGCTGTGTGTGTGGCCCTAAACAAAACAAAAATAAAATAAAATAAAATAAAAAAGGAAGCCAGGGAAGAAGCAGGAAAGCAAGCAGCGGTGGCAAATGAGGAGATGCTGCTGGACAGTGGCTAGAATGAGCCCCAGGCTGGGACGCTGCGGAAACCGAGGCCCTGGGATTTGTGTGGTGTGTTTATCGAGGCCTGATGGCCTGATCCAAACGCTGGTAGCCTTTGGCTCTATGGGCTCTTTGGTCCTGTCGCAACTTTTCTGTCCTCAGTGACCATGAACTTGCTCCTTGCCACAGGATCAGTGAATTATTAGAGTTGATAAAAGTCCCTGAAACAATGTGTAAAAAAAAGGTGGAGAAAAGGAACATGAGGGGAGGAGGGAGGGCAAAGCCCTAAAAGGCAGGAGACTTTTCTCAGAAGGTTCAGGAGCAGAGACTTCCTGGAGAAGCAGCGCGTGGCGGGGGAAGGCCATACAGTTTGAACCGTGTGGGTGAGGTGCGGGGCAGCGTCCCCAGCGATGGCCTTGGGGCACTGCTGGGACCGGGACAGCCCCATTCCACAGACTGGGAGACTGAGGCCCAGAGTGGTGAGGTGACCTAACTACAGGCCCACGGCAGACAGTTAGCAGGAGCAACCAGAGATCCTGAACTTCAGCTTGGTGATCGTCTCCATAACACATCCTGCTTTACTGAATGTGTTCTTAACCTCGTGGTCATCATCACCAGCCATGGACGTGGTACTGTTGTCTCACAGTGATGAGAACAATCATTTGTGTGTGTGTGTGTGTGTGTGTATGTGTGTTTTACACAGAGACCTTGGGCCCCACAGAGCCCTATACCCCACTGACCAGAGGGTGGACACCTCGTGACTTCCTTGACCACATCTGTACTTGCTGTCCACACCTTGGCTGTCTGTCCCCTCAGCAGGTGCAAAGGGGCAGAGTTCTAAAAGCCTTTCCGTTGCTGGCACCTCTCATCCAGCCTGCAGTGCATTTTTAAGAGGCATGCTCTTTAGGGAGCTAATTACCTCATTAGTGCATCTAGAGGAAAACTTAGGTTATGAGGCTGATAATAAGGGAAAACCCATGAAACAATTGTGCCAGGCGGCTCCTTGCTGTCAGACTCGTTGTCTGCGTCAAATTATTAATTACGACTCTTAATCACTCCTTTTTCCATCAGAACCCCTGAGATTTAATTTGCTTCATCGTGTGGCCTTTCTAGAAGACAGGGTTCTGAATGCCTTTCTTCTCCAGGGTGATGATGGGATTGGCTGCATCTAAGCTCACAGCCTGAGAACACCTGTAGCCACCCGCCTGGCCACCGAGGCTGGGGTTTCCCCTGCCAGCAGGTCCTGTCCTGGGTGCTTGGACAGGAAGGTCCAGGGAGGGGGTCTGGGATGGGAGGATGCTTGACAGGCTAGGGGAGCAGCATAGAACAGCTATTGTTAGCAACCTCTCTCTCTCTCTCTCTCTCTCTCTCTCTCTCTCTCTCCCTCTCTCTGTTTTTTTTCTTTTTTGCTTTTAAGTGCCGCACCTGCAGCATATGGGCGTTCCCAGGCCTACGCCACAGCCAGCCACGGCAACGTGGGATCCGAGCCACATCTGCAACCTACACCACAGCTCACGGTAACACCGGATCCCTAACCCACCAAGAGAGGACAGGGATTGAACCCTCATCCTCATGGATCCTAGTCGGGTTCATAACCCACTGAGCCACAACAGAAACTCCCCGCTGTTAGCAATTTTATGGGGCTGCTAGGCAGAGAAGAAATTAGGCTTCTTTCATTGCTCCATGGACAAAACTACAATCACATTGTGGGGAGGTTCAATTTGAGTTCAAAGAATAGCTTTCTGACGATCAGAGCTGTGCGGAGGTCGGTGTGAACTGTTTAGGAGGAAACCAGCCTCCACTGGCTGGATGCCTTCTGGCAGCTCATGGGTCCCCATCTTTGAGACACAAGGATTCTACCCCCTTCTGTGCTCCTTTCCATCCTAAACTGACTGTAGGTGTCCGGATCTGTCTGTCTCCCCTTCTCCCATCCTCCGGCTAGACTGTACCCAACTCAGACCTGGGTCCCCACTAGCCCTCTTCACGGCCCCTGGGACAGGTGCTCAATGAACATTAGTGGATTTGAGCTTCATCAAATCACACATGTCTAACACAGATATGAAATGGAATACCTGGATTAGAGGAAGGGAAGTGGGGACTTTACTTTTCTCCAAGAAGTGGAATCAATTTACGGAGTATTTGTGAAATTAACAATTAAGTTAAGGATTAACAAGTCAATATGAGGGAGGGCAAATTAGGAACTTGGGATTAACAGATACACACTATTATATACAGAACAGATAAACAACAAGGACCTAATATATAATATGATATGATACATGATATAAGATATAATATAATACAATACAATGACATATATAGCACAGGGAACTATATTTAATGCCTTGTAATAACCTATGATGGAAAAGAATCTGAAAAATAATATATATTTTCAGTTATACATATATATGTATGTATTGTATGTATAACTGAATTATATATATATAATTCACTTTGCTGAATCACTTTGCTGTACACCTGAAACACTGTAAATCAACTACATTTCAATTTAAAAAAAAACAGATTAACAAGAAAAAAGTTGATATGAAACTTCAAAAGAGTCTTTTTTCGCCTTTTCTAAATATTTAGCAACCCGAATTGAGCTGCTCCCCAGAACTGTCTGATCCTGTTGTAACTGTCCCCGGATGGGACGCAGAGAGTGGGGAAGCTTTGGGTGGGGGTGGGTGTCAAGAAGGGGCTACAGGAAGGGTGCTGTTTAACCTCAGGCATGGCAGATGACGGGGTGGACTTCCTGTGGATGGACTTCCCATGTTCGTTCATTTCTAAACCAACTAAGTCAAAATAGAAAACAAAATATGTATACACACATTTACATGTGTGCATGTGTGTGTATATATGCATATAAATATATATGTGTGTGTGTATGTGTAATGTACATATAACAGAGGAAACAGGCATAGCCAGTCAAATGTAAAAGAGAGGAAACCCAAATACACAATTTCTCGGTACCCAAGTTAGCAATTTGAGGCCCTTAAATCATCATATACATTATCTCTGAGGCAGCAATTCTGCTTCTCACTGTTTATCCTAAGAGTTAAGTGTGCGCAATGGCTTTATTACCTAATATTAATCTTGGTATTGTTATGCTGCGGGAAAAATTTTAAATGTCCAACAAGAAAAGGTTAAATGAAGTATGTGACTGTACATTTTTACAACGAAATGACTTGTGGTCATTAAAAAAGTACAGAGAAGTGTTTTATGACATGGAAATGCACTACGTGGTGACATGTACAAACAGTGTTGCCCAGAACAATCCCAATTTGTTTAATAAAATATGTAGTCACAGAAAAATATCTGGAGTGATATAAATTTATAGTAATAGCATCAGGAGGATTACAATAGTTGAATTTTCCTTCTCTATTTCCTTCCCTCTTCCCTCCTCCCTCCTTGCCTGCCTGCCTTCCTTCCTTCCTTCCACCAATGGACATGTGTTACTTTTATAATTAAAAACTTTAAAATTTTAACGCTTTTCCAGAAAAACAGCATCATCATAGATGGTTGAGAAAAACAGTTTGCAGAACAAAGGTACAGGGCCGGTGTGTGTGTTTGTACACACTGCGGGGAAAAAAAATGATGAAAAGACTAAAGATATCCATTTCTAAGTCGTGGGACTAAGAATGTTTCAGTCCTCTTCTCGTTTACATAAAATGTAAATATAAAATTGTACATAACATGTAAAAACCTTTTGATGTAATATTGTGTCACAAATGCTAAGCAGGTTCAGCTTTAGGCTTTAGGGAAGGTGCTATGGAGCATCCATGCAGACGATACCTGGTCTGCTACACCTGACTTTGAGTGTGCATCATGGAAATATCTGCCTGCACAAAACCAGGCAGATGATGGGGAGGCATTTCTTGAATAATCCTTGGGGCGGGGGGATTACTTCCGGTAGTCCTATGACTGGGCATCGTGCTGTGGATGGGAGTGTGATGTGAGGGGAAAAGCTGGACCTGCAGACCCGCAGACCCGTCTGTGACGCCAGCTAACAGCAGTCATCCCGTCCAAGCCTCCGTTTTCTCATCTGCTAAACGGAGATCATCGTCTCCCATCTGCCTTCTCTTCCCGCGGCTGTGGATAGACATGGAAAAGCAAAACTGCCCGGATGCAAGGGAGAACCACCATGGTTAATTACTGGGAAAGTCAGAGAAGAGGCAAGAAGATAAGGTCAGTGGGGGATAATTGGGGTTAAACTGGTTTCAGCATCAACTTGGACTGGACCACCTCCCTGGAACTCAATGTGTCCCCTCAGGGCTGGCCAGAGGCAAAGGGCAGGGAGTGCCTGGGCTCTCACCTTCACGGGGTGCGGTGGGGTGCTTACCTTCTAACCTAGAGTGTGGCTGTTTTCCCTTGGCTCAAAGTCAAGGGAAAAGCCATGCAAATCCACAGGTCTAGTATTTCTCCCAGAATCTCAGAAACGGAACATGTGCAAATGACGAACTCAGCCTCAAAGCCAGCCCTCAACACAGATTCTGTCTCAAATCGCATTCTGGCTTCTGGAGGCATAAACACAGCCCCAGCAATGTGGGTAACAACCTGCTCTGCCCGTTCCCTGTGGGAGGTGTGTTACCGTCTGTGCCCGGAAGCGGGCCGCTCACTAGCCCACAGGGTGGCTGTGAAAATACCGCCTGGCCAAGTCTTCCTCCCCAGGGTCTCTGTTTACGTGTCTGTAAAGTGAGGGCTGTGTTGTCCCATGAAAGGCCCTTTCTACTTTTGAGACCCTAGGATCCACCACGTGGTGATCTAGAGGCGGAGGTTCCATCCTTGACAGCCACCATCATAGTCCTGGGATTGATCTCATTCGGGGGTGGGGGTGGGGCGCGGGAGGTAAATTTACAGGTGGCAGGAGAACTGGGCAGCAAGGGAGCTCAAGAAAGTATCCAGCACTATTGCGAGGATGTGGGGCGACTAAGAACTGATGGGCGACTGGGAGAGTGAAAATGGGTGCGACCACCCCAGAACACAATTTAGCATTATTTTTTTTATGATATCGAACATGAACATACCTTCTGACCCTGCAATTCCACCCTAGACATAGAGCACAGAGAAACTCCTGGATGTGTGCTCCAGGAGACACGTGGAAGAATGTTCTTGGAAACTTCTTTTTTTTCCTGGCCTCGCCATTGATCCTTAACCCACCGGGCCACAAGGGAACTCCAGAAACATTATTATTATTATTATTATTATTTGTCTTTTTAGGGCCGAACCCTTGGCATATGGAGGTTCCCAGGGTAGGGGTCCAATCAGAGCCGCAGCTGCCGGCCTACACCACAGCCACATCAGCTAGAGATCCAAGCCACGTCTGCGAACTACACCACAGCTCACGTTAACACCCACAGCGAGGCCAGGGATCAAACCTGCGTCGTCATGGATGCTTGTTGGGTTCGTTAACCACTGAGCCACAATGGGAACTCCCAGAAACATTATTGTTAATATCAGGAAAGCTTGCAAACATCTCCGATGTCACTGACCCAAAACTAGATAAATAGATTATGGTAGAGTCACACCATGGAGTACTCTTTGGTGGTAAAAATGCATGAACTACAGCCAGCTTCAGCACAGACAAATCGTAGAAACATAATATTGAGTGAGAGAAGCCTGTTGCAGGAGACATACAGTTCAATTTCATTTATGCAAAGTTCAAATACTGGCAAAACTACCACTAGCTTTTTCTCTGCTTTTTTTTTAAATTGTGGACAATATATATATAACATAAAATTTGCCACTTTAACCATTTTTAAGTATACAATCCAGTGGCATTAGGTACCATCATAGTGTTGTGCAGCCATTACCACTATTTCCAAAACTTTTTCATCACCCCCTCAGAGAAACTCTGTACGTATTAAGCAATAATTCCCTATTCCCCCTCCACTCAGCCTGTGGGAATCCTTAATCTTCTGAGTTTACGAATTTGCCTATTCTAGATATTTCATATAAGTGGATTCATACTATATTTGTCCTTTTATTTCGTTTAGTATAACGTCTTCAAGGTTTATACATGTTAAGCATATATTAGAGTTTTGTTTGTTTATGGCTGAAATATATATGAAATGTGTGTACACACACACACACACACACACACACACAATAATCCAGGATCCCGCATTGCCGTGAGCTGTGGTGTAGGTCACAGATGCGGCTCGGATCCCGCGCTGCTGTGGCTGTGGCGAAGGCCGGCAGCTGCAGCTCCTGTTAGACCCCTAGCCTGGGAACCTCCATGTGCCGCGGGTGCGGCCCTAGAAATAAAAAATAATAAACCAAATATGTATAATATTATACACATTTGGTTTATTATTTTTTATTTTTAGGTTCTGTTAATGGACACTTGGGTTGTCTTCCCCTTCTGGCTATTGGAAATAATGCTGCTATCAACTTTCATACGCAAGCATCTGTTTGAGCTTTGTTTTCAGTGCTTTGAGGTATACACCACGGAGCAAAATTGCTGGGTCACACAGTAATTTCACCTTTAACTTTTCGAGGAACTGCAAAAAGTCGCAGACTCCTACAGGAGAAGTAAGACCATCAGAAAAGCGAGGGAGTGATACGCCCACAATGCAGGATAATGATTATTTCTAGAAGGAAGAAAAGGGATGCTTGGAGGAGGGAGACCAAGGAGCTGTCATACTTTGGGTCACATTCTATTTCTTCATCCAAGAGACGAGATCATGGAAGTTTACTTTATTCTTCTCCACAACCTACACAGACATGACAGATATTCTTTGGCATGTATCAAACGCTACATTAAATAAAAAGAAAAATGTAAAGGAAGCAGTCAATCCACTGCCCTGCACCCTGATAGGACAGCAGCACAGACGCTGGTGTCCTAGCTCCTGGTGGGAAGGAGACCCACCATGCTCAAGGCACAGTCAAGGTCAAAGTCCCAAGTCAGCAGGAGTTGCTATCTCTCCCACTAGACGGCAAGCTCCTTGAGGGCAGCAATGGAGGCTAGTTTATCTTTGGACTCTGGTAAATATGCTGGCCCTACACGTTTGTCCAATGAATTAATGCATAAATATTTTCTCAGTAGTCTCATCCTGCCTGGAAGCTAACAGCTGCAGCTTTCAGAAAGCCTCCCTTCTATTCACATCAAATGTGTCCAGACCTGCTCTCTTTTTTTTTTTTTTTTTTTGGCTTTTCAGGGCTGCACCCACGGCATATGAAAGCTCCCAGGCTAGAGGTCGAATCAGAGCTGTAGCTGCCACCATAGCCACAGCAATGTGGGATCCAAGCTGTGTCTGCGACCTATACCACAGCTCATGGCAATGCCAGATCTGTGACCCAGGATCAAACCTGCATCCTCATGGATATTAGTCAGATTTGTTTCCACTGCACCACAACGGGAACTCCCCAGACTTGCTCTTGAGGCCACCTCTCTCTTCAGTCCCGAGGGCACATGAAAAGAGGGGGTGTCAGGCCCAAAGTCAGCCTGGCCTCCAGTCTCTGCCGAGTCTGCCACTTCCTGTCACCGGCCCTTCCAGTCTCTAAGCCAGTTCACTGGAGCTGGCTCTGGCTCCCCAGCTTGTCCCTCTGTGCCAGGACTTTTCCTAGTTCTTGCCACCTGCCAGAGCCTCGGAGGATCCCTGCTCTGACCCCTCACCTCTGCTGGCTGTCCTCTGCATGTACAACCTTCAGTCCTAGCCCACTCTTAGAGTGAGCCCCTTATATGCCCATTGGCCCATGTTGGAGGGACACTAGACAAGCATGGCCTCTGTGCCGCTGTGACCCAGAGAGAAGCTGACAGTGCTAGGGGATGGATGGCAGAGAGCCATTTGGCCCCTGTGCCTTTAGGTGCTTTTACTCCACTCCCCTCTCTCTGCTGCTGACCACCTCAGACAGGTCCCACACCTTGCTTGTCACATGAAATCAATTCATTTTTTTCCCCCCTTTTCTTTTTAGGGCCGCATCTGTGGTATAGGGAGAGTCCCAGGCTAGGGTTCAAACTGGAGCTGCAGCTGCTGGCCTATGCCCTAGCCATGACAACGTGGGATCTGAGTCACATCTACGACCTACACCACAGCTCACGGCAACGCCAGATCCTTAACCCACTGAGTGAGGCCAGGGATCAAACACTATGTTGGGTTCTTCACCTGCTGAGCCACAGCAAAAACTCCACGTGAAATCAGTTCTAACACAACCAACCACCTTTGGCCAAGGACCCTGATGTGGTAGCCCTTCTGCTTCTTGTCTCGGCACGTGTGCCTGTGCGTTCCCATCCAGTGGTCCCAGGCCCTGGACATTGAGAGGTCGCCTCACAGAGTGAGCACTCGGAGACCCAGCCAGGAGCTTAGGCCAAGTCTGTGGTACAAAACCAGACCCATAAGAGCCCCACAGCCCCTGGACAAGGGCTGGGACGGCGGGGTCCACCCTCCCAGAGGTTCTTGCAGATGCAACAGGGTGAACACACACCTGCCAGTGGCTTCCTACGGGCCGCAGCCTCTGCCAGCAGTGGCTGGTCGCCTTCTTCTACTTCTAATCTACTTGCAACCTCTGCCAGCAGTGGCTTGTCGCCTTCTTCTAATCCTGGTGCCTCAAATTTCCCTCCCACTGGGCATCAGCTTAGCTATCTTCAGTCCCCTGCCTGAGACTTCTTGTCACATCCACAGACCCAAGCCACACCTGTCTTACCAAAACCTCACTCTGGTCATGACTCTCCCGGCTCAGACACCTTCAGTGTCACCTGTCACCTCCTTGATTTGGCCATTCATTCACTTGCAAACAACAATGAGCCACATTCACAGGCTGCGCTGGGATGGGGACACAAAACCCAAGAAAACACGGCCCGCATTCCTGGGCCTGTCTCTCGAGGCCCTCTGCCATAGGTGCCCTTCCTGCTTTGCTGGCTGGATCCCGCCTCCCCCTAATCCAGCCAGACTGGAACGCTCAGTTTCTGTGGACCTTGAACCGCCACCACTGTGTGTTTCCTTGTCATCCGTCCTCTGTGGCTGTTGAAATCCTTCAAGGCTGCCTTCAGGTGACACCTCCCCCTGTAAAGCCCTCTTGGTTAACCCAACCAGAGGCTCAGGTCTGAACAGGGAAAGCTCAGGGCCTGTTAGGAGAGCAGGTCTGATCTGCCCCAAGGGCATTGCTTTCTTAGGGCAGCAGCTCTACTTTTCATTTTTTTTGTCTTTTTAGGGCTGCACCTGCGGCATATGGAGGTTCCCGGGCCAGGGGTTCAAGTGGAGCTGCAGCTGGGGCCTACGTCACAGCCATGGCAACACCGGATCCAAGCCACATCTGCGACCTCTGCTGCAGCTTGCAACAACGCTGTATCCTTAACCCCCTGAGCAAGACCAGGGATTGAATCCCCATCGTCATGGACACTCTGCCGGGTTCTTTAACCCACTGAACCGCTGCAGCAACTCCTGCGGCTCTGCTTTCTAATTCTTCTACTGAGAGTACCCCTGGGCACCTGAGCAAAAAGCTGTGACCTGGCAAAGTCTTCATTTTTACCTTTCTGAAGTTTCCAGTGATGTCACTAGTCTTGAGAGGGGTTAAAGCTATGAATCCATCCACTGGCCTTCCCTCACTCTACGGACCCAACAGCCATGGAAACTTCAAGTATATTTTGAAGAAAAATAGGCTATACCAAAATATACCAATCTCCTCACAAGCAAAGCAAGTTTCCAATTCTTAATAAATCATGAGTCTCTCCTTATCATTATCAGAAATGCAGATGCTTCAAAAGCGAACAGAGAGTCTTCGAGGCAGGACTGAGCAGAACCCACAGCCGAGGTTGGGAGATGAAAGGTAAGAGAGAGGGAATAGAGTGGCAAGCTAATAGATGAAAGAAGATGTCCAGTCCCTCAGGTTCTGCAGAACTGAGAGGCAGACCACCACGACCAGTAAGTGCACAGGTGTCAAGCAGGAGATTCATGGGTTCCAAACCTAGCTCAGCCACTTTCCTGCTGTGCAACTTGAGGTAAGTTACTTGACTTCTCTGAACTCATTTCTTTTTCTTTTTTTTTACAGAAATAATAAATAGTCCCTGACTGGATGGTTGTGAAGTTTCAAAAAGTTAACAGAAGTGAAGCACTTAAAACAATGCCTGGACTTCTGATCATCTGCTCTGAGTCAGAGGGAGCTCTTCTTGGACAATAAAATATCTTACTCATTTCACCTCATGCAACGTTGCCTGTGGGTGGAGACTTTATGACATCTAAGGAGCTATGCGAGTGGAAGGAAACTTTAGTAAAACGGAACAAACTGCTCTCTAGAAAGACACTACCAACTTACAGTCCTTCCAGAAGACATGGATGGAAATATCCACTTCACTGTCCCTTTGCTTGCCAGCCCCAGCTATTCTAATATTTATACATATATAGGTTGTGAAATTGATAAGTTAAAGAAAAAAAAAGATGGTGTCCCAGAGCTTAAATTTGAGTTTGTTCACTAGTACTGAGGTTCTTGCCTCCTGTGTGAATTGGCCATTTGCCACATGCTGTTCTCCATTTACGAACTGTCAGTTCCTTTTTCCCCTTTTATGCCACTGAGAAGTATGTTTTTCCCTCAAAGTTTATGGAAGCTCTATTTTTATAGCATTAATATATGAACTTTTTGGCTATATATTTTACAAATATACACCTGTGTTTTTAAACTTTTTAAATAGTTAAATGTTCACCAAGAGACATAAAATATTTAGTCCTCACCTAATCGTTCCTCTTTCGGCATTTTAACCTAAAAAAATCAGATTTGGGGGGAACCAGGATATTCACTGTAGTGCTATTTATTTTGTTTTATTTTATTTTATTTATTTTTTTCTTTTTAGGGCCACACCTGTGGCATGGAAATTCCCAGGCTAGGGACTGAATTGAAGATGTAGCTGCTGGCCTACACCACAGCCACACTGATGCCTGATCTGAGTGGCGACTGTGACCTGCAATACCGGATTCTTAACCCCACTGAACGAGGCCAGGGATCGAACCTGCGTCCTCATGGATACTAGTTGGGTTCTTAACCCAATGAGCCACAACAGGAACTCCATCCAGTGCTATTTATAATATGAAAAATTAGAAACTCCACAAATATACAGCTCTTACGGGACATTAATGTGAATGAATAGTATGAAGCCATTAAAATGATATTTTCTATGAATCATTATGAAGTGCTCATAGCTAAAATGCTAAGTAAGAAAAGTATCATAATGTCCAGAATAAGCACAATTTGGGTAAATTTAAGAAATAGCATGCTTTATCGAAGGTTACAAGAGATATGTCAAAGTATTGATAGCATTCATTGGCGTTATTCCTGAGTGATAGAATTATTGATGTCTTCATCTGCATGTATTTCTGATTTTCCAAAATATTATTTTATTTGCTTTTCAGGGCCACACCCGCGGCATGTGGAGGTTCCCAGGCTAGGGGTCCAATCGGAACTACAGCTCCCAACCTACACCACAGCCACAGCAATGTGGCATCTGACCTGCCTCTGTGACCAAACACCGCAGCTCACAGCAATACCGGGTCCCCAACCCACTGAGCGAGACCAGGGATCGAACTTGCACCCTCATGGATACTAGTTGGATATGTTTCCACTGCGACACAATGGGAACTCCTATTTTATATATTTTTTAAAATAAAGATTTGCTTTTATCATGCCAGTTTTTCAAGGTCTAGTGCCCATGAGCTGCCTTACTTGGAGGCTTATTAAAACCCAGATCGTGAGGTCCCACCCCCAGAGTGTCTGATTCAGTAGGTCTGGGCTCCTGCGTTTCTTTTATTTTCTTTTTTCAGCCCTGTCCATGGCATGTGGAAGTTTCCAGGCCAGGGATCGAACTAGCACCACAGCAGCAGCCAGAACCACAGCAGTGACAATGCTGGATCCTTAACCTGCTGCATCACCAGGGAATTCCAGATCCTGTGTTTCCAACAAGTTCCCAGGTGATGCTGATGCTGCTGATCCAGGGAAAACATTTTGAGAACCATGGCTTTGTACCAAAAGGTATTTTTTTTTCTCCTATTGCCTAGTTTTCACCGAGGTTGAGGAGATAAAAATACCGGCACCAGATCTTCTTAACCTTTAAGACTGTTTCCACCAGGAGAGAAAGGAGCCAGAACATGACCACAGGCCCAGAGACAAGCGCCTTCATTCCCACCGCCAGTCCCACATTCTTGGAAGACCTACGTTCCACGCATTCCTTCCCTGAAATTACCAGGCACCTCCCTTTCCTTCTCATTTTCCAACCAGATGAACTTGGGGAATGAGAGCATTTCTCATTAGTATTATAAGCTCCCACATCTGAATTGCCTTTCATGTGTGATGAAGTGCCCCCACCCCCCAGCCAGACCATAAACTCCTGATGGGTCCGGGGCACCCTGCACAGACCCCTCCTAGGGGCCCAGAAAATGTATGCTGCAGATGAACCTATCTACAAAACAGAAACGGACTCACAGACTTGGAGAGCAGACTTGTGGTTGCCAAGCGGGAGGGGGATGGACGAGTTTGCAGCTAACAAATGCAAACTATTACATTTAGGATGGATGAGCGATGAGGTCCTGCTATACAGCACACAGATCTATATCCCATCTCCCGGGATGAACCATAATGAAAAAGAATATGTTTTAAAAAAGAATATGTGTGTGTATAACTAAACCACTTTGCTATGCAACAGAAATTAGTACAACATTGTAAATCAGCTATATTTTAGTAAATAAATAAGGTCCAGCCCAATACCTGTCGGGTCTGAAAAAAAAAAAAAAGCAAACAACAACAAAAAAACAGAAACAAACAAGAAAGAAAATGTGTGCTGGTCCTTCCTGCACTCTGGGAACCGTCAGAGGCTGGGAGGACACGGTGGAGAGCAAGATGGGCTGGGTCCTACCCTCGTCAAGCTCACATTCAAGTGGGAAGATCTATAACACCACAGACACATAAACAAGGATCTCACTGATGGGCATAAGCGTTCTGAAGAAAACGAAACAGAGGAATGGAACTGTCAGCGACTGGGGGAGGGCACTTCCTTAGCTGGGGGCTCAGAGAGGACCTCCTGAGTCTACAGCATGACGATCCTAAGTGAGGTCAAAGGGACAGGGCAGGGCAGGTCTCACCAGGTCCCTTAGGCTAGTGTTTCTCAAATGGTAGCATGTTCATGGCCCAGGATTTTGATTCAGTAGGTTTGGGAGGAGGTCTGAGATGCTGCGTTTCCATCAAGTTCCCAAGTGGGGTCCAGGTTGCTGGTCCGAAGACCACCCTCTGAGCAGCCACAGTAACGAGCTTGGAGTTCAACCTAATGACAGTGAGGGACCACTGAGAGTTTGAAGCTAGGGAGCGACAGATCCTAGTCCAGTTTTCAAAAGATGATTCTGGGGGTGAGAAGGTGTGGGAGGGCTTGAGAGGCAGGAGGTTGGGTGGGAGCCGACGATGCTGGGGCCACTGGAGGTGGCAGTGGAGGTGTGGGGAGGTGGTCAGATCCAGGATGCGTGCTGGAGGCAGGGCTGGCTGGACAGGCCGTGGGACTGGGTGCGGGGGAGGAGGGGCAGGGGAAAGCAAAGGCGATTTAACCTGCCACTCGGAGGAGGGGAGGTGTGCACAGCCCCCTCCTGTCAACCAATCAAGGATTCACCTGGGGACTTTGGGCACCAGGCGTGCACAGTCCAAATTCCGGACCCTCCCTGGCTTGTCTGCAGAGGTCGTCACACTTGGGTCCTGGAGCACCAGCTTGGAAAGGAAGGAGCACCGCTGCAGGCGGGGATGGGCTTTGGGAGGGAGGCTCTGGGACAGTAAGTGGGCAGCTCAGAAGTCTCAGGCTGGCACGGCCCTCCCAGGATGGTCCCGTCTCTTAAGGAGAAGGGCAGCCACTGCCCCACCTGCTGCTCTACCTCCCACAAAGCCACGCCCAGGAAGACCATTCTTCCCTGTCCAGCATTCCAGGTAAGAGACAGAGAGACCCTCGGAGACACAGGCCTGGACCATCAGCTGGGCCTCGAACCAGGAGTGATGGCTGAGGGGGAAAGAGAAAGTGGGCCGCCCATCTAGTGGCACAATCATTGCGTAAGCAACTCTCAGGCACCCATGTGTTTGCATCTTCACAGTCAGCCAGTCCCCGCCATTATCACCAGAGCCCTGCCCTCCCCGGCGCACGCCAGCTGCTCTGGCTGAACCTTCTGCAGCCTTCTACAAGGGCTCCATCCCTCCTTCGTTCCTTTTAAGGCCGGCTGAATGCTCACTTAAAAGGATATGTATTGAGTTCATTTTTGTGCATGGTGTTAGGAAGTGTTCTAGTTTCATTTTTTTACATGTAGCTGTCCAGTTTTCCCAGCACCACTTACTGAAAAGGCTGTCTTTTGTCCAATGTATATTCTTGCCTCCTATGTCATAGATTAGTTGACTATAGATGCGTGGATTTAATTCTGGACTTTCTATCCTGTTCCACTGATCTATATTTCTGTCTTTGTGCCAGTACCATACGGTTTTGATGACTGTAGCTTTGTAGTAGAGTCTGAAGTCAGGGAGCCTGATTCCTCCAGCTCCATTTTTCTTTTTCAGGATGTCTTTGGCTATTCTGGCTCTTTTGTGATTCCAAACAAGCTTTAAAATATTTTGTTCTAGTTCTGTGAAAAAGGTCCTTGGTAATTTGATAGGGATTTGCAGCACTCTATGCAATAGCCAGGTCATGGAAACAACCTAAATGCCCATCGACAGAGGAGTGGATAGGGAAGATATGGTACATATACACAATGGAATATTACTCAGCCATTAAAAGGAACAAATTACCAACATTTATAGCAACATGGATGGACCTAGAAATTATCATGCGAAGTGAAACCAGTCAGACAATTAGACAGCAACATCCAATGCTACTGCTTACATGCGGAAACTAAAAAGACACAATGAACTTCTTTGCAGAACAGACAATGTGTCACAGACTTTGGAAAACCTTGGTTTTTCAAATAAGACAATCTGGGGGGTGGGGGATACACTGTGGGTTTGGGACACAAAATCTGTCAAACTTGACTTGTGATGATTTATGTACACCTATAACTGAAATGAAAACCATTAAGTTAAAAAAAAAAAAGGATATGTACTGGAGTTCCTGTTGTGGCTCAGTGGGTTAGGAACCCAACTGGTATTCATGAGGATGTGGGTTCAATTCCCTGGCTTCGCTCAGTGGTTAAGGATCCAGCGTTGCCACAAGCTGGAGAGGTCGCAGATGTGGCTCAGATCTGGTGTTACTGTGGCTGTGGTGTAGACCAGCAGCTGCAGCTCTAGCTCTGATTCAACCCCTAGCCTGGGAACTTCTGTACACAGCAGGTATGGCACTAAAAATCCCCCCCAAAAAAGTATATGTTCCTATTGTATTGCATATTAAAGGGCAATTTGAAAAGAGCACACACTGACCTGCCCCCCGCATCCCGCCCACGCTCTTGTTTCAGTACACCTGTTTCTTAGTTCCCTCTGAGCCGCATTCTATGCATTCCCATTTGTACAAAGGGGATTCTGGACTTAGCTGTGCGTGGAACTGATGGGCAGTGATTTGCAGTATAGTTTTGGGTTGAATGAAAGAGCCTGGCCTGCCGGGTTTGGGACAGGCAAGAAAGACGACAAGACGGATGCTGTGAGCCCTCACCGGGGCCTGGGAGGCAGGTCTGAGTCCGTGAATTTAGGGCTTAAAGGAGAGGCTGAGGACTATGGTGCCAAAGGCAAGCAGAAAGGAGCAGAGGGCTGTTTGGGCACACGGCGGCCGCAGTGGCCCCAGGGAGGAAGTGTTCTCACCATGCAGCGGTAGAGAGGCAGGAGAATTAAAGTCTGAGCTGCCCTGTGCCTGGGGAGACGGCGGGTCCTGCACTCGGGCAAGCTGAGTTTGGAGCCGTGGGATCTGGCTTGGAAATGAGGCTCTATGAGACCCATGGTGATGCCGGCACAGCTCAGGGCAGGTACAGCCAGGTGGGCACCACGGTTTTTGTGCTGTTTCTTCTTTTAATGGCGCTTCCACGTACCTTGGTCCTTTTCATGGTTTGAAATATTCCATGAGTGAACAGCCGGCAATTGACACTACCATTCTCCTCCTCTGGGCTACATCGCTTTTTTTTTTTTTCTTCCCTCTCTTGTGAGGATGAAGTTGCTGTCTCTTTATAGCCACATAGCTGCTGGAGCAAGGTGTGTGTGGAGTGGACGGCAGGGCCCGTTTATGCCGTCGCAAGAGGTCTCTAAGCAGGTGGTACCATTACACCCATGGAATCATGCGTTTTTTGTTTTTTTTTTTTTTAGGCGAGTCTACCAAGAGGGCTCAGAGCAGCCAAGGGAGGCGAAGGCTGACTTCACATGTTACAACTCGCTCTGGGGAAATATCTGAAATGGCCTCACTGTGCAGGGGCTGGGACAGGGCGGGGCACTCCCAGTGAGGGCAGAGAATCAGCCACTACAGGCTTGCGGGGACTGGAGGCCAAATGAACACAGGCATGACTTCCCTGAGTGGGGGAGCTCCGGCGTGGGAAGGTCTCGTGGCCCAGGACTCCTGTCCGGCTGTAATAAAGTCCACCCCTCCACCAAGGGAGAAAAATGCCCCCACTTGGCCTCTACAGCACCGTGCCAGCTTCACTGGAGATGCTCAGTAAATCCAGAAATGAATGAATGAGTGAGCGAGTGAGTGAACCGATGAGAAGGAGGCAGCTTATGTAACTCACACCATCTTAGCCGCACCCCCAGGAAAGCTGGAACCTGACTCCCTGTAGAAGGAAGGGGTGTGGCCCCATGGCATGGCCTGGGGGAACTTGTCCCTGGGACTCTGTCTGCAGCATCACCCTCCTGACAGCTGTGGCCTTAGTGATGGTCCCCAGGCACACAGGCTTCCAGCCCACCTGCGACTGACTCTACCTCCGTGTGGGTCCCTGAATGCTTTATATCCCCCGTCTTATGCTCAGCTCCACGCGAGGGGCGGTGGAGGGGGAAAGAGAGCTGTACACGGCATACACGCTGTCTGCAGGGAGTTTACAAACCGGGAAAGATGAGCCACACACAGGTTGCAGACGGCACCAACATGAGCCACCCAGGTCCCCCTGCAAGAAGGACCAGCTGCGCTGGCTGCTGGGAGTGGGGTCAGCAGTTAGCCTTCAGCCTAGGACCGCCCTGTCGGGATGCGCTGGGCTACGGAGCCACCCAAAGGCGTGCCATCCAGGGACACACACGTTTCATGACTGCCTGAAGTCCCGGGGCCCTATAAAGACACGGGACAAACCTGAGAAGGCCACGTGTGCTCCAGAGGGCCCCGTGGGCATGGCCGAAGCCACGCATCACCAGCTTCCCCTCTGTCCCTCCTGCTCCGGCAGGCGTGGCCCCCCAGGGCCGTCCTGACCAACATCTCCATGCTCGGCTCTGCCTCTTAGTCAGCTGCCCAGAGCCTGGAGACACACAGGGACTGTAATGCTGAATGCAATTCCCAGAGACCGATATTCAGGGCTAATGCTGTTGCTCAGCTCCTGAACACTAGAAAAGTGGTGATGTAGAAATAAACGCTCTGGCGTCCCCGCCGTGGGTCAGTGGGTTAAGAATCCACCTGAAGGGACTCGGGTCACCGCACGGGCTTGAGTTTGATCCCTTGCCTGGCACAGAGGGTTAAAGGATCCAGCGTTGCGACAGCTGTGGCGTGGGTCACAGCTGCAGCTCAAAGTCAGATCCTGGCCTAGGAACTTCCATATGAGGCAGGTGCAGCCAAAAAAAAAGAAGGAAGGAAGGAAGGGAGGAAGGAAGGATGGAAAGAAGGAAGAGAGGGAGGGAGGGAGGAGGGGAGGAAGGATGGGAGAAAGATGCTTCAAGATACATCCTTAAAGTGCAGTTCTTCTTAGAAATATTATATAAGATTTCGTCAATTAACTTGTAAAAGACAAATATATATAAAACAGTCTTGTTTCTTACTAGGAAGAGTTGTCTCTCTCGTATTTTATGGATGATGCTCAGCTCTGGGGTCCCTGAGGGACAGGAGATGATGTAGTCTGGGGACAATGAGATGGTTTCTTTCCTGCAGGGCTCAGCCAGCCAGGAAAAATGCCAATTAAGGCAAAGCTCTCTGTGAGGAGTCATTTTAGTTGTCACGTTAACCTTGCAACCTGGGGATCACAGGCTGGATACCAGCTCCCCAACTCTTCAGGTGAACCGGGCCCTTTTAATTGGCACCCGTTCCTTTGGGGTGTGCTGACCTTTCCCTAGTAATGTTGAACTTTGCAGGGCTGAGGAAAAGCCAGCGAAGAGCCGAGCGGAGCCTGCAGTCCATCTGTCTGTCTGAGAGCCTCGGATGCGACGGAGATGGGAGGAGGTGAGAACACGTTCCCCCCATGTGAGTGTGCGGGAGACACAGGGCGGCAGAGACCTCATCAGAAGCCAAGAGCATGTGCTGGAATAGAATCTGCACCCCAATCCCAGAGCCAAACAAAATGCAACCCACCATCTTGGAGAACCATGGCGTTTTGCTGCTAATTACCTTTTTGCATATGCTCTTACTACTAGTTTATGGCTTCTCTTATTATTGATCGCATTGATCAGTACTACAGACAGCCTGCCAGGGCCGGGAGTGGGAGAAGGCCTGTATGCCCAACCCAGTCCTGGCCAACAGGACCAGCTACCAGGAGGTCTCCGATAGTGTGAGAACCACAGGGGTCCCTGGGGCAGAGTGATGCAGGGGTTGGGGCGGGGGTTGGCTGGCTGGTCCCAGGATCTTGGGATTCAGGCCAGGGCACTAAGCTTACTGGCCAAGACACTGGGAATCCTCACGGAATTCTGCTTGGCATTTTTATTTATTATTCTTCCTTTTTTTTTAATGGCCACACTTGTGGCATATGGAAGTTCCCAGGCTAAGGGTCAAACCGGAGCCCCAGCTGCCAGCCTACGCCACAGCCACAGCAACGCCAGATCCAAGCTGCATCTGAGACCTGCGCCACAGCTTGCGGCAACAGCGGATCCTTAATCCACCTGAGTGAGGCCAGGGACCAAACCTGCATCCTCATGGATATTTGTCGAGTTCTTAACCCGATAAGCCACAACGGGAACTCCTGCTTGGCATTTTTAGTTTGGTCCCAGTCAAATTCCTCCAGGGAGCAAGGGTGAGTGAGAAGACGGAAAAGCAAAGACACCACTTTGGGAAATGGACAGGAAGAGTTTTAACACTTGGGAAGAAAGCCGCTTGCCATCACTCTCTCCCCTTGCCCCTCTGCTCCAATAAGAGCAGCAGTGGCTGGAGGGGAGGGGGAGAGAGTGGGGCAGATGGGCATTTTGGGGGTTTGCTGGATGCAAAGGGTTCTATCTGGAATGGATGGGCAATGGCGCCCTCCTGCACAGCAGAGGGGACTGCGTACGACCGGGTCACCTTATTGCTTGAAGGAACATTGTAAATCAACTATAATAAAAAATAAATACAAACAAAATAAAAAATAAAATGCATAAATTAAATTATAGTGAAAAGCAAAAAAAAAAAAAAAAGCAAGCAGCAATGGACAGTACAGGGACAACCAGGAAGAAATCTAGGGCCAGGTCAAGGCAGGCTGGTGATGGCTGATGCAGCCCGCGACTTTCCACAGTGGTGGTAGGAAAAACACAGTGGTTTCAAAGAGAACACAGGAATCACTGGAGGAAGGAGAGGCTCCTGTGAGGTCTGAGAGGGTGTCGGGGCCCCCAGAATTTGCTGCATGGAAGGGCTCAGTCGAAAACTATTTTCACAGTCCTGGCTACTACGTGCTTAGATACAGGGCAGAATTTATCTTTTTTTAATTCTTTCGTCGGCTCAGAAGGCAGATATAATTTTCACGTTGTACAGATAAATAACCTGAGGCTCAGAGAGTCCAGGAAGTCCCCAGTGACCCATTCGGATAGGGGATGAGCTGAGACCTGAACTCAAGTCTAAGGGAGTTCCCCCAGCAGGCACTTGCTGCTCTGGAAGCCGTGGCAGGGACCTCACTCCTGAGCGGCACTCTGCACCAGAGTCCCAAGGAGCAAGGTTTCCCAGCCCCGAATGGCATGTCCTCTCTTGGCTGTCTTCCAGACATTCGTTCTGGCCCCTATAAGCCATCGGCCACCCGCCACCTTGCTGGGGCCCACCCTTGATCATACGAGTCTGGAAAGCCCTCAGGGCCAGGGACGCCAACACTCAAAGCCACTTGTTGCCTAACTTTTCTATCCTGGTGCTCAGATCACAGCAGGCTGGGGAAGCCAAGTGGAGGGGGCTGGTCAGAATGACCCAAGGGCTGCGAGATGGAGTCAAGCTCTATGGCAAGAGTGTTGTCTCCGTGGACAGGAGGAGGCTCCGCAGGTTAAGAACCCGATTAGTATCCGTGAGGACTCAGGTTTGATTCCCCGCCTTGCTCAGTGGGTTAAGGATCCAGCATTGCTGTGAGGTGCGGCATAGGTCACGGATGCGGCTTGGATCTGGCGTTGCTGCGGCTGTGGCATAAGCCTGCAGCTGTAGCTCTGATTCAACCCCTAGCCTGGAAACTTCCATATGCTGCAGGTGCGGCCCTAAAAAGAAAAAAGAAAAAAAAAAGAGCGTGGTCTTCAGAGGGTAGGCAGGTGTGTTTTGGCTCCTTCACCTGGAGAAAGGACTTTCGGAGCAAGAGTACCTTCTGGCGCTCTGACATTGTCTGTCTACCTGGCCCCTATCGGGTGGCTCCAGTGGACAAGGCCATCCAGGGCACTGCCCCTGCCCACGTGTCCCCAGGAGGCACCATCCAGCAGGGGTCCCTCAGGTGTGGCGTGGCCTCACTGCTGCAGCCTGTGGTGCATTCTAAGAATGTGTGACGTGGAGTTCCCTCGTGGTGCAGCGAAAACGAATCAGACTAGGAAACACCAGGTTGCGGGTTCAATCCCTGGCCTTGCTCAGTGGGTTAAGGGTCTGGTGTTGCTGTGAGCTGTGGTGTAGGTCGCAGACACAGCTCGGATCCTGCGTTGCTGTGGCTGTGGCGAAGGCCGGCGGCTACAGCTCCTGTTAGACCCCTAGCCTGGGAACCTCCATATGCCGCGGGTGCAGCCCTAAAAAGTAAAAAAAGGAATACATGATGTGGAGAACCCTCTCTGTACAGTGCTTTGGGCAAGCGATCCGGGCAAGGTCCTGCCAAGAGCAGGGCAGAGGCTGTGCCAGCGCAGCGCCACTTGGAGAGCTGTGTGTACTCTGGGAAACTCTGCAAACGTGGCCAGGCCATTCTTTGGTGATAACGTCACTTTTATAACATTGGATCCCGTCAAGCGATGTTTTTCTAAAAAGTTTAAATGCCGATGTTTTCTCTTTATTACATCTCATGCTGATCCCCCCCCATTATGACCTGCCCGATTTGATACACGTTGGTAATTATTTTGAATAACGCAGTCTACAGTAATTCTTCACTGCCATTAGTAAATAGACCTAGTCTAAGAGTAGAATGGGATTTTGTCATAGACAGGTCTTATTAAATATACCAGAATAATTATCTGTTTTTTTTTTTCTTTTTAGAGATGAATCTGTGGCATATGGAGGTTCCCAGGCTAGGGGTCGAATCGGAGCTACAGCTGCCGGCCTACAGCCACAGTCACAACAATGCCAGATCTGAGCTGCATCCGTAACCTACACCACAGCTCACGGCAACGCCGGATCCTTAACCCACTGAGCGAGGCCAGGGTTCGAACCTGTATCCTCATGGATACTACTCTGGTTGGTAACCTGCTGAGCCACAACAGGAACTTGCAGAATAACTGTCTCTTTATTCTACACCCCTCCCACCCACACCTTGGGACTTGAAGACAGCTCTGCTGTTCTGCTACCCTCTGTCCCCTTCAGAGCAGGGCTCAGCGGCCAGCCCTGCCTAGTGTGACCAGTAGCTCTTTTAATCAAGTCACCTAAAACCAACTGTGGACTCATGCCTCCACGACTTTTCACAGGATACTGCTCAGCTTATTTCTAAAACTTCAGACAGTTCCAGACACACACACACACACCCCCACCCCCCGCCCCACCCTGGGAGATCCTAGCAAAGGGATGGTCCCATCAGCTTCATATCCCCTGGGGACACCTGCTTGGAAGGGGCCCCTGTGCTGAATCAGTTTGTCTCATCCAGACGGTGAAAGCCAGCGTGTACAGTCTGGGCACCGAGGGGGGCTCTCGCACAGTCCTCACAGCAACCCTGTGAAGTTCCATTCCCCTTCTACAAATGGGGAAAGCGCAGCACAGAGAGGTTATGGAAGTTGCTCAATGCCACACAGCGTGTAAACAGGAACCAGGACTTGAACCAGACCCTGACTGCAGAGCCTACGAGCTAAGCATCCTGCTGCGCCTTCAGTCCCAGCTCAGAGCCTCTCCAGGAAGGCTCTCCTGTGTCCTCTGCCCCTCACCGCCAGCTCTGACTCTGAATAGCACCATCTTTCCAGACCAATCAGCTGAGCCTGTCACTCAGTTTTATAGACTCTTGCTTCATTTTCAAGTGCCGGTCTTAACCGGGTAAACAGATGACAATCTTGGGAGGGCAGAAGCCAGAGGGCTGCATCTGTGCCCTTTCTGGGGCCAGCGCAGGGCTGGACACACAGTAGGGGCTTCTTCTGTCCTTGCTGAGGCGTCAGTTGCAATGGTCCCACCCACCCTCTCCAGGCTCCCACGAGAGGAGGCTCGCTTGGCCTGGCCTTTCATCCCAGCGCGGGCCCGGCTTTGGCTGACGCTCAGCCCCGCTCCTCTGCCTGCATCTGCAAAGAGTTCACCACCATGTTACTGGAAAGACTTCCAAGAGCTGGAGGCCAGGTTCACCCAGAGGCCGCACCGCGGGAGGAAGGGGGACGGAGGGGAGGGAGGGTGTGGGGACGTGCCCTCAGCAGGGACCGCAACAGACAAGGCGGGGGCGGGGAGAGGGCGGTGGAATTGAGACCCCACAGCCGGGTGTGCACCAGGCCGGCGGGGCGCCCTCACCCGAGGCCCCCGTCCTCTGGGGTACTCCTTAAACTCCATCTTTGCACGTTGTCCCCATTTGTTCCCCACCCTTCCTGGGCTTGGTCACACCCAGCGTTGCCTTGAAGAAACACACTGGCCTAGAGAGAAGGAAATCCTCTCCGGCCCAAACCTTAACCTGTGGTCACTTCTGTCCAGCTTGTCCTTTCAGAAGCCCCTGGGTCTCCCTGCCATGCACCCTAACGGACAGTCTTCCCCACAGTGCCCCTATTCTGCTCCTTCACCCTCCTCTCAATTCACCCACCTCTGGTCTCCAGCCCCACTTCGGGGGGGCCAATTCTGTGACCAGGCTGCACAAGCAGGTACCGGTGTCGCTTGATTAAAGAGGTGCCCATTTCCGCATGAAGGGCCCTGCACGCCACCCGGAGTTACGGGGCTTGATCCTCACACCTGATGTCCCACCATTAGAAACAGACAGGAGACAGACAGGAGTTCCCATTGTGGCGCAGCGGAAATGAATCCGACTAGTATCCATGAGGTTGCGGGTTCGATCCCTGGCCTTGCTCAGTGGGTTAAGGATCCGGCGTTGCCGTGAACTGTGGTGTAGGTCACAGATGCGGCTCAGATATGGCGTTGCTGTGGCTGCGGTGTAGGCTGGAGGCTGCAGCTCTGATTGAACCCCTAGCCTGGGAACTGCCATATGCTGTGGATGTGGCCTTAAAAAAAAGCAAAACGGAAGGAAGAAAGGAAGAAGGGGAGAAAGAAAAAAAAATCGACAGACACGCCGCAAAGGGGAGTCACGTGGTGGCCCGTCTTCCACACTTCCACACGAATCAGCATAAAGGACTGGCTTTCTCCGAATAGGGGGTCGGAGCATCAGCGAGGGCAGGGTGGGAGTCCCGAAGGGCTGCTAAGAGGTTGGGTGGGTGCGGTGTTTCTGGAACACAGAGTGATTCCTGGATGGACAGGCTTCCGGCAGGTGGGGGAATTTAAGCAGGAAAAGAAGAGCATGAGAGTGTCAGGAAAAAATGTTTCCTGCCCTGCGCTAGCGTGGCCGAGAGAGATGGAGAACTAGAGGCTGTGCACACACTCAGGGGGTCTTCACAACTTCCCAGTGTCTCCGTAACCTGGTTAGAACCCCAAAGCTTAGGCAGTCCGTACTCACCAAGGACAAACACACACACACACACACACACAGATACGGCAATGCCCAGAGAAGTGCCTCAAACATATTCCCTTCCAAGCTGCCAACGGAGGAGGCCTCGAAGATCAGCGGGAGGCAGTTCAAGCCTGTTTCCTTTGATTGAAACTTCCACCCTTCTAGAATTTCTCCTTCTCTGCAGGTCCAGGCCACAGAGACATTAATCCCTATTCAAAGGAACCCTCATGGCTGTAATGTCACCGAGTGTGCATTCACCAGGAAGGGAGGGAAGGGCTCGGCGCCAACCCCCCCACCCCGGCCTCTCTTGTTGGGCCTTCCTAACTCCGCCACGCTCTCCCTCCCCTCAGCAGCTTTAATAAACACTGATTACTTCAGTCATTCAAGCACAGCTGCCCTGTGAATTGTCCAGTGAAGGTGTGGGGTGGGAGCCAAGGGCTGGCATATCGAGGCTCGGATCTCCAAATAAACCAGCCCTCCAAACCCTCCTCTTCTACCGCCTCCCCGAGCAGGTGGGAGTTGAGGAGGAGGAGGGTGCACCTCTAGCTGAGACCGGAAATGACAGAAGCTTTTTCTGAGCTGCCTGCGGAGGGCAGAGCCCCAGTGGGGGAGGGTGGGGGAGCAGAGCCTGCAGACAGGGTTAGGGGCAACGCCGCCCTCCCTCTGTGCCAGGAATCTGGGCCTCTCCATGATCTTCCTCAATCCAAGTCAAGGATCCTGGAAATGGTACCTCTGGAGGGTAGCCTTAGGCTGGCCCTCTGGTTAAAATGTGCTGGCACATTATGTGAGGACAGAAATGGAGTGTGAGTCTGCGAGGTGTGTGGGAAATGGATAAATGGCTAAAGCAATGAATGAATGAATGAATGAATGAATGATGCTCTGAGCTATTATTAAAAACAGCCATAGAAGGAGAGGACGAAAGCTCTGGGGACGTCAAGGGAGGGAAGGGAAGCCACCGAGGGGTACTGGGAGAAGAAAGGGCTACTTATCTTCTCTAATGTCAAATTCTACTCCCTGTCACCATCACCTTTGCGCACACGGCAGGCCGGGCCCTGCCCTCAAAGAACGTGACTCCGGTATCAAGTAACCGCCCTTTGCACGATTCCTGCTAAATCCTCCTCCAAGAAGTTGGGGCAATTGTCCCATGAGAATGTGTCTTCTGAATTGTCACAGCTGAACTTGAGAAACCAGCTACTCGAGGGCCCTCTGAATTTGTTTTTTTTCAGCAACAGTAGCCCCCTTGCACAAACAAAATCTCACGCAAAGCCAGACCTACCCAGAACCGCCCTGCTTGAATCGGCTCCATGAATCCCTTGTAAGAACACCGGTTTACTCTAACACCTGTTTTCCAGCAAGGTCACCCTGCCTTCTCAGGCTCCATCACAACCACCTTCAGGTATCTGGTCTCCTCCCCTGAGCATCTACCTTGGTCCCTTTTAGGGGAGGTCCCAGCACCCGTGATTCTTTAAAAGGTTTTATAAGTGATCAGCACCCTAGTCAGGTTTAGAAACTGCTGGATTAAGCGCCAGTCTGACGAAGAGTAAATTAGTAGCAAGGCCTGTTCCCAGCTGCTTGACAATGATTTCTTAGAAGCTAAAGGAATTAATTCCTGGTACTGAGATTTGCTTATATTGGACGTGATGCCCCAGAATGGTCACTGACCTTGATTTTAGCATGTTCTGGTAAAAGGGTAATTTTTTGTAATCTTTGGCAGCCTGTCAAACTAGGTGGGTCCCCACCCACCCACCTGTACCACTCAGTTCATATTTATCTCCCTTAAGAGTGTGACTTCAGTCAGTCCCACAGGTATGACTTTTCCTTCTTGATTTCCTCATTGACCCACTGGTTTTCTAGTAGCATGTTGTTTAGTCTCCATGTAGTATGTTTTCTTTCATTTCCTTTCCTGTGGTTGATTTCTAGTTTCATGCCATTGTGGTCAGAGAAGATACTTGAAATAATTTCTATACTCTTAAATGTGTTGAGGTCAGCTTTGTGCCCCGGGATGTGATCGATCCTTGAGAACGTTCCATGCGCACCTGAGAAGAATGTATATTATGATTTTTTTTGGATGTAATGCCCTGAAAATGTCGATTAAGTCTAACTTTTCTATTGTTTCATTTAGGATCTCTGTTGCCTTATTGATTTTCTGTCTAGAGGATCTGTCCATTGACCCACAATGGGATAAAATTATTTCACCAAGGAGTTGAAATACTAGTGTGAAATAGAGCACCCAGCCACGCCTAGCAGTTCTGGATGAATCAGTGGGTCTTGCCAGCAGCCTAAGTCCTGAACAAGAATGGGATAAGGTGGCCTTGCATTGCCCAGCTGTCACACGGTTAAGATGCCAGCCCTCCAACAGTTTTATTTGTGATCCTAAAGGAATAAAGAGTTCAGGATCTAAAAGTCTCCACCATAGCCCTAAACATCACACAGCTTGTCCAGTGCACGTCACATTCATTTCCCTTTAGGTCAGTTTCTTCCCTTCCCTACGCCTGGCTTTCCGTCAGCATCTGGATAGAGTGGGGCTGAGGGGGTGAGCCCAGCTGCCTGCTTTTTGGAACTTTCCTCGGGAAAACACAATCCCTTTGAACACACAGACCCTGTGTGATACTTCAGGACTCTACGCTGTTAATAGAAACTTAAAGAGAAACCTAGTGAGAGGTCTGGGACACGGAGAAGAAACCCCAGGCTAGGTAGGATGATCAAGAAGTTGAAACAGGAGTTCCTGCTGAGGCGAAACGGGATCAGCAGCACCTCTGGAGTGCTGGGATGCAGGTGCAAACCCCGGCCCTGCCACTGGAATTAATTTCTGGTACTGAGATTAAGGATCCTGCAAGGATCCGGCACTGCCGCAGTGGCGTAGATTGCCACTGCGGCTCTCACTAAAGGTATGGCAAGCAAATGTGACTGAGCCGATTCTAGAGTATTACCCGGGTGCTGCTTCCTTGACATATATTCTAGAAAGTAGGATGGCTACAATGATAAAAGCAGATGTTATCAACAAATGCTGGCAAAGATGTCTGGAAGCTGGAATCCCCCCCACACTTCTGGTGGGAATGGAAAAATGGTGCAGCCACTGGGAAAAACAGTCTGGCATTTTCCCAAAAGGTAACACATAGAGTTATCATCTTACCCAACAATTCAATTCCAGGTATGTACCTAAGAGAAATGCTAGCCCAAGGCCACACCAAAACTTGCACACAAATGTTCACAGTATTATTTACAGGAGCCGAACGTGGAAACAATCCAGCTATCCATCAAGTGATGAATGGATAAATTAAAGGTGATATACTCATATTATTTAGCAATAAAATAAATGAAGTGTGGATGAACTTTGAAAATATTATGTGTGTTCCTGTCATGGCTCAGCGGAAACGAATCTGACTAGCATCCATGAGGACGCAGGTTCGATCCCTGGCCTCGCTCAGTGGGTTAAGTAAGGATCCAGCGTTGCTGTGAGCTGTGGTGCAGGTTGCCAGTGCAGCTGAGATCTGGCGTTGCTGTGGCTGTGGTGTAGGCCGGCAGCTGTTAACTCCAACTTGATCCCTAGCCTGGGAACTTCCATATGCTGAGAGTGTGGCCCTAAAAAAAAAAAGACAGAAAAAGAAAATATTATGTGAAGTGAAAGCAGTTAGTCACAAAGGCCACGTATTCTCTGACTCCTCTGATATGAAATGTCTAGAACAGGCAAAGGTATTTATAGACAGAAGGTGGATTATGGGTGACCTTGAATTGGGGGTTGGGGTGAAATGGGGAGTGAGGGTTACAGGGCTCTTCTGGGTGTGATGAAAACATTCTAAAATTGACAGTGATGATGGCACCAGTCTGTAAATAGTATTAAAAACCACTGACTTGTACGCTTGAAATGGGTGAATTGCATGTATGTGACTTATCTCAATAAAGCTATTGAAAAAAAAATCTTAGAAAAGTTCCTATTATTTAGGTTTTCCTTAATAGAGGTATCCTCTGCTAGACTTCCCTAGGGCTTAAGAGAAGGCAAGTATCAAGAGGAACTGGGGCACTGTCACATCTTACCTTTACTAAGAGCGTCACAAAAGCCAACAGATCAGCCAGTTAGCTCCAGAAACAACCGAACAGAATTATCAGCCAGAATCCGCAGCCAAAAAAGCAAGAGACTCGTGTGCATGTGTGCACATACGTCTGTGTAGGCAAGGCAGAATTTTTCCGAAGGCCAAGTTCAGTTGTATGATTTCATTTGGGAAAGTCACGTGTACATTTGCCTCTGGTTTGTATCTAATTTGAAAGAGCCGACATTGACTGTGTACTCTATTATTAGGCAATTTTTCCAGTTCAGTGTCTCGCTGTTGCTCTACTCAATTTGTTCAGAGGATGAACTCATTTCTTGACCAACGAAGAGCACACCGCCCCACGTTCCTGGCCCAGGACGGTCAGGCTCTGGTTGCGCCAGCTCTCCCGTTCTGCACCCCATGTGACCCGAGCCTGGCCACCACCCCGCCCCAGGGAGGCTTCCTTCTTACCCCCTGATCTCCTGCAGGTGGAGGGGCTTTGGGGGTGACAAGGAGAAGGAAGGAGGTGCACTCTGGTTGGTCCCCTTCCAAGCGAGGCCCCGATGGAGGGGACCTCCAAAAGGGAACAAAAGAGAACGTGACAAGAGAGCACACATTCCTCTTTCCCCAAACACAGGCTCGAGATGGACGGAGGAAAAGCTGAATTCTGCTGCAATTCTGAAAGTCATCCACTGAAGATAAACCCTCCCTTCAAAGGAATTACTCATCTCACTCTGTCGTGGTAGCTTGGGGTCTATCAATATTCACACGTATTTAGCAATGAACTGCAGCGTGTATAGTACAGAGAGCCATTTCATTTCATCACCCCATTCCCCAAGTCATTTTTTTCTCTAAGTCATGAGAAGTCCAGAAAGTTAAAAATCAAAACAAAAACTAACAAGCACGCATGCGCGCAAAGGTGGGAAAAAAAAAAAAACCTTTGTGGAAGTTACTATGAGGGGGGCAGGCGGCTTCAGAAAGGAAAAAACACAATCTCTGACTAATATGAAGGAGACTCCAAATTGCTCTTGGCAACAATCTTTCAACCCCAGATTCCCCTCCCTCTATTCATCTCCGCAGTTCCCAGCCAAAGGAAAATAAACTGAACTGCTCTCTCTCCCTCTGGCCCAACCTGTAGGGCTGCACGGCTGAGCAAGCGCTGAGCAAACAGACAACCCCATGTAATTATCCACCTGCGCGATCCCTGTAAACACGGGGCGGCCAGGCGGGGGCTCGCCGCTCTGATCAGTCTGATCATCTCATCACTAGGAAAAAAAAAAAATGCCTTTATGCTGGCACCACATCGAAAACAGAATGCAATATGATCTCGTGACCTCCAAGCCAACAGATTTCAGAAGAGTTGCAGGGGAAAGGAAGAGGAAAACCATCCTCCCTGGAAGAGCTGGGAGTCAATTCTAAAGAAGGAAGGTCTGACAGCATCCTCAGAGGGGCTTTGGCATCAAGGCAAGATTCATCAGTTCACCTTCCTCACAGAAGTGAGAGTTCACTTCAGAGGTAGTTATCTTACACTTATCACACCATTCAAGATGGAAGGAGAGTCAACGGGCCAAATGTCCTCGAGTATTTATGGCTGCTCTGTCTCAAATATCCACCTGACACGATTTTATTATAGGACAGATATGTGGGCTCAGCTAAAACAGCGATGGATGGGAGCATCGTGAAACGGCGGGCGCTGTGAATGGAGACAGCGGATGGGGCATGAGCTTTTCACCGGAGTCCTGAAACACCCTGGCAGGCGGGCATGAGTTGTCTGAGAGCGATGGACAGTTCTGACTTTGCCACCAAGTGCCATGAACAAGGATGAGCTGGCCCAACAGTCAGATGGGGCATGGCGTTGCAGCGCCAGCCCTGAGGGTATGGAAAGTGCAAGTCCCAGCCCCTGGGGAATGAGGAGGATGCATGTGGGGGGTGGGGTTGTGATGTTGTGGCAGCTCTCTGGCTGGCACCGCTGCCGAGAGGCGACAGTCCTCCTGGAGGCTGCATGGGGCTCTCGCCATCTCTGGGATGTGTCCAAAACTAAATGCTCATCCCGGAACCCACGACTATAAATCCATAATCTGAAGAGCGGGGGCTCAGGCAGCTTCGCAGGCACTGGGCCCATCCCGTGAGGTCTCTTCAAGCCAGGGTGAGTCCTCGTGACTGCACGTAAGGATGCTCATCATTCCAGCCACCCCCTCCTCTCCTTCCCCCAGGCCACCTGCTCCCTCTCCTTCTCCCTGGCCATGATTCTGTCACACCTTCCCACCTACTTTCTCATTTCATTCACTCAGTACCCATTGAAGGAGGTCCTATTACTACTCCCAAGAACCAGGCTGGACTTCGCTGACTTCCGGATGCCCCACACTTAGCATGGTGCTTGGAATCACACATTAAACAATACAGTAGTCGGCAGATGAATGACCGATTGATCGAATGGAAAGAAACTCAGGTTCAAGAAGGCTAATGCTGAATGTAACACACACTACTTTGTGCTGAGCAATAAATTATACGAGTGATGGGTTCCTGTTTCCCCAACTAAAGTGCAAGATTCTAAAAGTAGGGGGTATAATGGGTACCTTGGATTCCTGGCTCTGTCCCTAAGGAGTTGGGCAGCTTACTGAACCTCTTGGAACCTCAATTTCTTCATCTGCAAAGTGGAGCTAATGATTCACATCTGACAGGCTGTGTGGGTGAGATAATGGATGCCAAGCACAGTATCCGGCACGTGGCAGATGGCCTCTGAAAGTCCCATCTCTCTCTTCCCTGCCCCAGCCCTCTCAGGTTCATCTCCTCAAGCTGACTCAGGATAAATTTCAAGTTCCCCGACCTCCAGGCATCTTTGCTCTTTTGAGCCTTCCTCCTTCAGGGTCCTGTCCCAATGCCTCCTCTTATTTTAAGCCTTTCTTGACCTTTCTGGCTGCCAAAGTGGCCCTTCTCAGATCCCACAGTGGCTCGCCTAGCAGTGTCTCGAGCTTGGCTCATTCTGTGCAAGCCTCATCCATCTGCACCGGATGCCCCAGGTGGTGGGTCAAGCCCGAGTCCTTTCTGCATCTCCCAACGTGTCTTGCAAGGGGCTTGGTGGGATCCAGTTTCAGGAAGTTCTGGAACCCACGCTGGTGGCCTCAGTGCCTGTGTGGCCCTGGTGTCCTGTAGTTCTACGCAGGCAGCATTGGACTCACCTAACCTCTGGGGCCTCAGTCCCTCACCAGTGGCATGGAGGTGATATGGGCGGTGGTGGCTGCCTTTGTGTGGTCCTTAGTGTGGGTCTTTGGGAGGACGCAGGAAGCGGTGCCAAACCTCAGGGCCGGAAGAAGAGCACAGGCTGACCCCTGTCTTCTTTTAGCAGGGCAATTTCTTTTCCCTTTTAGCCCGGGCTGGGCTTTAAGAGGAGAGGGTGGTGCCCAGGCTACTTTCTCTTCCTGGAGATCTGTCCAGAGGAGGTCCCTGAACCCTTCTAATCCCTAGAACTTAGCTGGGTGAAGGAGTGGAACTGAAACTTGAACCTGGCAGGGCCTTCCGCTCTTCCTCTCCCTCCCCTTCCACGACATCTTCTATCTACTCTGGGCGGAAAAACTGCCTTTTTCAACCACTTCCTTTATATTTTCATATTTCTGCATTTGGAGGAACTGTCAGTGATATGCCACCGGCGGGGCCAGTGAGTGGGAATGGGGCTGCCTCCTGCGCAGAGGCCAGGACCCCGCATTAAAAAGAAAAAAAAAAAAAAAAAGACGGCAGCGGTCCAGGCCCACAGCCTGGACAACAGAAGCTAGAAACCAGGACTAGCAAACCTGAAGACCCTCGGAGCCCTCACCACAAACACGGAGAAAACCGCACACACCCTCATCGCTTCGTGCCTGTGTGTGCAAGGGCGTGCAAGCTCTTTCCGGAGTCCCTCCCAGGCCAGCCCTCAGCCGCTGAGCCCCGCTGCAGGAACCTGGCGCTCGAGAGGGTGATCCGGGTGGGGGCGCACGGAGCCGACCTGTCCCACGGAGCCCGGCCGCCTCGGGAGCTCCGGGACCAGGCTTGTCTCCACCACCAACTCATACCGAGGTCGGGGCGCAGGGAAGGGTCCTCATGCACCGGACTCTGACCGCAATTCAGCCCTGGAACCGCCACCGGGCTCCCTCCAGCTCGCCCAGCGACTTCTGCCAATCCCCACTTCGTGCCCCTGTCCGGACTTCTCCCAGGATTTGCCTCGGCTTTTGTCCCTACCCCCACCCCCCGCCCCAAGTTTTGCATCTGACACTGGGTGGGGGTGTGGGGGGATCAAGCTTTTCGAGGGGGTGGGTTAGTTGAAACTAACCGAGTGTCTATTTACCACTACCTTCCGAAGTGTCCCTCGCACTCTCCGCTGTCCCCTCTCCCCCACCCCGAAACCTGCCGCGAGGGCCGCGGGGCGCTGAAAACGCGAGCAGAATTGCCGTACTATTCCGAGTCCCCTATTCTTTCCGGCGTTTCGCTGTGGGGTAGGTAGCCACGCGCCCCTGCACTAGCGCCGGGGGCGTCCCCAGCCCCGCTCTCCCCAGCGCGCTCGGCTGCTGCCCAGGCGCGGCTTTGAAATTCCTCGCAGACGCCGTCACTCAAGCCCAGCGAGCGCCAGTCGGAGCCGCCACCCGGGCCAGGGGTCCCCGCCGCGCGGAGCGCGAACGCCCACAGCGCCCAGAGCGGCGACCCAGACACTCGGCGCCCCAGGGGCCTCCTCCCCACCCCACTCCCCGCCAAGGCCGCAGCCAGGGGTCCCGAGCCCATCCACCTCGCTCCCGGCCGAGGCCGCCGCAGACCCACCTGGCCGCCCCGGAGACGCCGCACTCGTGCCCGGGCCGTGTCCTGAGCGCCGCCAGGGTCCCGGGCTGGGAATCCACGCGGCAGCGCTGCTCAGGGGAGCCTGCCGCAGCCGGCGGGAGGTTGTCATTGATTCGTGCTGGGCGAGTTAAGCCATTCCAGGAGTGGTTTTGAGAGAGCACTCCCACCCCTCCCTCCAACCAGAAGTATTTGGCAGGCAGCCCCTTTTCGTCCACCTGTACTGTTCGGCGCGGGACAAGGACCAATTGCACCAGTCACGTCTTCCGCCTCACTTTCTAACGCGCAAAGTTAGCCCTTTCGTGAAGGGGAAGCAGAAATGAAAGCAAAGGTGGTGGATGAGTTCCCCCCCAATCTCCCCTGCCGCCACTTTTCTCCTGGGTCTTTCCATTTGTTTACTTATTTTTTCTCTAATATTTTACAAGATGCCTTACCATTTATCTGAAATCAGGGACTTTTTTTCATGGTTATTTTTGTCCTTCAATTCTGTGAATCTTTTATTTTTAGAGGCAATTTTATTTCCATTTCTGAAACCTGATCCCAACAAAATTACTGGAATTATACGTTTTCTCCTTCGAGGGTCGTGAGTGTCACTTACCAAATAAAACATTGCACAGCAGGCATTCAAGTGGCAAATAAAAATTAAAAAAAAAAAAAAAAGAGGGAAGTGCAGGAAGGAGGCACAGCGCTGTGGCTCCCTCCACTGGGTGGCCCGGGCAGCTTGACCCAGGGGGAGTCGGGGGGCCTGAAGTGGGGGCCCCCAGGGCTGCTTCTCCCCAGCAACAAGCACAGTGTCACCAGGCTCTCCATGGCTTTGTCTCCTTTCAAAGACTGACTCAGAAGCGCCAACCAGAGACACAACAGTCCACATCTGGGGTGGGCCGGCCACCAATCCCTAGGGGTGTGGTGGGAGCGCCCTCTCCCAGGCTGTTCCTTAAAACCACACCCTGCTCAAAGACTGCTGCCAGGCGGGAGGCTCCTGCTGCTGTCAGCCCCCTTCCCCAGGAACGGTCCTTCACCTGGGGCTGGGGGCAGAGGGGAGACTGCATTACCTCCTTGGTACCCATTTGGGCTGTTCTCAGAAATGGGGGGAGGAGCCAGAGGGAGCCCTTCTTCCCTGGTGGCCAGCTGCCTGGTGTGCGATGGAGAATCAGCAGAAAAAAGAATGAGACCTGAAGTTCTCCCGTGGGTTAAGGACGCAGCCTGGTCACGGTAACAGCTTGACGTGTTACCACTGCTGTGATGAGGGCTAGATCCCTGCCCCGGAGGCCTGGCCTTCCACAGCCTCTGCCACTCTTCAGGGGCAGGCCACAAGCATTAAAGCACCCCAAGGTCAAAGGTAAATCCCAAAAGGTTCATCCAGTTAAAGGCCAAGGATGGGGCCAAGGTGTGCAGAATCTCAGGAAGACGGTTCAGACTTAAATATTTCCTCCAACAGGTGCCCCCTGCCTGAAATCCCAGTGTTGGTGATTCATTCCTTTGTGGGGCACGCCCTGCAGAGAGCCTGAGCTGCTTCAGGAAGGCAGGAAGGATCTCCCTCTGTAGTTCGAAGACTGTAAACACAATGGATCGGGGCCAGGAGTCTCCACAAAGATCTGGGATGAGTTAGACCCTTCTTGCTACGATGGGAAGGTCACGGGTGGCAGCATGTGGGGACAGACAGGCTCAGAGCCAGGGAGGGGTGGCATGAGGTGGGGTAGGGAGGGGGTGCCAAATCAGGGACTCGAGCGTGGAACGGAAGGTGCTTCATCAGGGCAGCTGGACAGTTTCCAAGACTGGATGACTCCATAGCGTTTTATCAAAAACCATGTACTCCGGGAACACCCAAGCCAAAGAATGAAAAGGCAAATCCCTTTGTCCACAAAGGCGCTAATTAAATATCCAATCAAGTGTGACTCTGCACTCTACTCCCAGACCCAGTTGGTAAAGACGCCAGCGCAGGACCTGGATGGAATCGGTATCGATCCAGAAGTGTTGGTTGTGCACCCATAAGGTGACGTTTGCCACAACTGCCTGGGTGGAGGCAGGGTGAGGTGGGTGCATTGGGTGCTGCCCTTGGAGCCTCCTGGCTTCTGGGGAGATGAAGCACGGGGGGCTGGTCAGCGTGGGGCAGGGCACGTAGACCGCTGTTATGGGGTCCGTTAAGGAGCGGGGCGTTGATGCCGCAGAGCTGACGAGGAGCCAGGGCAGTCAGGGAGGCACGGCCTCACCCAGGGAGGGCTCCACACAGTGGTCTAGGCAGCAGGAGGGCGTGTCTGGTGGGGAGAGGGAAGGCTGGGGGAGGGGGCAGCTGGCCTGGCCTCGAGGGTTGTCCCAGCGGGTAAAGGCTCAGGTCAGGGTCTCCAAGGTGGAACCAGTTTGTGGATACAGCTTCTGGCTGAGACCGCCCAGGGCAGGGCTTGCTTTGGAAGGCGGGAGGATGAGAGCACCTTTTTCAAACCTGGCTGGAGCTGGATGCCGGCAGAGGGGGTGGTGGAGGAGCGAGGCTGCAGGGAGGGGCCGGGGAGAGTGGCCTTGCCCAGCCCTGTCTGCCCCTTGGCGGCTCTTCCTAGCAGGGCTCCGTTCCATCCGGGCCCCTGGACCTGAAGGAGTGTCTGAGTAGGCCAGCGGGTGGTGCCAGGGCTGACAATATTGCAGCCAAGAACCCCCAGGGGGAGGGCTGGCCACTGTCCAGCCCAGAGGCTGGTACCGCAGTGGACAGAGGATGTCATTCCCCCCCCCTCCCCGCCCGCCCTTAATCACTGTGTGTGCCCTGCTGGGACACTCCCTTCGGAAGGGCTCTGAGCAAAAAGTGAGGAGCCCTGCCCCACTATCCCGCCAGCCTCGCCTCCCTGTTCTCAGCCCCCACGCCAGCTGCCTCCTGGGAACAGGAACCTAAAGGAGCCTTGGAGGGTGGGGTGGGGAGGCAGGCGGGGGAGACTCCCCCAGCCACATAGACGGGGCGGGGACCACCAGACCCTAGATGTGTTACTGTGCATTTCCTCTGGGGGGGCGGTCCCCTCCTCGGCCCCCTCCCTCTTACTCACTCTCCCCCTCCCAACCCTCAAGGCACTCTTGTTCTGAGGAGGATGAAAGCTGCTGCTGCAACCACCAAGCTCAGAAGCCCAGGAAGCGAATCTGCTACTGTCAAGTGGAAACTTTAGTGGCGGCCGGTCATCTGCTGGGACGTGGGCACGCAGACAGCTTCTGTACCCAGTGCGCGCACACACAGAGTGTCTGTATGCACATGTCTGCAGAGGCAGATACAGAGATGGGCTGTGTGATTGGAAAATAGTAATCACTAATACCTATTGAGGGCCCACCTCCTCATTTAATCCTTGTAACCACACCAAGCAGGTAGTTGTTTTTTTTTCTTTTTAGGGCCGCACCCGCGGCATGTGGAGGTTCCCAGGATAGGGGTCAAATGAGAGCTGCAGCTGCCGGCCTACACCACAGCCCCAGCAACGCCGGATGCGTGCCCGTCTGAGACCCACACGTCACTGCCAGATCCTTAACCCACTGATTGAGGCCAGGGATCGAACTCAAGTCCTCAGTCCATGAGGATACTAATCCGGTTCGTAACTTGCTGAGCCACAAAGGAACTCCAGGAGGGAGATTTTTTTTATCTTCTCTATTTTACTGATGAGGAAACTGGGACTCAGAGAGGTCTTATCACTTGCTCAAGGTCACACAGCTGGATAGGTCCTAACACTGGATGTGACACCTGGGTCTTTAGGACTCTGCTGCCCAGGGGCTGCCCACAGGGTTCAGCTCCGGCACTTTGTCTGGTTTTCACGACTAGTTCCCTAAGGAGCAGTTTGCTTTGTTAGTGTGACTCCACCTTCTTCACCGGCTGAGCAGGCAGAGTAATGACTCTTACGGAACCGAGAGGCTGCTGTTAGCCAGGAGGAGGCCAAGATGGTGGCAAGACTTCGGCGAATCGCTAGAGCAAGGCTGCCCTCAAGACCCACATGGCACTGGGGCTTAGTGTTACTCAAGGTGGAAACTCAAAGCCCTTGCTGGCTCCCTCTCCTTCTCACCCCACAGCCAGTCCAGCCACGGACAAGACTCAGATTGCCAAAACAGGCCTCGAACCCCTTCTTCCTGCCTCCTCCACCACTGCTCCAGCCGCCACCCCCTCTCTCCTTGACCTGTGCAGGACCCCTCACTGGCCCCCTGCTCCCGTTTCTGTCCCGCTCCTTCTACCCAGCACCACGTGGCTGTCCTGGCAACCCTCAAACACGTGCATCTGCAGTTCTAACTGTTCACGATGGCCCTTGGGGCACGCTTCTTGCTTCTCTCCCGAAATGCACCCCCGCCTCCCGCCCCCCATCCTCCAGGCACAGGAGGACACACCAGTTGCTTTGCCTTCCTATTGTGGGGCTTTGCTTGGCCTGACACGCCTTCCCCCTGCCTCGGGTCTTGAAGATGAGTCACCTCCTCAGAGAAAGCTTCCTTGACCCACCACAGAAAAGTTAGGAAAACTGGCCCCAGGATCTATTTCTGACCTTGATCAAAGCATTCGTGTAGCTTGCATACTATCCTTTTTTTTTTTTTTTATTTGCTTTATTTAGGGCTGCACCCTAGGCATATGGAGGTTCCCAGGCTAGGGGTCCAATCGGAGCTATAGCTGCCGGCCTACACCACAGCCACAGCAACATGGGATCCAAGCTGCATCTGTGACCTACACCACAGCTCACAGAAACGCTGGATTCTTAACCCACTGAGTGAGGCCAGGGATCGAACCCGCAACCTCATGGTTCCTAGTCGGATTCGTTTCTGCTGTGCCACAATGGGAACTATTTTATTTTATTTTATGGCCGCCCCGTGGCACATGGAGTCCCAGGCCGGGGATTAGATCCAAGCTACAGTTGTGACCTATGCCACAGCTGTGGCTACGCCAGATCCTTTAACCCACTGTGTGGAGCCAGAGATCAAGCCTGCATCCAGGAGCTTCAAAGATGCCGCCGATCCTGTTGCACCACAGCAGAAACTCTATTGCATATTTCATTTAACTGCACGCTTATATTGAATCATTTTTTGACTGTCCCTCCCAGTAGAATATGCATTAGGTACCCTGGGTGTCTTTTTCACAGAATGTCCCTAGTACACAGTAGCCTCCTGGCAAATACGTGGGGAACAAAGATTTGTAGAGAAAACTCTAGATCCTGGAGACGGAAGGGCTGGATCTAGTCCCGGCTCAGCCCCTGGCAGGCCATGTGCCCCTTCGGAAGTCACATGCCCTCCCACATCCTCATCCTCTGTAAAGAGGGACAATGGATGAGACGATGACCAGCAGCCAGACCAGGTCTGATGCTCTACAGCCAGGTTGGTCTTTATTCTCCAAGAACATGCAGGTGCCAATAAACAAACAAGGAGAGAAACCTGGCCGCAATGCACTTGGTAGGGCTTTGAGAAGGCTTGGCTTCCTTGTCGAGCCTGCCGATTTTTTGGGCGAATCAGTTCATGAGGACTGAGGCATTACTGCAGCTGTGACCACCTCCCACCCCCCACTGCACGCACTGCCTCGAAAGCCTGGAAATGGGCTGGTCCGGAGCAAGCAGGTAAGACCTCGGAGAGAATCAGCATGAGACCAAGGCAGGACTGGGGGTTTCCACACCACAGCCCTGCTCCCCTAATGTACCAGGTCTGTGACACGGACTTTGGACAAGCTCCACATCTGTACATGCGATGCCTCAACTTCCAGTGGCTTCTAAAGCCGTCACGTGGCTCAGGCTTTGCAACAACCGAGACCCACTTTGCAGATAAGGAAACTGAGAACTAGATTGCAGAGCAAGTGAGGGGCAGAATGGAGATCTTTGAAATCACTGATGCACAACTCTTGTGAAATTAACAGTCTTTTAAAAATGTACAATATGAAGTTCCTGTCGTGGCTCAGTGCTTAACCAACCCGACTAGCATCCATGGGGATGCGGGTTCAATCCCTGGCCTTGCCCGGTGGGTTAAGGATCTGGCGTTACCGTGAGCTGTGGTGGAGGTCGCAGACGCTGCTGTGGCTGTGGCTGGTGGCTACGGCTCTGATTCGACTCCTAGCCTGGGAAACTCCATATGCCGCCGGTGTGGCCCTAAAAGACAAAAAGACAAAAATAAAAACGTACCAACATGAATATAAAATTTTAAAGAGAATATTGATCTATATGAAAAAAAAAAAAGTCTGGGAGTTCCCATCGTGGCTCAGTGGGTAACGAACCCAACTAGGATCCATGAGGATACGGATTCGAACTGTGATTTTGCTCAGTGGGTTAAGGATCTGGTGTTGCTGTGAGCTGTGGTGTAGGTTGCAGAAGCGGGTCGGATCCAGTGTTACTGTGGCTGTGGTGTAGGCCAGCAACTGTAGCTCCGATTGGACCCCTAGCCTGGGAACCTCCATATGCCGCGGGTGCGGCCCTAAAAAGCAAAAAAAAAGTCTGATATTTTTCCATCATAGAGAAAATATATGAAACTGAGGTGAAAAGGTGACCCATAATCCCACCATACCAGGTGGCACAATGGCTGAGCAGGGCCGCTGGTCTTATCTCAGCACCCACCTCCACCCCTCCACCCACTGTCTCACTGGAGTGGACAGTCCACCCTCCACTAAACACAGACTTTGCCTTCCATCCTACTTCGCAGTCCTTAGGTACTCAAACGTTTCATTCAGTTTTGAGGAAAACAGAGAAAAGTCAACCAAGCTGGAGCAACGAAGGCGGCACCCAGCCTCTTCCACGACGGCCCCCGGCTTCCTGTCCACTGACAGACCCAGTTCTCACTAGTCTGAGGTCGCTGGCTCGCACTGTTATCCCTCGGACATCGCTGTAATCACATGGCTCCATCACTTTGACCTTCAGATCGGATTTTATGGAGACGTGTTAAAATGCCATGTGCAGTAATGATTCATCACCGCTGAGCATCGAGTACAGAGAGGGAACCACGATCAAACATAAGCTAAGCTTATACGGTCACAAAGTTTTTCCAAGTCTGCCAAGGGCCAGTGCTACGCACATTCCTGCCCCTGGGCCTTAGCGGGGGCAGACCCGTCCTCCCGAACCCGGCTCCTGACCAGACGTCCGATTTCTTCAAGCACGCAGAGGTGATGCCGAGCCCTGTGGCTGGCCGGTCTTTGGCTGCCCTGTCCCGAGGGAGCTGGCGAAGAAGGCAAAAGGCCTGGGTACTCGCAGCCTGCCTCCCACCGCTCAGGTGCTTCAGGAGACTGGCCGGAGCTTGTCCTGATCTGGGGCGGGAGCCTCTGAGGGGAGGTGCGGGCTAGGCACAGGGTGCCAGGTCCCGGAATTGTTCTGTCTGGGGATGCGAGGGAAAAGTACCAGGCCCGGCTGGCCACAAAATAGACAGGGCGGGTGAGCTCTTGGCCTGGTGCCCCTGGGCTGCCACAGCCTCGCCCTCCTCTCAGATTTCATCGGTGACACAGTCAGGCACCCATGGGAGGAGGGGGGCGGAGCAGCTGGGGCTGGGTGACTGTGCCTGTCATCCCCAGAACAGGCTGGGCGTCCAGGGAGGAGGACTTAGCCGGTACCTGGCCAAGGGGGCGGCAGTGGGGAAGGCGGCCACACTGCCAGCCAGGGAGCCAGCTTCCGTCCTCCTTCCCCACCCCCACCTTCCTCCCATCCTTCTTCCTTCCTTTCTCCCTTCTCCTCTCCTTCTCCTTTCCTTCTTTACCTCCCTCCTTCCTTTCACAGGTATGTGCCTTTCTGTGGCTCTCTTCCTCAGGCTTCGGCTATAAAGTGAACACAGGGACATGTCACGTCCGGGTCCTCGTGGAGCTGACCCAGCAGGGGAAAGACAATGAGCAGATAACCATCTACCATGAAGTCAGCTGGGTGAGGCCAAGTCTTTGACCCTCCGTCTCTTCCTCAGGGAAACCACCCCTTCATTGTCTCCACAGCCTCTCACCTCATTTGATCCCCACCCCGAGGGGACCCAGGGACTGGGAGAGCACGACTTATAGCTCCCACGGAGAGTGAGGAAATGGGGTTGAGGGTGGGGAGGTGACTTGCACAAGGTCACACTGGGCGCAGGTATGAAGCCAATGCCTGGAACCCCAGCTGCCTGACTCCTTGCCTGGTGCTCCAGTGCCGTCCTCCCAGCACAGTCACCTTGACTTACCTGCAAGTCAAGGGCAGGACCTAACTCCATGCCTCCAGAAACACCTTTTTTTTCTTTTCCTCTAGCGGGTACTAACACACAGAAGACAGAAAGCAAAAAGGAAAAAAGAAGAAAAGGAAGGAAGGAGAGGGAGGGAACAAGAAAGAAAGAAAGCGAGAGAGGAAGAAAGAAAGGAAGGAAGGGAGAAAGAAAGAGTGAAAGAAAGAAGGAAGGAAAGAAAGAAAGAAAAGGAGAGAGGAGAGGGAGGGAGAAAGAAAGAAGAAAGAAAGAGGGTGAGGGAGGGAAGGAAGGAGGGAAAGAATAGAAAAAAAAAGAACTCAATCTGGGCAAACAACCTTATCTAATTGGGGGGGGGGGTGTCTTTTAGGGCATATGGAGGTTCCCAGGCTAGGGGTCCAATCGGAGCTGCAGCTGCCGGCCTACACCACAACCACAGCAACGCGGGATCCGAGCTGCGTCTGCGACCTACACTGTACCATAGCTCACGGCGATGCCAGGTCCTTAACCTGCTGAGCTAGGCCAGGGATAGAACCCGTGTCCTCACGGATACTAGTCAGCTTGGTTATCCCTGAGCCACAAGGGGAGCACCTGCCTTACCTAATATTAAATGACCCTTGCAAGACAGGACCTTGTGGGTCTAGGCAGCCTGGGGAGCGGAGGGCCAGCAATGCCAGCTGCAAACTCTGGCCTTCACCCAAGTTCCCTTTGGTACATATGGTGAAGGTTGTCCTATCCTTCTGGGGTCCCTGCAAGGGTCCCTTTACCCAACCAAGATGCTGGTACCCTTGGATATCACCTGGGTGCCCACTTATTCCTTTCCTGGGAGGAGGAAGGGCAGTGACAGGAATGGGGAAGATGAGGCAGGGCTGTGGATATGTGCGGGTGTACCTGCAGGTGGAGGTTGGTGAATAGAGGTGGGCAGCCGGGCTGGGTGGCTAACAGCTCTCTGGGGAGGAGGTATGCACCCGCCCCTTCTCTGTTGGATGAAGCAGTGAGCAGGACTCCAACACCCTCCAGTTAGGAGTCTGGCCACAGGGTGCTCAGGCAGACACTGGCCTCACCCCTCCCCTCGTGCTGGTCAGTGTGCCATTGCGGGGATTGCTGAGAATGGCTAGGACAGCCCACGACCCTTCCTGAGGGCCAGACAAGCCAGCCAGGCTGGAGGGTCAGCCCAGTGACCTTCACTCACTGAAGCTGGCGTTTCATTAAGGTCAAGGGTAGGCTTGTAGGATGAAGGAGGCAGAACTGAATGGTCATGACGGAGATCAAAACGAGGGCCTTGGCCTCCTACAAGGACCACATCAAAGGAAAGACTCACTCTTAACCCCCAAGGACAGGAAAATAATTATAATTATAATAGCGGCAGGCATTGTGCTAAGAGCTTGGCAGGCATCGTTTCTTTTAATCTTCAACAATAACCTTACAAAGTCTCTACCTTATGATTCCCCTTTTACAGAATGGCAGCTCAGAGCCAAGATTTGAACCTAGGTCACAATAACCACCTTTAAAAGTCACTTTTAATACCCCTAAACTGCATAAGGTAGCTCAGAATGTTTTTGGACTTTGGACTAGGAGAAACCAGAGGGGGACAGAAGATAAGACCTGTTCATCATAACAGTGGTAAAACATTAGAGCAGGCCCTTGTCTGAGCCTGTCCAGGCTGTTTGGGGCATCTCAAGGCCACATCCAAATAGCCATCTGCCCAGCAGAGTTAACAGGCTCACCTAGCAATGAGTTCAGGAAAAATAAAGTCCTTGGTCAAGACTTTACATTTCCTTGAAGAAGAAGCAGGTGCAACAGCCTGAACTGTGTGTTGTATGGGGGTACGGGCTGCAGTGACGGGAAAGTGATGATGGTGCTCAGAATGTGGATTTCCGATCCTCTGCTAGAACCTGGACAGGTGATTCCCATGCAGAGGCCTAGGCCCCACCTCAGGTCCACTGAATCAGAAACGTAACCCCAAGTCTCCATGGTCACAGACTTCCTATATGGCATGCATGCTAATGTGGCAGAAGCAGTGGCGACTGGTAACTAGTTGGATTGGTCTTGCTGGTGAGTGGCCCCGGCTGAGAGTCAACGTCACTGTCACTTACCGAGGTCTTTCAGGTGTGGGCTGGGGGTGGGTGTGGGAAGCAGGAATCACACCTTAAGCGTATTCTCTACATCAACCATTTTTAGTAGCTGCATAGAGCTCCTGTGCGTGGACACCCCACTGCACGCTTGGCTCTTCTCTCCTCTTGGACAGTCAGGGCTTTTCCCTATTATGGATCATATTAACGTCCTTATGACTCTTTCCTGCACGTTGTGGATTATCGTCTTAGATTAGATTCTCCGAAAAAGGATGAGAAGCGTATGAACAGTTTCATGGCTCCTAACACAGAGAACCGAACTGCATTTTCCAAAAAGGCTGCACATTTGGGCTGAGACCTGCAATGTTCAAGAGTGTCCGTGTCACCATAGTGCTGCCAGCCTTTCCGCCATCTCCTTTTAAAGATAAGGAGGTGAGGCTGGATCGTCGAAGTGACCTGTGGCTGAAGCTACACTTAGTCAACGTCAGAGCTGGGGATTTCTTATTCACCGGCCAGGGTGCTTTGCCGCTGCTGACTTTCTCAGTTTTCAACCAGGCAGGAGGGAAGCATCTAGCCTGGCCCACTGGTCCCTCTCTGTCCCACTCTCCCTGTCAGCTCTGACTTCAGCTGCCCAAGGAGCTCACGTTCAGTACTGTTCATTGCTTTTCTGCCTCTAAAACTGGGGCCTCTCCTTTGCTCAAGCTTCACACCCTCCATGAACCTCTTCTGATCACTCAGAGGTCGGTACGTACCTGAACTGTGGGTTAGATGTAGAGAAGTGAGTGGGGAAGCAGTGGGACAAAGGCCAGGTGACAGCCAAGGAGAGGGACAAAAGCCAGCCGGACTGGCCAGAACAGTGGGAGATAGAGCGGGAAGGCAGCAGGGGCCTGGCATGCCAGCCTAGGGAGTTCAAGTGCAGGGAGCCTTGAGAGCATTGCCTACCAGCCATCTGCCACTACTGGGACAGGGGCTGTTTGCACAGGGAAGCTGGGCTCTAACCTCGTCCCTTAACAGTGGGTCTCGGTGGGCTTTAGAGGCCCTTAAGCCCCAGCTAGAACGTAATCAAAATAGCAGGAGCGTGTGAGCGTCTTCCTTTTTCTGGAGACACAGCCCAGGATGTTCCTCAGATTTTCAAAAATGTTTCTCACCCACCTTCTCCAAAGTTCAAAACATTAAGTTAAAATGAAAGGCAAGTCAACTAGAAATATGAGCTATTTGTTGTATGAGTTCTGTATATATTTTTTTACCCGTGGCAAAAAAAGAGGAAATAATTATAGGTAGTCCTTTTGAAATAAGGAGATGATAGATAGATACCTAGATAGATGGTAGATGGATAGATGATTGATTGATGATAAATAGCTGAAAGATAGGTGATTGATCATAAATAGATGATAGATATGTGACTGATGATAAGTAGATGATAGATTGATAGGTGATTGATGATAAACAGATGATAGGTGATGATAAATAGATAACAGATGATTAATAGATGATTGATGGATGATAACTAGATGATAGATGATTGACAGGTAGACAGATATTTGATGGGATGATAGATGATTGATGGGTGATAAATAGATGATAGATGATTAATAGATGATAAATAGATGATAGATGATTGATAGGTAGATATTTGATGGGATGATAGGTGATTGATGGATGATACACAGATGATAGACAATAGGTAAAC
>PVHT020000284.1:1448783-1631284 GCA_004024745.2 Catagonus wagneri | reverse complement strand
CGCGCGCCCCGCCCCCTCCCTCCCCTTGGAGAGTCGGCACCCTCCGCGGCTCGCGAGTCCTCGCCCTCTGCTGGGGTATCTCGGCCCGTCCCCTCCTCAGCATCGCTCCCCGCGTCCACCCTGCCTCCGCCCGCACCCCTCTCCGCGGCCCCAGCCTGTTTCTCCCGGCCTCTCCTCCGCATTCTCACCCCGCCCCAGCCCGACCCCATCACCCGCCTCCCCTGCCCGAGGTTAACGTTGGAGAGGCCGGCGCCTGCACCTGTGGGAACAGCACTGACCCGAGAGAGAGGAGCTGGGGAGTGGGGAGGAGGCCCAAGGGCCCGGAGGGGAGAACGCAGAGCCAGACCCCATCTCCGTTGCCCCCCCTCCACCTGCCCACTCCCTTGCAAGGCTTGGTGTCCAGGCCCAGGGTGGGCCAGGCAGGCAGCCAGCCAGGCTCCAGCTATCAGCTGGGTGGAGGGCAGTGCCAGCTACAGGCGTCTCTAAAGCGTCAACACCATCCCCACCAGCCCGAGCCCTCCCTCCAGCAGGACCTTCTACCTGAAACTAGGGGCCAGGGAGAGCCAAAAACAGAAGACCCCAATGCATTTTAAGATCTTGTTACAAGGGAGAGGCTAGGGGCAGAGTCTCGAAGAACTCAGGGCTAGACTCACTTATCTTCTGGGTGACCTCAGGCAGGTCACTTATCTATGTCTCAGAAGCATTTGTAAAACGGAGGTGATAATAGTACCCACCTCATGGTGTTGTGAGTTTTGGTGCCTGGCCCATAACAGTTGCTTCATAAATAATAGAGTCAATATTAATATTAAAAAATAATTTGAAATATTATTATCTCCCCGGGGGCGTTTGCCATCTGGCAAAGGGAACTATGGTAGAGGCTGGCCTTGAAGATCTGTTAAGCACCTGTTATGGGCAAGGAAGTCCACTTGGTGTGGACCAAGAGCCATGGGAGGGAGATGTGGGTTTGCATCCCAGCCCTGCCACTTAGTTATGGGATCCTGAGAAAGATCTCTCCCCTTTCTTTTTGCTTTATACAGCCACACCTGTGGCATATGGGAGTTCCAAGGCTGGGGGTCGAATGAATCACTGCTGGCCCACAGCCACTGCAACACTGGATCCTAACCACATCTGCAACCCATAGCACAGCTTGAGGCAATGCTGGATGCCTAACCCACTGAGGCTAGGGATCGAACCTGCATCCTCACAGAGACAACGTCAGTTCCTTAACCTGCTGAGCCACAAAGGGAACTCCTTTCCGAATCGCAGTCCCTCAACAGGAAAATAGTGACAGTGATGCCCACTTTGCAGAACCGGAGCAGGAAATAACGAGGTGATTAATGGCAGGAGAGTGTCTAGGGCAGTTCTCAGCACACTGTAGGTGTGTCTCAGTCAGTGAGAGTCACCAAGAAAGTCTGGAGGATGGGAATGGAAAGGACAGGCTCAGTTTTTGCTACGTAGAAGCTCTGGGGAAATAAGACATGTACAAAAAATACCAAGGTCAAAGGGATCAAAGCTCAATGCCAAATTCAAGGTCGGGAGGAAGGGCCGAGGGAGGGGAAAGGCCCTTAGCATCCTGAGAAGGAATAAACTGCTGAAGGTGGAATCCCAGGCATTGGCTGGGGGATGGTTCAGAATGCTGGCAGGGGAGACTCCCCTCTCCCACCAGGATTGAGAGAGCAACCACTGGGCTTGGGGGGGGGGGGTGCAGTGGCTCCAGAATGACCCTGGCTTTACTGGGGATGCCCTGGCAGGAGAATGAGGAACTGAAAGGATAGATGGAAAACGAGGCCTGAGCAAATCTCCACCCTTTTTAATGACCGCAAATGTGGCAGAACGTGGTTGGTGCCCACAGCCGTGGCTAGTTGACTCTGGGACTGGGTTCCTCCATCTGTAAAGTAACAGGGTCGGTGGCCAGCTGCTTTCGAGGCGCCCTCAGCTGCAACCCTCCACCCTTCTTGTGAGCAGTACTTGCTCTGATCTGTAGGAATGTGGGGGAGAAGCCCCTCCTCCTTGGAGGTGCAGGGCTCTGGTCCCATCAAGCGTTCTGGAAGCTGGCTCAGAGCCAGCAAGAATGAGGCAGGGCTCCACCCTGGAATGGGCTCCGGAGGCAGGAGATCAGCTGTCCCGTGGACACTCTGAGCTGGAGGGAGGCCGTGCAAGCCGCAGGCGTCCAGCCCTCTCACTTACAGACCAGGAGACCAAAGCCCAGGGAAGTAAAGGGACTTGCCCCAGTCATGGGTCTCTTTGCGGGCAGAGCTGAGGTTCAACCCACTGCAGCATGTTGCCTCCAATTAATTTAATTCACGACAATAATAACAAAAGACCTCAGCAAGCTGGTGACCAAGGCCAGTCAAAAGCTCTCTGAGTTCCTCTCACGGAAGCAAAATGGAAAGGCATTCACTTCGCTACCAGGTAAGAAAGCGTTTCCTGAAGTGAATGAGCCATGCAAACAGCCCACCCAGCTCCCCCCACCTCCCATCAACACTCTCCCTCTCCGAGGCTAGAAGGGTGACCAGCTGGGCGAGGGACAGGGTCTCCTGCCAGGCTGGGGGGAATTAGCTTTTGTGATCAGCACTGCAGGCTCCCCGAAGGGGGTCCAAGGACACTGGGTTTGCGTACTAATAGGCATTTTTATTCTGCAATAATTTTCATACTGAGTTCAAGAGGCACCGGCTCCAAGTACATAAAACCAAATCAAATTAAATTAATTGATTTTATTGAAACCTGCTGCAGTTGTATTCAAGCCCACAGTCAGGGGCGTGACCCTCGTGAAATACCAAGGGGCTTTTGAAATAATTAAATTAATCACACCCCGGGTTATGCACAAGGGCTTGCTCGCCTGCTCAAGGCAGGCACGTGCCTGCTCACTGCCATGGGCGACACAACCACAAAGCAATGTGCTGCCCAGGGGAGCAGAAGGCCCACGCTTCCCATTGTAGTATGAGTTTTTGTGGTCTGTAGGCAAACACACATGCACACACGCACGCTCACCAGCTAGAATTGCCCTCTTTCTCTCCGCCTACTTACGGTTCGGGCCAAGTACTCCTCCTTCTCCTCTCCCTCCTCCTTCTTCCTCTCTTCTTCCTCCTCCTCCTCTTCCTCCCAACCCCCCCTTCTCCTTTTCTGACCCGCCCAGGACCCCTCCAGTACTACCCCATGTCCTTGGGTGATGAGCTTCCCGGTTGCCTAGTCTTTCACGACGGGCTACCTTGTATCGCTAAACAAAAGATAATATACCTCTTAAATGCAGAGAACAGGCTTGGCCTTCCCTGGAGCTTTCGGGAAGCTCAGCACCAAGCCTCTGCACGTGGAAGGAACTCCAGACATTTATTAAGCACCTACTATGTGCTAGGCACTGTCAAATGACTTTACGTGTATTAACTCATTTCATCCACCCCTCCATCCCCTGCGCGCATTCTGAATGAGGATTATTATTGTCCTTATTTTATTTTTAAAAATTACTTCATGAATTTTTATTACATTTATTGTCCTTATTTTATAGATGAAGAAATTGATGCACAGAAAGGCCAGGTAACTGATCACTAAGGTCACCCAGCTGGTAAAGAGAATGGAGCTCTGTTGCTGCTCAGCGAATCTTTTTTTTTTCTTTTTTCTTTTTAGAGCCTCACCTGAAGCATATGGAAATTCCCAGGCTAGGGCTCAAATCAGAGCTGTAGCTGCCGGCCACAGCCACAGCAACTCAGGATCCAAGCCGCGGCTGTGACCTATACCACAGCTCATGGCAACGGCAGATTCCCAAGCCACTGAGCAAGGTCAGGGATCGAACTCGCATCCTCATGGATACCAGTAGGATTCGTTTCTGCTGCACCACCACGGGAACTCCAGCTCAGTAAATCGTAAACCCACACAACGCTGTAAATCCTGTTGCTGATCAAGTGAGGGCATCACCCTTTCTATTTGAAGGTTTTCTTACAAAAAACGTAAGGCCATAAAAATCCCAGTGTCGCTGGTGGACACTCACCAACGCTTTGTTGCACAGAGGAGGACCTCTGCAGACCAGCAGGGAAGCCTCTTGTGCAAGATCGCACAGCAATGCAGAGGGCAGCGCCCTGCCGACTCCCGGCTCTGGACAGCTTTGCTCAGGGCAAAAAGTTACCAATGATCCGCAGTTACTCCTGACTGGGGGTAACACCCCACAGTAGGATGTCCTTCAGAGGAGACAGGCGTCCAGGGACGGAGCTGCCCATTTCCCACGGCCTCAGCCATGTTCAGGGCGCACACCAGGGCGGAGTGGGGACCCGGCCCTTGGAGATCAAAGCCCTCCTGCCGCAACCTGCCAGGACACCCTAGGAGACAAAGGCGGCCGCCCTACCCCTGTTGCACACAATTTCCAAGCTCCCCACCGCACCAGCCCTCTTTCTACTCACTCCTCTCACTACCCTCAGGATTAACTTCAAAACAGAGCCCTGGACGTTGGCCAACGCAAAGCCACTCCCTGACTCAGTGAACTTGAACCGCTTAATAGCAACGATGAACACAATCATCACAGCCATGACACCTTAGTGCTCACAGAGATTTTATTGCTCTGTGCCAGGCGCGCATATGCCTGCCCATCTAATCCTCACAACACCTCCTGTTACAGGTGAGGAAACTCAGGGCAACGGAGGGGAGCAGCTCACCCAAGGGCACAGAGCTAGTACCTGGTGGGGCCTGGATTCAAAGCCGGGTCTATGGCAGCCCTGTCTGGCACACCTGGCACACCTGTAGGATACGTCTTCCCCGAATCTGTGGCCTGAGACTCTTTAATGGCCTCTTTATGTGAAATGTATTTATTTATTTAGTTTTTGTCTTTTGTCTTTGTAGGGCTGCACCCGCGGCATATGGAGGTTCCCAGGCCAGCGGTCGAATTGGAGCTACAGCCGCCGGCCTTCACCACAGCCACAGCAACGCGGGAGCCGAGCCACATCTCTTAACCTACACCACAGCTCACGGCAACGCCGGATCCTTAATGCACCAAGCAAGGCCAGGGATCGAACCTGCGTCCTCATGGATACTAGTCGGGTTCACTGACCACTGAGCCACGCCAGGAACTCCGAGAATAATGTTTTTAAATTGTGGTATATATACAATAGAAGTTGGCATTTTAACCATCTGAGTGCACACTTCAGTGGCATTAATTATATTCACAATGTCACGCTGCCATCACCGCTGTTCACTATTTTGAAATTTTTTTTTTACCAACCCACATAAAAGCTCTGTAATTATGAACCAATAATAGATGCCACCCCCCTCCACTCCTCCCCCCGCCACCTCACGAACCCTTGCTAACCTCCAATCTGCTTTCTGTCTCCTTGAAGTTGCCTGTTCTAGGTATTTCATAAGTGGAATCACACCTTTGTCCTTCGCCTGCCACGTCAGTTCTCTCAAATAACAAGTCAGACGCTTCAGCTTTTGAGGCCCTCAGTGTGTCATCTGCCAGAAGGACACCTCGACCCCTGGCCTCTCCTTCACAGGGGTGTTGGGAAGTGTGACTTCAGCTCCAGCATGGGGCGTGTGGCTGTCGTCACAGCGAGGGCCAGCCCTGTACAGCTTCTGCATCTCTGGCTACGGAAGCCCAAGGAAGGCCTTGTTCTGTCCTGAGTGTTACTAAGAGGACCAATAATGCAGTGTATTCAGGGGTGGGAGGAGAGTCTCTAGAAGGGAACGGTTGCAAGAGGGGGACCCCAATGGCTCTGGGGGCCCGGGCAGGCCCTGGAGGGATCATAGGGAGTCCTACACCCTTGGGGAGAAAAGGGGTGGCCCAGCCAGGGCTCACCAGCCTCTGCCCACAGATTCTGCAGACTCCTTGGCTCCTCTCCCCTGCTGTCTGCCCGTCCCCGTGGTACCAGCCAGGCCATCTCCTGCCTACCTGACGCAGTTACTCACGCAGCCCCTTTCGCGCTTGTCTACCCGTGTCTCAGCTCCCCCCAAAAGCCTTCCTGTCCCTGGTTCCTCTCCAGCTCCGCTGGGTCCTTTTCAATCTCCATCACGTGATCTAGTAGACGTGGTCGGGGTGGGGGGTGAGTAGGGAAACACCGTCTTTTCAGGACACGTGCAAAATGGGACGCGCTCTGCACTGGAGTCTCGATGCTGCCGTTTTCCAGTTGATCCAGGACACACGGCTCAAGCCCTGTGAGCCTCAGTGCTTCCTGTGTGAGGCGGATGTGAAAATGCCCACTGCCCAGGGGGTTGGCCTCAGGACCACAGGGAGTGCGTGCCTGTGACTTGTACCCTGAACGTGTGGCCGAGCTATGTGAAGACCTTTTGATGTTCAAGTCCACTCATCTATTTGGGGAACATGCATTCCTTTCATATTTAAAAAAATCGAGATGATTATGGAAAAGAAGGAAAATCTTGCGGTGCTTTTGAAAGACAAAATAGGCCACGTCCGGGGCATTTCTGGCTTTCTGGGACCCACGCTAGTGATTCTCTTGGCATCACTGCCCACTCTGTTTGTAGAGCACTTCTGGGCGAGCTGGTGAGGCCGTGGGGTAGGTCAAGTGCCTGGCATGTGGCAGGCCCTTGGGAAAGGGGAGCTCTGCTGTCTCCCTGGACTGTCATGGAGGGAGGGTTTAAAAGGAAGGGCGCTGCAAACCTTCTGGTATTTTCTCTGGGAAGAGGCAAAACATCGGGTGGGGAGCCCGTGGGGCTGCAGTGCCAGGAGACTTTTTGTCTCTGCCTCGTCATCACAGGCTGATGTATGTCCCTAGACACATCACTTCACCTCTCTGAGCCCGGGTTTTCTCACCTGCCATGTGAAAACAAATGTCCTGGTGATTCAATATCAAAAAACAATCCAATTTAAAAATGAGCAGACCTAAAAAAAAAACAGCTGTTGGTTTTTTTTCGTTTGTTTGTTTTTGTCTTTTTTAGGGCTGAACCCGTGGCATATGAACGTTCCCAGGCTAGGAGTCAAATGGGAGCTACCGCTGCTGGCCTCTGACACAGCCACAGCAATGCCAGATCCAAGCTGCAAACTGCGACCTACACCACAGCTCACGGCAACACTGGATCCTTAACCCACTGAGCGAGGCCAGGGACCGAACCTGCGTCCTCATGGATACTAGCCAGGTTTGTTACCACTGAGCCACAATAGAACTCCCGAGACTCTTTTCCCAAGAAGACATACAGATGGCCAACAGGCTCATGAAAAGATGCTCAACGTCACTAATCATTAGGGAAATGCAAATCAAGACGACAGAGAGACAGCATCTCACACTCGTCAGAATGGCTATCATCAAAAAGATGAGAAATGACATCCTCAGGTTGGTGAGAATGTGGAGAAAGGGAACCCCCATGCACTGTTTGTGGGAATAAAAGCTGGTGCGGCCATTCTGGAAAACAGTATGGAGGTTCCTCAAAAAATTGAACATACGACTACCATACGATCCAGCAGTTCCACTTCTGGGTATTTATCTGAAGAAAGCGAAAATGCTAATTCAAAAAGTTATATGCACTGCAGTGTTTATGGCAGCATTATTTACAAAGGCCAAGATATGGAGGCAACCTAAGTGCCCATGGATAGATGAATGGATAAAGCAGATACGGTGACGTGGTGTATGTGTATATATATATATGCACACACACATATATACATATATATGTAATTATTATCATTACTCAGCCACAGCAGAAAAGAAATCTTACCATTTGCCACAACATAGATGGACCTAGAGGGTATGACGCTAAGGGGAGTAAGTCAGAGAGAGAAAAGACAGGTACCATATAATTTCACTTGACATGTGGAACCTAAAAAACAAAGCAAACAAAACAAAACAGAAACCGATTTATGGATAAGAAAGAAAACGCGTGGTTTCCATTGGGGAGCGGGGTGGGGACGATGAATGGAATAGGTGAGGGAGATTAAGAAGCACACAGTTCGGAGTTCCCGTCGTGGCTCAGTGGTTAACGAATCCGACTAAGAGCCATGAGGTTGCAGGTTTGATCCCTGGCCTTGCTCAGTGGGTTAAGGATCCGGCGTTGCCGTGAGCTGTGGTGAAGGTTGCAGACGCGGCTCGGATCCTGCATTGCTGTGGCTGTGGCGAAGGCCGGTGGCTACAGCTCCTGTTAGACCCCTAGCCTGGGAACCTCCATATGCTGTGAGTGCGGCCCTAGATAAGGCAAAAAGACAAAAAAAAAAATAGAAGCACACAGTTCCAGTTATAAAATACTTAAGTCATGACGATATAATGGACAGCACAGGGAATGCAGTCAATAGTATTATCATGACTTTGTATGGCAGCAGATGGTCACTAGACTTATCGTGGTGATTGTTTCATGGTGATCATTTTGAACTATGTTGTACACCTGAAATTAATATAATTATTTTATATTAATTATAATAATTAATATAATAATATAATATTGTAGGTCAGCGATACTGCCATCGAACATTTTTTTAAAAAAAGGAAAACAAATATCCTTGCGACGGCTTTCTTGCAGATGACATCAGTGCATGTTGGAGGATACAGAGCCGGGGATCGAGTCACCCCGCTGCTCCCCACTGCAGCTCAGCGAGGCAGCTGGGCAAGTCCAGTGCTTTACTGTAAGCAGCACCCATAGCCCCAAGTGTGAGGTGCTGTCACCACAGCCCTGCAAGGCAGATGGGTGGGGGCTGTGCTTGACCACTATGGAGATGAGGACCCGAGGCACAGTGGAGCTGGGCCTGGACCTCGTCTCTGACTCCCAGTGGATGCTCAATCCGCTCCTCACCCTCTTCATAATACTCAGCGCTGCCCTGAGGTGAAAGGAGGGGTCTCAGTAGGCAACGAGCTCCCTGTCACCTCTGATGTTCAGTCAGAGGTCGGCAAGGGTGGGAGTGTGGAATCCAAGCCTTTTGATCAGTTGATCACCCGATCTTTGAAAAATCTCCTTGCGCTCCCAAGATCCTGGGATTCCAGCTGGCTATCAGATTGGGAGGGGCTGCAAAAGCTGTGACTTTATTTTATTTAATTAATTAATTTATTTATTTATTTTGTCTTTTTGCCTTATTTGGGCCACACCGCGGCATATGGAGGTTCCCAGGCTAGGGGTCTAACAGGAGACGTAGCTGCCAGCCTTTGCCACAGCCACAGCAACATGGGATCCGAGCCGCGTCTGCAACCTACACCACAGCTCACGGCAACGCCGGATCCTTAACCCACTGAGCAAGGCCAGGGATTGAACGCGCAACCTCATGGTTCCTAGTCGGATTCGTTAACCACTGAGCCACGATGGGAACTCCAAGGCTGCAATTTTGTATTTACTACATCTGCTAATTATATTTCACTGGTCTCGTCTTTTCTGAAGAGCCGTGTCCATAACAGCACCCAGTAGGTGCTTAAAGAATCGTCGGTGATAGTTTACTGAAGTGGCCCCGGAATCCACTGTCCACACTGGAACAAACGCTTTGGAGCTCAGCCAGTGAGGTCACAGACAACTTACTGGACACCTACAGCAAGCAGGGAGGTGGCTCAGCAGCGCTGTCTTCACTGAAGGGGCGGAGGTTCTCAACCACACTGTGTCCCCACTGCCCAGCCCCCACCTCAGACAGCCCCTCCCTCCCTCTGCAGGAGGATCCTAATCCAGGCTCAGCCCTGACCCTCTTTGGCCCGCTCACCCCCAACCTCCCTTCCACCAAGCTGTCTGCACTGGCCCCCTGCACAATGGCCATCCGGAGGTGGCCCTGTGTCCGGTCCCTCCTTGGCCGGAGGCAAAGTCCAGAGCCTTCCTCCACCCTCCCAGGCCTCCCGCCCACGCCTGAAACTCTACTTTGAAAACTTCCCATGGACGAGTGATCTCCAGGCCACAGCCTTACGCCACCCTCGCTTCCCCTCCCAGTCCAGGCTGCCCCTCCCACGGGTCCCAGCCTACCCATTTCCTCTGCCCTTTTCACCCTTTGGCGCCAGGACTAGCTATTCTGAGCCTCTGGCCCAGCTCCTTCCCCCTGCCAGCTGCTCCCTTACGGGGGCCTCCATTTCTTGCTTCTTCTTTGGAGTGAACTGTTACTCGGCCCTGCCAACAAGATGCACCCTAAGTGCTAAGATGCAGAAACGCCAAATGCAGCAAGAGTCAGCGCAGACCTAAGACCTGAATTACCTGTTTGGAAATGTTAGATAAAGGCCACTGCATTGCTGGGTGTGTGTGTGTGTGTGTGTGTGTGTGTGTGTGTGTGCGTGCGTGTGCGCGCATGCTCACGCACGCGCATACACACACACACGTGTCAATAGCTTCTGGGTCTTTTTCTTTCTTTCTTTCTTTTCTTTTTAGCACTGCACCTGTGGTGGCATATGGAAGTTCCCAGGCCAGGGGTCAAATTGGAGCTGCAGCTGCCGGCCTACACCACAGCCACAGGAACACCAGATCCAAGCTGCATCTGCAATCTACACCACAGCTTGTGGCAACACCGGATCCTTAACCCACTGAGTGAGGGCAGGGATTGAATCTGCATCCTCATGGATACTGGTTGGATTCTTAACCTGCTGAGCCATAAGGGGAACTCCTCTGGGTCCTTCTGAGTAGCTTTTCAAAGCAATCATTCCCCCCTTGCCAAAAACAATGAATTAGTAAGGATGAGCCCCAACAGCCCTTTTCTAGTCACCCAAGCTTCTTGCTTCTTTTATGACACAGCAGCCACTGGGTCTCAAGATTTCTTTGAAAAGATGCTAGGGCAATTACTGCAGATCTTATAAAATTACATTGAAAACTGTGTTTGAAAAGATAATTTTCTGGATTTGTCTCTGTGAAAAGTTTCTCAGAAAAGCTGCAACAGTCAGATAAAGGTGCCCACCCACATAAAAGAGTTTTAGTAGATTTTCAGATCCCTTTCAGAGTTGGGGGAAGCGTGAGGGGAGGACAGGGCTACAAAGAGGAAAAGCAAGTCCCCACTGTTTGCTTTGGACCAGGAAAACGCACTCTGAGGGTGCCCCAGTCAATATCTGATTCACTGAGCTGGTCAGCCAGGCCCCAAACAAAGGACAGCCTCGCACAGAACCTGGGTGCTGAGTGAGGTGTCCAGGATGAGGGCTGGGCCTCCTGGTCACACGCTTCCTGCAAAGAGGCCCTTGGAAAATGTTTGCTTGCTGCAGGACAACCTTCTTGGATCAAACTTTTCAATCCTGATGCTCTGACAAACTTGTTTTTGACAAATACATGACTAATGTGCAGATTTTCCTAAAGACGACAGAAAACCCACATACCATAATGGGAAAAAAATGATCAATTTGATTAAATAAAAGTTTAAACTGTCATACGACAAAGATACCACAACCCAAGTTAAAAGTGTTTGCGTTATGGAGTCCCCGCTGTCCTGCAATAGGATGGGTGGCATCTCTGCAGTGCCAGGATGCAGGCTCGAACCCTGGCCTGGCACAGTGTGTTAAAGGAACCTGCGTCATAGCTGAGGCATACATCACATCTAGGACTCATATCTGATCCCTGGCCCGGGAACTCCATGTGCTGTGGAGCAGCCAAAAATGGGAGGAAAAAAGAAAAGTATTTGCATTCTATGTAACAGGCATGAATGTGCCAACTATAATATACAAAGAGTTCCTATGAATCAACAAGAAAAAACATGGAGTGTAACTTTCCACTAAAATTACACACACTGCCCAGTCTCACTAATGATTTTTAAAATCTAGAAACCAGCTGTTAGGACCATATAAAGAAATGAGAAGGCAGACATTTTAGAGGAAAAGCATTAGATGAAGGAGAGGCCAAACCATTCATCTGTCCTGTGGGACCTCTGGCAAATCATTTCTCTGTCTGGGCCAGTTTTCTGGTTAGTATGCTAGTGGCAGTTGCATAAGGACTAGTATTTATTGGTCTTGGGTCTTTTGCAGCAGGCGTAAAAATGGCTTCTCTGAGCAGCTCCAGAATGTTTATCATACCCTTCTTCACCACCCTTTCCATTCCGGAAGGTTAGAAATAGAAGTTTCATGGGGTCCCCTTCCCAGCTACGAAATCTGAGAGGATTGAACGCGGGCATTCTCTTCAGCAGCCCCTGTGGGTGTTATCACTGGTCCAGGGCTCGTGTCCTGTCTCCGTGGGTGTCTGTCCGTGCCACGGGGTTTGCTGGCCCGATGGCTGCATGGCGGATGGGAAGGCGGGACAAGCAAGGTTTGCCAACAGAAAGCGGAAGTTTAAGGGAAGAGCAGGGCTTTATAGTCAAGGCAGCTCCGGTTTGACTCTCAGCCCTCCCACCCCCTGGCTGCTTGCAGCTGAGTGCCATCCCATCTCTTGGAGCCTCAGGTTGCTCTTTCACAAAGTGGGCCCAGTGCTCTCACGTCCCAGGCTTTTTGCCACTGTCGCAGCTCACCTGGGCATATTTCCGAAACAGCCCTACCCTGCTGGGGCTTAACCCTTTCGGCTCCCCAAACCAGACTGGAGCTGGGGCTGTGTCTCCGGATGAGGTGGGGACCGCAGAGGTCCGAGAGGGCAGGACGAATGCTACGGCCCTGCAGTGGTCACTTCTGAACTTGGGGCACCTGGCATTTTGCCTTGCATGTGGAAGGCACTGGCTAACGTGTCGAATGAATGGATGAAATTTATGGCTGACGAAGCCAAGTGTTGGAAAGCTGAAGTGATACCCTCATTAATGACCCAGAGCGGGTCAGTCGTGAAGCTTGCTTTCTTTCTGATCATGGGCAAAACAGAAGAGAGAACATATAGGCAATTAGGCCGGCCCCTGAGCTCTCAGGTTTGCTAGGAAAGTCCCATTTTACACCTTTATAATTATAATAATGCCCACTTTCACTTTCAGATTGTCTGATCTCCCTATCAGGAGGGAGACTGGAGGGAAGGACTCTGAGTTTTCCTGACTCCGACTGCTCCCCCACCCCTCATTTCTCTTAATTTGTTAGATATGCAATTAAAATGTCACTCCATTCTCTAATTCCATGAAAGCCCCATTTAAACTCTGCTCATCCCAAAGGCAACCTTCCCCCAGCAAAAAACCCTGAAAACTAAGGTCAGCCATTGAGGGAGTGTCCCCCCCCCCCCGCACCCGGGGGGTGATTGGGCTCCTCACTGCCTGACTGCCTCCACTGTACCACCAGCGGGGAGAGGACCGAGGTCACTGCCTTTGCCGGGCCTGTGCCGGAGCAGCCCCCTTGCGCCCCGGCTGACAGGCATCCAGCCTTCCCATCCCCCAGGGGCCCGCGGGGCTGACAGTGGATGGAGAGGGACTCATTCACCACAGCTCCCGGTGGGTCTGGCAGCCTCTCCAGAGACAGACGAGCAGACTGACATGGGAGCTGGGACCCTGCGGTCCATCCACCTAGAGAAATGGTGGGCTGGGGGGAGGCAGGGGGACTCGGGGAAAAAAAGGAATGTTCCTTCCAGGCGAGCCCATCAAACCAGGGGCGGCCTCAGAGATGAGCGTTTTCAGATATGCTCAGGGCCGTGGGGTTTGGCTGCTGGATGGAGGGATGGGGTTGGTCCCCGGCTGGTCCTCAGGTGTTCAGAGACAGAGAAAAAGACTGTTAACACCTCAACAAAGTAAGCAAGTACACACATCCACAGACCCCTTCTGCCTCCCCCAGACCCTTTCCTGGGCTCCCCCAACCCTCTGCGCCCATCCTCTCTGCACAGATGACAGAAGGCTCGCTTGTGCATGGCCCCAGAGGCTGTGTTGCCCCCCCCCTCAACGCCTGCCGTCCCCTGCCTCTCATGGGGTGTGGTGCTTTTCCCACTGGAAGATCACCCGCTGCCCATCAGGACAGGAACATCTCACTTCCAGATCCCACAGAAAGTGCGCCCTGGGCTCCTCAAACAGCCCATATTCGACTGGCGCCTGCCAACCACGCAACGGACAGTGGGGTCTTAGAACCGGGGTTGGCAGATCTGACCCTGCTGGGCCTGGGCCCTGAGGCTCCCTTGGCTGCAGCTGAAGACGGCCTGGGGTCTCACTTGCTCTCCCCCAGCCCAGCCCACGCCTGGGCCTGCAGAGCCCCCAGGCCTGGCTCTTAGAGCAGGACATAGCTGGTCTCCCGGCTTCTGCCCAAGATGGTTGACAGCAAGTTTCCCTAAAGGAGGAAGCCAGGCCTGCGCTGGCCATCTCGCTCCCTCCTGGAGAGCACTGGGTGCGACATAGAGAGAGCTCTTTGAGGAGTTCCTGTTGTGGCGCAGCAGAAACGAATCCAACTCGTATCCATGAGGATGTGGGTCCAATCCCTGACCTTGCTCAGTAGGTTAAGGATCCTGCATCATTGTGAGCTGTGGTGTAGGTCACAGGTGCGTCTCGGATCCTGCATTGCTATGGCTGTGGCGCAGGCCGGCAGCTGCAGTTCCGATTTGACCCCTAGCCTGCGAACTTCCATATGCTTCGTGTGTGGCCCTAAAAAAGAAAAAAAAAAAGGCCCTTTGAGATGAGGACCTCAGCTCTCTCTCTGTTCCCCCTGAGTCCCCTCTCCCTCTCAAGCCTCGCTTCCTCAGCCGGGCCAGGCCCTCTACTCTATGAAGAATTCCCCAGAAATCATCCATCTGGGAACTGATCTCCCAAAGTGTTTGGTTGGAAAGGCCTAGAAAACCCACCTTCCCCACAATGGGAGTGCCTGCAGGTGCGCCAGCCCAGTACACCCGGACAGAGTGAGTTCTCTTCTCAGAATTACACTCAAGGCTTTGCTGATGCCCTCCAACTGCCCTGCAGCCTGGCACACAGAGGGCGCACGGCAAGTGTCCCTGTGTGAACAGACGTGTGCCTAGTGGGGATGAGGTTCTGTGCTGGGCGCTCAGTGCGACGGCCGTGCAAGGCAGATGTGATTGTCCCACTGAATGGATGAGGAAGTTGAGGCTCAGACAGCTTAAGTGGCTTCCCCAAGGTCACTCAGCCAACGTCCAGCCAGAGCTCAAGCTTCATTCTTCCTGTATTTAAAGACTGTAGCCTTTCCACTGGCATGTCAGCGACACCATTAACGCATGCTCTGTGCTCAGCATTTGACGGGATTCTAAGCTGACTGAGCAGTGCCCCTGGCTCTTGGGCGGTTCACACTGAAAGGAGCAGAGAGTCCCTTCTCAGCCGCCTGTGGTGAAAGACACACATGGCAAGACCTGCCCAGGATGCTGAAACCTACGTGTACAGGCTGCAGGCAGTGGGGGGAAGCACATTCAGGCTGGAGCTGTTAAGGCTTCTGGGAAGAGGTGGTGCTGGGTTGGGCCACTAAGGACAGATAGGTTTTGAGCCAGGGACAGAGGCTGAAGACGCTTTCAGGAGGGGCTTGAAGCAGCCTCCTGGTGGGAAGATGAGGCTGAGGTGGGGGCTGCCCTTAAGAGCCATGACGCAAGGTCGCTGGGCGGCCACTTAGAGGAGCCTGGCAGAGCAGGGGGAAGGGCTGGTGGGCCTCTGCTCCAGGAAGGTTTAATCTCTCAGGGCCAGGGCAGGCCCTGTGAGTGTGAGAGGTGGGGGCGGGGATGGCATCTGTGTGCCCTCCCCCCTCAAATGCGGTCTGGGAGATTCAGCCAACCTCCTGGCCTCAATCAGCGGGAGCCTGGGGGAGAGCAGATAAGCCAGCTCTGCAGGGCGAGCTCCAGCCACCAGGGCTGCAGGCTTATTACTTTTCCCACACGCTTGATTGACAGGACACATGGGGCCCACGGGGAATGGGCTTCACCAGGCCTGCTGCTGATGCTGGAAAGAGGAGGGGAGCCACAGGCTGGGGGCCCTTAGGCAGGCCCCTCCCCCGGGGATGCGGCTGCTCTCCCAGCCCTGTCTTCTGCCTCCCAGCTCTTTGCCTTTTCTCCCCTCCGGGTCGGCATGGTTCAGGGAGGAAACACTTGGCAAGGCTGTTGGGAAAGCCTCTGGCGCATGTGCTCACGTGCTTTCTAGGGCTGGGGGAGGGCGGGCAGAGTGCTGGGCGTGTGTGAGCATCCATATCTGTCCTGAGGGGATTTGTGGGAACAGCAACGTTAACCCACTGGGAGCCATCAACACACTGTGAGACCCTTGCTGGGCCTCGGTTTCCATTTCTGTGAAATGGGTGCCTTGAAGCGGCCTCCATTACAGTTCTTGAACAATGCCATCTTCCTCTTCCCAAACTGTGTGAACCGTTAATTTCCTTCGAGGTTTGTTTGTTATAATTTCCTACTCCTACACTGCGATTTGAACACTCCTACTGTGTCAAGGGCCTTAGACTTGAAACCTGATTAGGAAAATCGGTAGATGCCTTCGAAGCATAGGAAACTCGTGTTTCTTGAGTTTACACTCCAGGCCAGGCCTTGTGCCAACGGAAAATGTTTATATTGATTATCTTATATAATCTTGACATCAGCTCTGGGAAGAGACCATGAGCATCCCCATTTCCCCCGGTTTGACAGAATTTCTTAAATCTCTTAAAGTCCTGCCTGGGTTTCCCAGCGCCTGGATGAGGTCCAGGCTCCTCCCCACCCCAACTTCCCAGCACCACACCTCTTTCCTTGCCTCTGATGGACAGAATCTGCTTCTCCTAACAGCTCAGCCAAGGCAACAGTGCTTTCCCAGCTTCATTCATTGACTTCCACTTTTCCATAAGCCCAGTTCAAGTGTGCTTCTCCCCAAAGAAGGGCAAGGGCCAGGAGAGGCAAGCGAGGTGCCCAGGGAACAAAATTTAAGGAGCTCTCACTCCCAGGTGCCAGCTGTGCACCTGCACCACCCTGAGAGTAAGGCCTCCTTTAATTTGCCCAATATGCCTCACCCGGGTCCAAGCCCTGCCCCCGTATCCCTCTGCCCAGCCCCAAGGAGCTGCCAGTCCTCTGAAATTCCCACAGCTTTGCCTGGTGGATTCTGTCACTGGATTCCATCACAGAGGCTGGATTTGATTCCTGTAATGGGTGTCCATCACCATTTTTCCTCTGTTCCCAATTCTGAACAAGGCTTTCACATATCCAACCTTCACGCTGCTCCCCCCGACCCCCGCACTCTTCTGCCCTCTACCCTAGCTGCTTGGAAACTCCAATTCATCCTTTAGAGTCTAGTCAAAAATCATGGCTTATTATTGCAGTGAAATACTATATAGCCATTAAAAAGAAGGCTATATAGGTGGATTTCTTCTATCACCTGGGTGTAAGAAAAGGCTTTCTAACTGTAACTGGGAATCTAGAGGCCAAAAAGGATAAATTTTACTATATTATAACTTTAAAATTATGCAGTAAACACCATAAGTAAAATCAAAGGCAAATGATAAACTGGAAGAAAATATTTGCTACCTATATCATAGATAAAGGATTAATATCACTAACATATTTCTTAAAAACTCTCAAGAATTGAGGGACCATGAAACAAAACCCCAAAAGTGGACAACAGAAAAATGGGCCAAAGAATAGGCTACTTACAAAATGAATATAAATATTATCCTTAAATATATGAAAAACATGTTCAGCTTCACCCTTAATAAGAGAAATGCAAATTAAAACTACACCAAAGTACTATTTCCTACAGATGAGTTGGGTAAAAATTCCAAAACTTGATAATACCTTCTGCTGGCAAAGTTGTGAAGAAACAAGTAACAATGCAAACTGGTACAACCCACTGGAAGGATATCTGGAAATAGCTTATAAAACTACATACACATTTACTCTTCAATCCAGTAATCCATCTTAGAAATTTATCCTGAAGATACAGTTCCAAGCATATAAAACGTATGCACAAGCCTTGCAGCATTATTTATAATTATAAAATATGGGAAACCACTCAAATTGTCATACATAAGATAGCAGTTGGATAAACTATGGTATGCACACATATGGAGTACTATGCAGTGACAAAAAGAACAAGGATGACCTTTATGAACAGGTATGGTGTGTTTTTGAAGAGATTAAATGCAAAATACTAAAAAAATGTATAATATGCTTCTTTTTGTGTAAAAAGGAGGGAAGTTTAAAATCATATATAAAAAATGTGCTTATCTTTAACATAAAACAATTAAGTTTAGGGAGTTCCCTTCATGGCTCAGTGGTTAATGAATCCAACTAAGAACCATGAGGTTGTGGGTTCGATCCCTGGCCTTGCTCAGTGGGTTAAGGATCCGGCGTTGCCGTGAGTTGTGGTGAAGGTTGCAGACGCGGCTCGGATCCTGCGTTGCTGTGGCTGTGGCGAAGGCTGGCAGCTACAGCTCCTGTTAGACCCATAACCTGGGAACTTCCATATGCCGTGGGTGTGGCTCCACATAAAGGCAAAAAGACAAAAAAAAAAAAAATTAAGTTTACCTGATGGGGGGGATGGGGCAAAAGGAATACAAGAAAGTGTGAAACACCTCTTAGTGTATATTTTTGTATAGTTCTGATTTTTGAAAGCAAGTTAATATTCAACCTATTAAAAATAAAATTGAATCAATAAGAATAGGAAGGAAAAAATCTTTAAAATTGAAGAAAACTGAAAAAAATGAACCTAACTATATTTCAAATCAACATTATAACCACATTGAAGGACAAGAAAAGAATAAAGGAGTGAGGAACTAATCCACATTATTTATTAAAACAGTAGGGTGGATTAGAGGGAACGAAGAAGGTTTGTTGATGGTGGTAGTGTGGATGAAGCAATTCTGACACTATTTTAAATGTCTTGTGGGATAAAGCCAATGACTGAATATGTTGATGGTTTGGGGAACCCTGTGGAAGAAAGACATAAAAATCTGGAATGGAAGAAAACAAGAAGCAACCCTGTGGGAGTCGATTAGAGTTGGAGGTACTGGTGTGGACTCATAATATATGAATATGTAAGTGTATATGCATGTCTTTAGGTGTACACAAGTATATGTATGTCTGAAAGCTATGGATATGCATGTATACATACATGTATTTCCTAGTTCTGTCCCCTGGAAGAGCCAAGAAGAAAGGACACTCAGCAGCAATGAGCACACTCAGAGCCAGATATTGACGTCTAACACCATTTCCACCAAAATGAAGTCATGGCTCAGAGACGTGACTAGCCCCTGATTGCAGGGCTAACCCTGGTACAAGATGAGCCTGGAACCTCTCATTATTCCAGAAGATGAGAAAGTGTTCCATAGCAGGGAGGTATCAAAACACCATGGGAATCAGCTTAGAGGAGCTCCTAGGGGTCAACACTGGGGCAAGGTAAGCACCAAATAATGGAGTGCAATGAGAAATAATAAACTCTTGGCAAAACAGAATTCATGAGGGAGTCGACAAATGCATAGATTTTATTGCTTACAATAGTAAATGTACACTGCTTGCGGCAGAAAAAATTCTGCTGCTTCTGTAGAATGCCAAGGGCCAACTGGTAAATTTGGAGATAATACTGGAGCTGGAGAAGCATCCGTTTGCAACGACCGCCCTGTTAACAGTTGGATCAGGCAAGAGTCATCAACAAATACTACATCAAGGGGGAATCAATGAAGAGCACGGTGCTTGCATGATTGCCAAGTTTCTCCCCGTGGACTGCATACTCGCTCTAAGGAAGAGAAAAGACGATCCTTGCAGAGTGGAGAAAATGGCAATACTTTGACTGGGAAATCAGACAGCACCACCAGTGAGGTGAGTACCTCCTGATGGGAAGGGCTGCGGAGAACCCAAGATTGCCCGGGCAGGCTTTTGCCAAGAATGCATAACCTTGAATCTATTGACAAGGAAACATAGGACAAACCCCAAAGGAGGAACATTTTATGACAGAGGAGGGGGCATTTGTATTCTTTACAAGTCTCAAAGTCCTAAAAGACAAAGAAAGGCTGTGAAAATGTTCCGGATTAAAGGAGGCCAAAGAGACAAAACAACTAAATGCCACGCCCGACCCTGGACAGGCTCCTCTATGGAGGGGGACCTGCCATAAAGAACACCATAAAGTTAACTGATGAAACTGGAACACAACCAGTAGGCTGGTAATTACATCAAAGTGTGCACTAATGTTGTATGCCTTGATCAACCATACCACGACTATGCCAGGAAAAATGCCTATCCTTACAGAACACGTGCTAAAGTGTTTAGGCGTAACATCCTCAAGTGGTTCGGACGAAAGGTCTGTGTGTGGGGGGGTGTATAAATGATAGAGAGAAAGAGAGCACAGATGATAAAGGAAACATGGTAAATCTTTAACAATAGAGATGATTCTAGAACATAAAAGGTAAGGGTCTTCTTTGTATTGTTTTTTCTTTACTTTATTTTTAATTGTGGCATTGTTCTTTAATTTGAACTTCTTTTTTTTGGTGGGGGGGATTGTCTTTTTGTCTCTTTAGAGTCACACCTGCGGCATATGGAGGTTCCCAGGCTAGGGGTCCAATCGGAGCTGTAGCCACCAGCCTATGCCCACAGCCACAGCCACGTCTGAGGTATCCGAGCCGTGTCTGCAACCTACACCGCAGCTCATGGCAACGCCAGATCCTTAATCCACTGAGCGAGGCCAGGGATCAAACCCACGTCCTCATGGATGCTAGTCGGGTTTGCTAACCACTGAGCCATGACGGAAACTCCTGAACTTACTTCCAAGTAAAGCAATTTTAAACATACGTTCCAACATCTGAATGACGTTCCCTTCTCTTCAGGTGCAGACCCTCCTCAGCCAGGAGACCCTGGGCAGGTGGCCAGGCCAGGGGGCAGTTGAGAAATCAAGCCATCCGGGTTCAATGTGGCCTTAAGCAGTGACTTTCCTCTCTGGGCGCCTCCTCTGTAGGGCCACTCTCCGGGCTATTGGACAACTCAAACATTATGCTGGCCAGCCACGGAGAGGGCAGGATCGTCACGAGCCACCACTTTACGGGCGTCGTTTCCATCAGCTCTGCCAGCAGCCGAGCTAAGAGCTGCTATGGTTCCGAGAGCCACGGTGGTACCTCCCGCAGGACTGTGAACCCAGGACAGGCACCGTTCCAGGCTAGCCTCTGGCAGGCTGAGCCTCTGTGCCCTTGCTCCGGCCCTGACCCACACTTTCCTTCCTCTGGCACCTCGCTCGGGGCCCGTTCCTGGTGGCTCTCTTGGCGCCTGGCTGGAGCTCCTTCCGGTGAGGGATCAGCTGGGGGGGTCGCAGTGCAGATTCAGCAGCTCTCCTCGCCCCGGGGGGAAGCTCTTGTGACAGAATCGTTCTGGTGAAAAGAGGGGTGATCTTTGGAGAATAGGTCGGGGGCTTTTCTGGAAGCCCTGAAATAGAGCTTTGCCCTGACAAGGAGGCTGGGCCTCCCCCTCTGCCCCTGGCCTGTCGCTCGGGCAGAGGCGCTGTCCATGGCCCCTTGCCCTCTGCCCTCCCGCGTGTCGGCTCAGCCAGTGGAGGCCCCAGAGGAGCCTGCAGGGAGGGGGAGAGAGGGAGCTCGGCCTTGTCTCTGCATCTTCACGGGCACCTCAGGTCACCGCCCAGGCAAGGTGGTTCCCTCCGTAGTACGCACGCTGTCTCTGCTTTCCCCACTCTCTCCCCCCTTCGCCCCTTGCCCTGGGCTCTGCGGGAGCCCCAGAGGCCTAAGTGCTCCTCCAGGTCAATAGCCCCGGGTGCTGCCCTGCGCCCCGTGGCGCCCCACATCCTGCGCTGGCCTTTGGCCTCAGTGTCCTCAAATCACTCTGACTCTGCCACCTGCTCCCCACCAGCCCCGGCCTCGTGCGGACACCTGCGGAGGGTAGCCAGGCCCTCCCCGCCGTAAACGTGTCGGGTGTTCGCCCGTGAGGCCCCGGCTGGTCACCAGCTGTAGCAAGGGGACCCAGCTCCAAGACGTCCACGCCGCAGAACAAAAGCCAGGGCTGCCACGGCAGGCTTCTGAGGCTGTCACTGCTTCCTGTTCCAACTTTATTTCATCTTTTCATGAGTTGCTGTTCACCGAGAAGCATTACGAGAAGGGAGTTAAAAGAAAAGTTGATGGAGGAACACTTTTTTTCTTTTTTTTGGCTAAAGCTTTTGTTAGTAACTCTTTAGGAGCCCGATTCAACTAGAGGAACACGCAGCAGAACCCATTCTTCAAAATTAGTTCCGAGACACACGCGGGGCTCTTTATTATTCATTCCATTAAAATCAAAATATTAGCTAATGCCTCTTAAGCCGTCAGAGCGGGCCTGGCGACTCCTCTGATGCATTGTCCTACTTGAAAGTGAAGAAGGCCTTTCATGCCGAGGCCTCTGTCAAATCCCTCTGGTGTCCCGCTCTCCCCCGTGACAAACCCTGACTTGCTGTGTCTGAGACACTTGCGGGCTGGGGACAAAGGCCGGGGGCCAGGAGGGCAAGGCTGCCTCTTCCTCGGCCCCACCCAGCACAAGCCCCCCACCTCCTTGGATCCCAGGGTGGCCTCTGGCAGAGCAGGAAGGCCCCTCCCGGTCCCAGGAGCGGAGTTTCCTGTATCCAGAGCCAGAACTGATTTTGAAGGGAGTGAGGGGAGTGATGACTCAGGGGACCCTGAGGCTTAGAAATCAAAACTGCTTTGCATGTTTTCTTGGATTCCCCACTGCAGCCTTCTCTGGAAGGACTATCACAGTGCAAACGCATTCCTTTAATCTTGCGGGAACAAACAAATCTGGATTCCAGCACCCTGAGCTCTAGAGCCACCCAGAGGTGCCATGGTGGCATTTTTAACTGGGCCCTAAGGAAGACAGGGAGATTCTCAGCTCAGTCAAGGCTCATCGCCCTTGAGGACCATGGGTGGAAACCGAGGCTCCAGCTGATAAGAGATGGCTAAGCAGGCCCTGTGCCTGGTGGCCCCAGTTGCAAAGGAGACAAATACATGTCCCTGAGGTGGGGGATGGGGTGCTACAAAGGATCAGAGGAGGCAGAGATTCCTAAAGGCTGAGTGAACCAAGAGGGCTTCCTGGAGGAGCTGGACTTCGTCGTCTTCTTTTTTTTTTTTGGCTGCCTTTTGGCATATGGAGTTCTCAGGCCAGGGCTCAGCTCCAAGACAGTTGTGACCTAAGCCACAGTGGCATCAGCGTTGGACTTTGATAGATGGTTAAGAGCTGGAAAGGAGAGAAGAGAGGGAAGGGCAAGGAGGACTGTAGTGAAAAGCTCAGAGGCAGGGGTAGGAGGGAGGTGGGGCAGGAAACGATCAGAGGTAAGGCTGGAAGGACCTTGGCTGCAAGAGAAAGCATTTCTTCTTTCCTTCTTCCTTTTGTTTCCTTGAGCAATCCTAAACTCGCTCTCAATCTCCCCAACCTATGTTGTTGATAAATGTTGATTTCCCCTGCACACCTGTTCATATTTCTGATGGAAATGTATTATGAAATCACCCCATTCGGCTGGTGATTACCATGGTAATCAGGAACGCTCCCCGGCAGGCCAGCACTCCTCTTGAAAACAAGATTCTGAAGACACAAGCTTTCATTTCACTTACGATGTGCCTGGGGAGAGACGGGAGCGAAGAGGGGTGGAGCGGGGTGTAAGGGTTTCCTTCTCTGGGGAAGCCTTGGTGGACAGCAGGGCCCCAGGGCCTGGGAGGGCTCCGCAGCAAGACCGGGAACGGACCACACAGTGGCTGAGTCAATGGCGACAAGTCCTGCATGCCTTGGTGCTCTGCGGTGTGCATACAGCTGGGGCCAACTTTGCAGGACCCCAGGCCAAGAGAGGATCTGAGGGCTACCAGGTGCCCAAGAGCAGCCCTCTTGGCGGGAATTTCATTCAACCTCCCACTTCTGCCACAGGAACCACCTCCACACCTCCTGGGACACTGCAAGACGTCATCACTATCATTACTATTATTATTATTATTATTATTATTATTATTATTATTATTACTTCCCCATCACAGGATACAGTTTAAGGTCTGCTAACAGCCCCAGATGTGTATTATTGAGTGGTGATGTAGCCTATTTTAAGTTTTCATGAGCTCCAATCAGACTGCTCGGCTTCAAACCCCCGCACCACCACTGACTGGCTGTGTGACCCTGGGCAAGTGACTCAACCTCTCTGCTCCTTCTCACCTGTAAAAAGCAGGTAATACGAGTTTCTAATGCGTAAGACTATTGCGAGGGTTATGTGCATTAATACGTGTAAAATGCTTAGAATACACCTGTCACAGAATAAGTCCTCAAAAATGCCCAGGATATAACAGAACTTCCCCCCTCAGTGGACGGGGACAGGAAAGGCAGGGAGTTCCCCCAGTACGCAAACATGGCCTCACCTCCATTTCCCGACGCCCTTGTGTAACAATGGTGGGTTGGGGCTGGAACCCAGACCGCCTGACTCCTGGCCCACAGCTCTTTCATCTTCCTTCCCAAAGACAGTGGTTTGCTGGCCTTTGGCTGTTCACTCCAAACTAGAACCTAGCCCTCCTTCTCAAGACCAGTCACCCCCTAACTCTAACTGCAGTCCTGAGAAGCTCAGGCTTAGTGAGCTAGGATTCTAGAATATTCACAACCTAAACATCTACATCCTAAAATATCCCTAGCTTTCAGTCACTCCTGCAGTTGGCCGTGTGTGTTAGACGCTGCCTGATGAAAACCTAGCACCACGGTAAGAGCAGTAGTTGCATTTACTTCTTATACCGTCCTAGGCTCTACACTACCTTCTGCATTTGATATAAGAATATTTGTCATTGATGGGATGATTTTACATTGCACCAGACATCATATAATCCAAATTGGGCCAGGAGCTGCAGGCTCTGCCTTCCAGAACCCGCCCCACCAGTAGCAGCTGACAGGCCATTATTCTGGGTCCTGCAAATTCAGTGCAGTGATAAGGAAACTCCACCAATTTGATGCTTTATCTGGTTGCAGGTTGAGGAAAGATATTATTTCCATCAAGATAATGATTCTATTTCTTGGACGGAAATGAGATTTTTTTTTTTCATTGCCTCTTGGGGGGTGCCACCAAAAATCTTGACTAGGTCATGGCCAAGTTCGAGGATTTTCTTGCAACTCGAGAGAGAGCATAACAATGAAGGAGAGCGTGAAGGAGGGGGATCGTTTGCAGGAGAAAAACATACACGCCAGGCCTATGAGATTACAAAGTAAGCTCTATTTGGACGTTTTATAGGCATTAGACAAAACCTGTGGAACCAAAATTTGGAAGAGAAGCACGCAGTGTGAGCCTCATAGCCTGAATTTCAAGTGCGGTGAATGGCCTAGAAAGGGAATAATGATAACGAAGTCGCAGAGACCAGACTCAGCTACAACAACAACTCAAAAGTCTTCTAAACCTGCCTCGAACATCAGGTAGACCTCCGGTGTAACTTGGCTGACAGATGACCCGGCTGCTCTTTCAACACCTCCTATGACAGGGAGCTCACCTGCCAAGGGGCCTGTGGTGTTGCTGACCGGCACCTAAGTTGATAAAGTATCATCTGCAAATTACACAGTAAAGTCACTTCATAAAAGGAAACCACAGTGACAACTTGCAAGGTGGTGACACTTTGTGGCAGATCTCAGCACGTTCTGGAATCTATACACATTTCAGTAAGCCGCCCAAAGTTATGCAAATGGCCTTAGGTGAAAAATGTAGCGAGACGACTAATTCGGAAGAGAGTGGATTTTGTGAAATTTTAAATTATTTAAAACATTTGGGGATTTCAAGGGCTGTAATACAGCATCTCAAACTCTTCATAGACATTTGCTTTAATGAGGAAATAATTTGCAATTCTTATATCAATTGTTTATATAGTAACTCTAAGGAGGTTGGAAATGTTTATGACGTTTTTATGCCTTTCAAACTTTCCGTTGAGAGCTGACTTGGTGAACTGTGCTCTCTCACCAAATAAAAGCTCCAGCCCCTTCTGGAAGAGACCCAGTTTTGCCCATTCTTGAGGATCAAGAAGGCTGTCTATTACTGTACTGCAATCAGACTCGCTAAAACTTGAAATCTAAACCACAGCCTTTTTGCGGATGAGTAGACTATCATGAGAAAGTAACCCCAAATCAGGTTTGTCACCAGGGGAGGAGCCGGGCTGCTGGGGGACAGAGGTAGGAGGGAGATTTTTCACAGTATACTTTTTGGTACTTTAGCATTTAGGGCCATAGAACTGTATTACCTCTTAAGAACCAAATGACAGTTTAAAAAAAAAAGAAAGGCACAGTTATTTCAGTGAAAACAGACTTTGACACTACGGATCTCTATTGTAGTACCTCTACTCTTAAAATGCAAACTCGCTGCAATGAAAATTACTGCCACGTCAGGTGAAAAGTACATTTGGCCACCTTCACACCAGTGACGCCTTGGGGCACGGTAGCTGAATGCAACCAGCACTCTGCTCAGACCCCTTGGGCACCCGGCCAAGGAGAGTTTTGACCTGACACACCTTTGCTCAACTCCTGCCCCACCCTGCTTCCCTCCCTTACAAGCTTTACAAGCTTTCCCTAAACAATCTCTCTTGCTCCATCACCTGCACTTGAACCCTCTTCTCCAGAGAACCCAGCCTAAGTCACGCACCACTGGCTCCAAATGGAACCTTCCAGCATCCTCCCAGAGGATTGTCCCCTGTGGTAGAAGTACACATGATTCTTCCTCTTGAGGGCAGAACCAGAACCCTGGCTGATCAAAACCACCAGTGTGGAGTTCCCACTGCAGCTCAGCAGTAATGAACCTAACTAGTATCCATGAGGAGGCAGGTTCGATCTCTGGCCTCGCTCAGTGGGTTAAGGATCTGGTGGTGTAGGTTGCAGACGTGGCTCAGATCTTGCATGGCTGTGGCTGTAGCTGGCAGCCGCAGCTCCAATTCAACCCCTAGGCTGGGAACTTCCACATGGTGCACTTGCAGCCCTAAAAAGTAAACAAGACAACAACAACAACAAAAAAGCAAAAGAAAACAGCATCCCATGAAAGACATCCTACATCTCATGAAAGACATCCCAGCAAAACGCTGAACTGAGTTCCAGAACTGAGTTCCCACTGCCAGACCCAGGGCGGCACAGAGGCAGCGGCAGGCCCAGGAACCCTGCTCCATAATCAGATATCCAGTGCTATGCAGTGGAAAGTCAGCAGCTCTGAGCAAACCCGAACAAAATACATAACGACCCCGCGTCTCAGTCTCATCATCCGCAACGTGGTACTAACCTAACGGAGCCTCTGTGACACTCAGATGGGGCAATCCTGCCAAGCGTGCTACAAACTGGCAATGCCACGGGGACGCTGGTTGTTTTTCCTGACATTTAGAACAAGTTAGCTTCCCTGGCTTGTTTGGAACAAGTTATTACTTAACCCTTGTTAAATCCATAAACCCAGCTCCCCCTCATCCTGGTACAGCATCTAGAGTTCCCTCTGTGAGAAGCAGCACCCGGGAAAAGGAAGTGGTCACGGGAGCACTAGCCTGGTCACTGCCCACCTGGACCTTAGGGTGTGCCCCCATCAGTGATCTTATGACCCTCAGCTGCAGCCGTATCTCTCTCTCCCCACTGCCGATGCCTCACTGAGATATAAGGAGCTTCCCCCATGTGATTCTCCTGTGATCTCTCCAGGGGGCTACATTCATCTCAACTACAATCACAAACTTGTTGAAAAACTCCACGTGCCCATCTTCACATAATCAATCATAAACCGGCAGCAACGTAATTTTACTTCCATAGATAAGGGATACTTTACTCCATCCTGATTCCTGTACGCGGACCGCTCACGAAGCTCTTTCAAGCCCTACACCATCGGGCCGTGCCCCGTGTCACCAGTGTTTCCTCCCTCCCCAATGAGACCCATGTCTATGACAACCTCTATGTGGGCCATTAGGTGCTCCCATCCGGGTACCTCTGCCTTGGTCTTCCCTGGAACAGCCTCCCTCCTCCATTGGCCCAGCGCAGAGCTCTTTCCCCAGGAAGTCTTCCCTAGCCCCGCCCATCACCAGCATCTCTGCCTGTGCCCTACCGGCTCTCTCAAAGTTTTTCATGGTCTCTGGTGCAGGTGTCTTCCCTTCCCACACTGGACTGACAGTTCCTCCAGAATAGAACCTGAACCTGCTGCTTCTCTTATATTTCTCAGAGCCCCCAGATAGGACCAGGTACCCGGTGAATTAATAATATTCTGAGTGAGAAACGGATTGGGCCGTATGATTGCTCCTAATTTAACACACTGTTACATGGCTTCTAGAGAATTTACTGTTCTAAACAAGGTCGCTCTAGCAGCAAACTTGGAATTGCACACACTGCCTGTGGCCTCAGGGCAAAAAAAAAAATGCATGTCATCCTCATACCAGAGGAATCCTGTTCTCCCCCAAAACCAGTCAACCCCGGGGGAGTGATTCTCTTCCATGAGCCAGTAGAAGCCCTCTCCACTCAGAGGGTAGAGCTGGGGTTCAAAGCAGGTGCCTTGGTGGCCTTACCGCCCTGGGTCCAGCCCCACCCAGCCGGAGGCACCTGCCTGAAAAATCAAAGGCCAACTCCATCAAGGTCATGCTCCCTTCCCCAAACAGGCAAACCCACCCACTTCCCAGGAACATTGTCAAACCACAGACCTAAGAAAGCAAAATTCAGACTCACAAGCAACGACGCCTTCCTCTTAAATTTCAAGCCAGCAGCTTCTCTGCCAACCTGCTCATTTCCTGCAAAGAGAAGAAAGGGACGGAGAAGCATATTAGCATCTGCTGTGGGTATCCTTCGGCAGTTTCCTGGCCGACCTCTGGCTTCTGCACCTTCTCTGCTTTCTCATTCCCAGCAGCGCTCTCCCCTCCCAGGAACACTGCCGGCTAGTTGGGTGGGCGCCCCTGGCAAGATCTACCTCCCCCCCCAACCCCCCACCCCGCCTCCGGCCGTGGGTTCGGCCCACGTCGCCTCCCTCCCCCTCCCGGCGCCATGCCAGTCTCAGATTGACCACTGCCTCCAATTCCCTGAAGGCGCTGGGCTTCTTCCCACTCCGGAGTGAGGCCTCCTCTGCTGTAGCATGGGGTTGCCTAGCAACCCTGCGCGCCAGCTCGGAAGGCCCTCCTAAATTGGACCTCACAGCACAGGGCATCTCCTTGTACAGCCGCCTGAATCTTAACAATCTGGTTCTGAATAATAACACAATGGTAATTGCATGCATGGGCCCCAAACTACATTTAAATAATGTTCAAGAGCTGACACAAACCAACAAAGGCCAGAAAATGCATTTCGGAGGTTGACTGGAAGGCCGGGCGGGACGTTCGGTGCGGGAGGGAGTTGACACCAAAGACTTGAGTTAATGACAACGCCACCCCGAACTGGGAGTTCTCCCGCCTTTCTGCCTGAGCGTGTCACACTTTAATGTGTTTTAGGTGAGTTTGGGATCTGTAGAGGCAATTAATGCCCAGACGTAGTGATGCTTCAAGACAAGATGCCCTTTAGACCATCGGCAGCTGTGTGGAGATTTTTGGAGGGGTCGGGGAGGGTGAGGATGAGGGACAGGAAGGGGGAACTGGGCTTGGGTGCTCTCCCTTGGCTTTTATAACCGTGGCTAAACACGTTAGAAGGTAGGAGGAAGAACTTACTGAGCAAGAGCACAAAGCGCCTGCTACCTTGGCGAGGGACAAATTCAACGTGACTGATGGGTTTCAGGATAAGAAGCGAAGGCAAAGGGGCCTTGACACCGGCTAACGTGCAGACTGAAGCAGCTTAGCGCGGCGTGTGGAAAGGCTGTGTGCACACGGAGTCCGGCCTTCAATCTGTAGCCCTGGCAGACGGCGACAAAGAGCTCTGCTCAAGGCAGAAGTGTCTTCACACATGGGAATCTGGCGATCCACCCCTCGCGGAGCCACAGCAGCCAGGGCCAGCCCATCAGCCCTGATCATTTGAAAGCCTGAAGCACTTTTTTTCTTTTTCTTTTTAATTTTTTTTTTAAGGCTTCACCCGCAGCCTAGGGAGGGTCCCAGGCTAGGGATCGAATCGGAGCTACAGCTGCTGGCCCATGCCACAGCCATAGCAGAGCCACGTCTGCGACCACAGCTCACGGCAACGCCGGATCCTTAACGCACTGAGCGAGGCCAGGGATCGAACCTGCGTCCTCATGGATGCTAGTCAGATTCGTTAACCGCTAAGCCAGGACGGGAACTCTTTAATTTTTTTTTATTATAGTTGATTTGCAATGTTCTGTCAATTTCTGCTGTACAGTAATGTGACCCAGTCATACATACATACATATATATGTGTATGTCTATGTATATATACACACACATATATCCTTTTCCTCGTATCATCTTCTATCATGTTCCATTACAAGTAGTTGGATATAGTTCCCTGTGCTACACAGCAGGACCTCATTGCTTATCTGTTTTAAAAGTAATAGTTCGCCTCTGCTAACCCGAAACTTCCAGTCCCTTCCACTCCCTCCTCCTCCCCCTTGGCAACCACAAGTTTGTTCTCCATGTCCATGAGTTCTTTTCTTTTCTGTAGATAGGTTCATTTGTGCCATCTTTTAGATTCCACATGTAAGTGATATCATAACGGTATTTGCCTTTCTCTTTCTGATTTAGTGTGAGAATCTCTAGTTCCATCCATGTTGCTGAAGCACTCTTTTTTTTTTTTAAAGCACAAAAGGAAGTCCGGCAAGGGGCTTCAACAGATCTTCACACACCCGCGTTCACAGCAGCATTACTCACAAGAGGCAGGAGAGGGGAGCGACCCAAGTGTCTACTGGATGAATGGATAAACAACGTGTGGCAACGCCTACAATGGAATGCTATTCAGCCTTAACAAGGAAGGACATTCTGCCACGGGGATGAACTTGAGGACATTATGCTGAGTGAAATAAGCCAGTCACAGAAGGGCAAATGCTGTACGATTCCATTTCTCTGGGTATCTAGAGTGGTCGAATTCATAGACCCAGGGAGCAGAATAAAGAGGTTGCCAGGGGCTGGGAAGATAGGGGAGATGAGGAATTAGAGCTAAATTCTAACTCTAATGAAAGTTAGAAGTTGGTTTCATCTAATGGAAGATGAAAAATTCCAGAGATGGATGGTGGCAGTGGTTGTACAACAAAGTATACAATGAAGGCTACTAACCGTTCGCTTAAAAATAGGTAACACGGTAATTTTTTTTAATGGCCTCAACTGAGGCATATCCAAGTTCCCAGGCTGGGAGTTGAACAGGAGCTGCAACTGAGACCTACGCTGAAGCCACGGCAACAATGGATCCGAACTGCATCTGCAACCTACATCATAGCTTGTGGCAATGCCAGAGCCTTAACCCACTGAACAAGGCCAGGGATCAAACCTGCATACTCCAGAGACTAAGCCAGGGTCTTGACCTGCTGAGCCACAACAGGAACCCCTAACATGGTAAATTTTATGTTACATATATTTTACCACAATTAAAAATATCCTCCTGCAATAACAGTATAACATACACGGGTGTTTCTCTTCCAGACTTTGGGCCACTTCATTCTGCAAGTCAAAACGGCCTGTATCATTCACAGGTAGACCATCACCAGGACTCAGGGACAAACTAGATGGTGCGACTCTGGGCTAGAGAACCCGTGGCTTGCAAACAGGGTGTTTGTACAGCGTTGTCACAGATGGAGGTGTCTAAGCGTAAGAAACAGGGTCCCCTTGTGTCCATTTCTTGGAATCCAAACACCATCGCCCCCCAGAATGGAGCCTCCTTCAGCCAGCCAGTCCCACGCCTGCTCCTCACCACCCCCGCTACACTCACTCTCACCCTACACTGCCCGCCTAGAGAGCCCTTTCCCGTGGCCTCCACCCCACTTAATCCTACCCTTTCTAGTGGATCTACATCCAAGTCCGCCTCCCGCATCAAGCCTTCCAGCAACCTCCCACTTCTTTGCTCTGAACATCACACAACCGCAACCGAGCATTTGCTTCGGGACTATTCTGTCTTCATGTCTGAAAGCTCTGTCTCTCCCAAAACAGTCCCAAAAGGGCCCCTGGACAGGGTTTGTCACTAACTTTTTTTTTTTTTTCATTTGCACGGTCCCTGAGCACACAGTGGACTATTCCCTCAAGGCCCCGAGAGGAGCCACGGGCCTTGCCCCCTTTCTCAGGGAATCTGGCTGCAGCTCCCCTGCAGCCCATCTGTCTGCAGGGCCCTAGAGCTTCATATTCCAGGCGGATGTGTGGATTGCTCCAGCCATTTAGAGGTGTAACTCAATGTGTGCAATAAACAACTGGGCCTTTACAGATTTTATTAATTTGGAAAGGTCATTAGAGATAACAGCTTCTCTGAGTGAGACCGAATAAACAGCATGGATGAGTTTTTTCAGTGTCCTGATTTTTTTCGTGGAAGGTGCTTTAAGTCTCAAAAAATAGTGCTCTAAGGGGGAAAAAAAGTGTGTGTCGGGAGGTGAAATCCAGGCCTTTGAGACAAGGGGAGCCCCGGGGAGCCCCAGGGGAGCTCTGGACAAGGCCTCTTCTCCCGTGTGAGCCTCAGTCTTCTCATCTGCAAGTTGAAGGCGTGATGGCTAGGGTCCCTTTCAACTTTAAAGGTAAATAAAATTATGATTCAAGGTGAGAATGAGTTAGCAGTTTTCCAAGCTAATAGATACTTACCTCCTTCTCCACCCACCCTAGCAGGTGCTGGGCACTGCTTCACCTCTGGAGAAATAAGGTTCAAGTTCACAGCCCCTCAACCAGGAAAAGGTCCTTAATGATTTCAGGTGCCTTCCCAGAACCGGACTTGGGGGCTCTCAAACCCGGGAACCTGGCTGCCTCATTCTTGTGAGATCATTAAGGAACACTTGGGACTAATGACTTATTTTCTCAAAATTCCAGGAATGGCTGGAAATGAGCCAAAAGGCATCGCCTGGCCTCTGTCTTCCCAACTCTCAGCGTCCTGACCCGCCAGGCCTCTGCCAGACACACACACTTGTGGTTCTTCGTTGAGGAAAGAAGGAAGCGGCTAAGGAGCAGAGGGGTCTGGCTCCAGCCTGCTATTGTGCAGAGAAAGGACCGTCCCGCCCCTCCCCTCCTCCATCCTCATCCCGTGTTCTCTCTGCCCCAGGTGCACAGACACCAGGAAGGTGGGAGGACCGCATCTGTCTGCAAAGCTGTGCCCACAAACGCCTATGCCCCCACCTCCGAAGAGGCCTGGCTTTCAGTAGCAATAGGAAGACTAAGAGTGAATCTGAACTGTATGACAAACAACTGAATACTCATTTTTTTTTCATTTTTCTTTTTTAGGGCTGCACTCATGGCATATGGAAGTTCCCAGGCTAGGGCTGGAATCAGAGCTGCAGCTGCCAACCTACACCACAGCTATGGCCACAGCAATGCCAGATCCGAGCTGCATCTGTGACCTACGCCACAGACATGCTGGATCCTTAACCCACTGAAGGAGGCCAGGGATCAAACCTGCATCCTCATGGACACTAGTTGGGCTCTTAACCTGCTGAGCCCCCATGGGAACTCCCTAATATTCATATTAATGCTGGCTTTAATATTAGTTCATATTAGTTAACATTTGCACTAATTAAACAAAGTATTGTCCTACAGACCTGTCGCACAGGTGGGGTAGATCTCACCCATTCAGTGAGCATCTGCTGGATCCCAGGGTCTTTGCTCCCTGCTGGAGACACACACACGAGAAGGTGTGGTTCCCATCCACAAACCCCCTGCAGGACGGTCTATAGTCAGGAAGATGGAAGCCCAGAGAAGCTGAGTGACTTTCTCAGAGTCGCTCAGCTCGCTAGTGCTAGCCATGCTCCCACCAAGTCCTCGGGCTCAGAGCCTTTTCCAGCCGTTCCAGGTGGCCTGTGAGTTTAGAGTGAAATATAGCCTGTACGCCGTCAACCAGAAGGGACCAGCCAGAGGACAGCATGGTCTATGCCCTGAATGAAACAGTGCCCGTGGGGCAGGCCACGTTTGGCCCTGGACACCTCAAAGGGGCAGGTGCTGGGCTGGGTACGGTCAGTGCCTGCTGCAGGCATGGCCTTGGCCCCTTGTGGCCTTTCTGCTCAATCATAAACACCCCTCTCCTCATCCGCCCTCCTTTGTGGAGATGCTGCCTTGAGAGCTGATGCAAGTTCATGAAATCTTTTTCTTTTTCTTCTCCTTTTTTAAAATCTGCAGTAATCTCTCTCTTCTAGAAACTGCCACCGCACTTACAGTCAGCAGAGGACACAAAATTGGTGTTGTTCTTCTCAGAGTGTCTAATGGCTTTTGGAAAAATTCAGTGTCCGTACTTGGAGGAAGCTCATAGAAACCCCTCCCGTTAGAGCCGGGGCTGGGGCACCAAAGCCCAGGGAGGGCAAAGGACCTGCCCCAAGTCACACCAAAGATCACACCAAAGACCAGAACCAGAAGGGGGGTCCCAGACTCCCAGTCCAGGGCCTAGACGCACCCACCCTACAATGGTGGGAGAGGAGGTCCAGGCTGAGCCCCGCTGACTGTGAGCCCCCACAGCAGCCCTCAGCAAGCGTGTGTGACTGGGAGGGAGGCTTTGTGATGCTGGGTGGTGGCAAATAGACTGCCGCCCCCCGCACACCACACCCCACCCCCGAGCCCCTGGCAATGATACTGAAGTGACTGGCTCTGCCTCAGAGGGAGGAGCAGAAGCCAGGAGAGGTGCCCCGGGGGACGGCTCCCAGGAGGCCAGAATGCCTTAGGATTTAGAGCCAGACCGGCCCTGCCGCTGACCAGTTGTGTGACCTTGGACACGTGACTGCAGACTTTCACCAGCAAAATGGGCAGAATAATGACTCTTGGGTATTCATCCAAAGGTGCTGAAAACTTATGTCCACACAGCAACCTACACGGAGATGTTTATGGTGGCTTTCTTCATAACTGCCCAAAAAGGAAGCCACCAAGACGTCCTTCAGTAGGTAAGTGGACAAATAAACTGTGGTCCATCCAGACAATGGCACATCCTTCACTGCTAAAAAGAAAATGAGCTATTTAAGTCATGAAGATGTGTAGGACACTTAGATGCATATGACTAAATTAAGGAAGCCAATCTAAATAGACTACATACTGCGTGATTCTAACTATGTGAACTTCTGGAAACAGCAAAACTGTGGAGACAGAGAAAAGATGAGTGGTTGCCAGAGGGGAGACGGGATGGATGAATAGGTGAATCACAGAGGACTTTTAGTGCGGGAAACTATTCCGTATGGTAATGTAATGGTAGATATAGGTCCTTGTACATTTGTCAAAACCCATAAAACTGTATGACACAAAGAATGAACTCTAGGAATTTCTGTTGTGTCTCAGTAGAAACGAATCCAACTAGTATCCATGAGGACGCAGGTTCGATCCCTGGCCTCGCTCAGAGGGGATCCAGCATTGCCGGTGTGGCTGTGGCTGTGGTATAGGCCAGCAGCTATAGCTCCAATTGGACCCCTAGCCTGGGAACCTCCACATGCCATGGGTGCGGCCCTAAAAAGCAAAAAAGAAAAAAAAAAAAGAAAGAAAGAAAGAAAAGAAAAAAAGAATGAAAGAACTCTAATATAAACTATGGACTTCAGTTAATAATGTTGCATCAACAGAATAACAGATAGGCACTATCATATATAAAATAGTAAACAGCAAGGATTTACTGTATAACACAGGGAACTCTATTCACTATCTTTTTTTCTTTTTTTAATGGCGGTACCCACAGCCTCTGGAAGTTCTTGGGCCAGGGATCAAATTCGACCTATGACGCGGCTATGGCAATGCAGGATTCTTTAACCCACTGACCGGGGCTGAGGAGCAATCTCATGCACTAAGCCACTGCAGTCAGATTCTTAACCCACTATTCTACAGAGCGAACTCTTACATTCAAAACCTTATAATAAACTGTAATGGAAAAGAATCCAAAAAAGAATACAGATATATGCATATATATGTATAACGGAATCAGTTCTCTGTAATCTGAAACTAACATAATATGGTAAGTCTACTTTTTCAGTAAAAGTAAATAACGTATCAGTATTAGTCCATCAATTGTAACAAACGTACCCCACTACTGCAATAATAATATCTTGCACTAGCGTGAAATAATACAAGATAAAGCAACAGGAGAAACTTGGGGGGAAGGGAAGGAAAGGAGTTATATGAGAACTCTGTACTTTCTGCTCAATTTTTCTATAAACCTGTAACTGCTCTAAATAATAGTCTAGAAGTTCCCATTGTGGCAGAGTGGAAACGAATTCGAGTAGTATCTGTGAAGCTATGGGTTCAATCCCTGGCCTTGTTCAGTGGATTAAGGATCCAGTGTTGCCGTGAGCTGTGGTGTAGGTCGCAAATGTGGCTTGGATCCTGTGTTGTTGTTGTGGCTGTGGCGTAGGCCGGCGGCTGCAGCTCCAGTTTGATCCCTAGCCTGGGAACTTCCATAGGCCGCGGGTGGGGCCCTAAAATGAAAAATAAATAAATAAATAATAGTCTACTACTTTATTAAAAAGCAAGCACCTCCCCCCGACCCCCAGGTGGACAGGTCCCATTCTGGGGACTTGGGGGAAGGGCAGGAGATCAGCACAGTCCTTCCAAGGACTGTGTGGAGTATAACTGCGTCCAACCAAAATGTTAGGGTCAGCGTGGGAAGGTCAGGTGGGAGGCCAGCAGGACGTCCCCCCGGTGAGGCAATTAGAGCCGTGCACCCCAACAGCAGGACACCTCTGGCCATCGGGCAGTGACTCGGCCTTTGCTTATCCTTCCGAGCACGTGCCCAGTGCAGGCTCACTCCCCTGCCTTCCAGAGACTTCTGCCTTCCAAAAAGAGACGGAGCTCCCTGACCACAGATTCTCCCGGGACATTTCCATCATACCAACACCAGATACTGTCCGTGCTTGATAAACACATAATGAATTAAATAGTGACTACCTGTATACCTCTTGCTTTCCCCAGTAAAGAGTCTGATTGTAAGCTTCCCCAGCCCCCACCCCCTGCAAAGTATCTGTTGAACAGAATGTACAGCAGCACCCCCAGGCCATGGGGGAGACCTGGTGTTTGGTCATGAGGCTACTTTCCCAAGCCTGGGAGCACATTTCAGAGGGGCCTCTCCCGGGCACACCTGTTTGCTCCCCTTGGAAGGGCTAAAAGACGTGTGTGTGTGTGTGTGTGTGTGTGTGTGTAGTCATTGTCAAGCAGCCTGCAAGACAGTAGGGGGGCCCTTGACCCTGACCTGGGGGAGCCTCAGGGAAACCCAAAAACTAAGATCCAGCCCATCACACCGAGCCCAGCAGGGCATCCAGATAGTTTGGTCTGCTCTGATCGAGAGAGACAGAGGCAGACAGACAGAGAGAAACAGAGACAGAGAGAACAGTGTGTGTGTGTGTTTGTGTGTGTGTGTGTGTGTGTGTGTGTGTGTGTGTGTGTGTGTGTATGTGTGTGTGTGTGTCTGTCTGTCTGTCTGGAGAACAAGGCAACTAAATCCTCTTTGGTCATTGCTTGGAGGGTGAGAGCCCCACAACACAGGGACCCGGGCCTTGGGTGGGGAGTGGGGGGAAGAACCTGCCCAAGGAACAAAGGCCTAATCTCCCTGGTCAGGCTGCCCAGTCCAGGCCCAACCGCTCAGTCACATCATGCACATTTTCTCTTTTTCTGGCCTCAGGGAAGCGTTCCTGGGCTGGGACTCCTGAGCAACGGCTACCGGCAGGGACTGGCCTGGGGGAGCCGAGGGAGAGGTCACTGGCTGCCCAGACTGCCAGGTGGGAAGGGGGGTGCCCACCGAGGGAGAGCCACCTTCCCTGCTCTCTGGCTGGTGGGGCAGGATGGCTAATGCTCCCCAGAATGAGAACGTGGGAGGACGCAGAGGGAGGAAAAGGAATATTCAGTGTGGTAATACCGAGTAACTGTTTCAATTGGCATTGGGGGAGGGGGGAGGTTTCTTTCTACAGCACAAGAAAAGCGTGCTAAAGCCTTCATGTCTGTGGGGCTCCTGCAGGAAACATCTCCTTGGCAGCAGGATTTCTCCCCTGCAAGGGGCAAGGGGAGGAAGGGGTCTTGTGGGTTTAACCAGAAGCTTCTCTATGCCCGATTTCATTGGCTGATGGTGTCTGAGGAGGTGTGCACTGCAGACTTTGCCTGGGTGGTCCCTTCAGCCCTGCAGGCCTGGTTCTTCTGCTGAGCGGGGCGGGGATTTCGAGCCAGGGACGCATGTCAGGCTGGTAATGGCAGCATTCGGAGCTCCAGGCAGCCAAACAGAGAGACAGGCCTGTACTCTCTAGCAGCCACAGGCTGCAGTGACTTTCCCTGCCTCTGTGGGTCTCGCCCCTTGTCCTCTTCCCTGGGGCCCTAAGTCTGTCACTCACTCTCCGCCCTTCATCTAAACCTGATTTCCAGAAAGTTCTATCTCCCCTGGTGTCCAGTGTGATGGGAATCATGAATGCCAGGCTTTCTCTCGGAGAGGAGGTATTTTCCAACCCCATCTCGTGTGGGAGAAAAAATCGATTCCCTGGGAAAGGGGTTTATTTTACTTTTTATTTTCGAACTCCGCTGTTGACTCTGCATCTCAACGATCTGGAAGACACATTTGCGAGTGACAAGCCACGACAAGGAAGACCCAGGCAGCGTGGATGGTGTGATGGGTGCTTGGAAAGGGATGGGGTGACCTCCAGAGAAGAAGGGAAAGCCTGGCCAGGCGTCTCCGGAGTCGCCCCTGCGGCTACCTTTTATTGTCCAAACAGGGACACTTTGGAGGGTAGAAGGGGACATTATTAAGCGTCACCTGGGGACAACAGGCGTGAAGTGGCTGTCCCAGGCCGACCAGGATGTATTCTTCCAGCAGCGACAACCTCTGGGACCTGGGAAAACCCCGACGGAGCTCTTCCCTGGAGTTTTCATCACCTGACTTAGGAAAGAAAGGTCTGCCTCAGCCACCCAGCTCTCCCTCCAGGATCAGAAGCGATCCTGAGAGAGGCCACAGGCATATCAGAGCCCCACGGAAATACTATTTGCATCTGTGTGAAATATAAGAGCCCTCCTGGCTGGCCCTGGCCACCTTCGAAGCCCACCCTCTCAGACCCCCTCAGCTCTCACCTCCTGCAAGAAGTCCACGCAGATACCCCACCACCTTCAGCATTCTGTGTCTCACGCACCCTAGTTCCTCATGCAAGCGACCTCCCCGACCCGCGCTGCGGCTCTGGAAGGCGGTGCTTCCACGTGTCATTCACCCCGGACCCTCCCATCCCTACTTGTCCTTGCCCCCACCCCCTGCCCCAGTGCCTTGCTTGTAGGAAGTCTTTGATTTAAAGCTTTTGGAAAGCGGAACTGAATGCCTGCAATTTTTCCTCTAGCACTAGGGACGTAGGCACAGGACCCAATGTCCTGTCACCCTTTGGGAGTTCGCTGGTTCTCGCACATCAGCTTTTCAGGACAAACACTCCTGAGTCTCCTTGCCCACTGCAGGGGCTTTACTGTTGAAACCTAGGCAGTCAAGTAGGGTGGTGACTTGGCGGTACACGAAATGCATGCAACATCATAAGTCAACTGTACTCCCGTGAAAACAATTTTAAGTAAGCAAAAAGTGAGTAGGGTGGTGACTGTTAGGTGGGAGTGTCTGAAATAAAATCCAAAAAGGGTTTCACTCTGTGTGTGTGTATATGCATATATTTTATGGCCACAACCCAAGATATATGGAAGTTCCCAGGCCAGGGATTGAATCTGAGCCATAGCTGCAGCAACACCAGATCCTTTAACCCACTGTGCCAAGCTGGGGTCAAACCCACACCTCCACAATCACGCGAGCCATTGCAGTCAAATTCTTAACCCACCAAGCCACAGGGGCAACTCCAAAGAACTCTATTTTTAATAGCTCAGGGGAGGGATGGCTGGGCCAGTGAACCTGAGTGAGAGCTCAACGCCTAAAATCGCCCCACCTTGGAAAGATAAGAAAGCAGTCAAGGCTAAGTGCAGGATGGTGGGGTGGTACTTTCAGGAAGCTCAGGGGGGGTAATCAGGGAGGGCTTCCTGGAGGAAGCAGATAGTAAGCAGAGGCTGGAAGGATGTGGAGAATAAGGGCAAAGGGCTAGAAAGGGAAACTCTTAGCAAAGATGCCGAGGCAGGGATGGTCTGGCACAGTCATGGCCATGAGCTACGAGGTCTGGCTGGTGCAGCCCACACGTGCAGAGAAGCAGGACATGCAGCCATGAGGACAGACGAAGAACCCAAACGCCAGCTGCCTCTGAGTCTCGGGTGTGGAGTCACTCTGTTGCTTGGAGTCACTCTGTTTCCAAGGGAGAGTGGAGGGAATGCCGGCTGGACTAGAACTTGCTGCTCAGGCCCCTGGGTAACATCCAGGAGGGAGCAGAGGATTGGCTCAGGCCTAAGCCATCGCCAGCTCTCCCCGTTTCTTCCTGGCTCCTCCCAATTCTGCCAGCTCTGGGAAATCCAGCCAACGAAGCATCTGTGACCCAAAAGAGTAATCTCACCCACCCTGCATACCAGTCTCTGATTCAGAGCGGTGGGAGTCAGTTCCCAGGAGCTGAAGCCACCCCTCCCCAACACGCTATGGTAGAAGTCCGCTTAGTGGCGATGATTGGTCAGCTAATTGAAACATCTTAACATCTAACGTATGTTTGTACTTTCATTCATCAAACTTTGGATGTAAAGCCCAGGGCTTTCTTTAACTTCCTATCTCCTGGATGCAATTGTTCCTATTGTCTCTGTGGCATAAATCACACTCAAATGACACTACAATTTCAAATTGCATTTTTTAAAGTGGAATGAGAAATTAAATTCCCTTGCAAAATAATCTGAGTGTCAAAGTTTCCTTTGATTTTGTGGATTGTTCCCCAACCTCTCCTCCTTGTTTCACCCACACCTAAGTCAACAGCATTTTTAAAAAGAGGGCTAGTCTTGGAGTTCCCATTGTGGTGCAGCAGAAATGAATCCAACTAGCATCCATGAGGATGTGGGTTCGATCCCTGGCCTCAATCAGTGGGTTGGGGATCCGGCGTTGCCGTGAGCTGTGGTGTAGGTCTAGGCTCGAATCCTGTATTGCTGTGGCTGTGGTGTAGCTCCCATTCGACCCCTAGCCTGGGAACTTCCATATGCTATGGGTGCAGCCCTAAAAAAGCAAAAAGCAAAAAAAAAGGGGGGGGGACTAGTATTTTTTGAGTCTTTCTAAAGCTTCAACTGAGTATTCATTGAAACAATTTTTTTTTCTTTTTGCAACAGTATTTAGCTGGTTTGGATAATACTTAATTAAATTGCGTAATTACAAAAGCAAGTTCCACTGGCATAAACAGGTTTGGGAAGCAAGCCAGCTGCCTCTAGAAAAGCATTCGGCTCAGCTGGTGGGAGCAAACACGGTGGACCGTTTGGACAGCGCCTTTCTGCCAGCTGTGGGCATCAGTCAGAGGGAATGGAGGGAGCTGGTGAGTTTGGCAGTCTGGTTAACTGTGGCATAGAGAGCATCTGGGGTTCCTCTTATCAGGACTCAGGTTAAGTCTCCAGGGACTATGAACCCAGTGCCGCCACGTGCCCACCTTGGTCCTCGCCTGGTTCCCTTTCTTCCACCTCCACGCCTGCGCTGAGAGTGAGCCCCAGCCCCTACCCCCATGCCTGTCCTTTCTTCCCCTCTCACACCCAAAGCCTCCCCCCACTGCAGCTGTCCAGGAAGGATTTGACAAACTAACGCTCTGCATTAGTGACAGCCAGTGGCCAAATGTACCCCCTCCCAGCAGGCATGGGAATCTCTTACTCAGAGGAGAGTTTCCAATGACGTAATTTCTGGCACCTGCAGTAGGGTGGGGGCGAGGAGCCATGTGGTGTCAGGGGAATGTCAAGAAATGGGCCCTCAATCACATCGTCTTCCTTAGTGTTTGATTTTTCACGTCCCCACATCCCTTTTGTGGTATGGGATGCCCTCCTTCTTTTAACCTCCCTTATCGAGTCATTTTTCCTGTGTCTAGCCTTCCCTATTTCACAGGTCACACAGAGCAAAAGCTAACATTTAACTTAAATGCCATCGAACCAACCAACCAGCCAAACAATCAATCGAAAGTATTAAAAGGGACCTACATCTTAAAAGAAGGAAAATACTCTGTAGAGGAACACATCTGTAGCAGACACTTATTTTGAGCCACCCATTATTCTCCCCTTCCTCTCACAGAAAATACCAGCTTCCTCTCAGATTACTACCTGCCCCCCCTCCCCCCCCCCCCCCCCCCCCCCCCCCCCCCCCCCCCCGTTAGCCAATGGGTTATGGTTGGCTTAAGCCCAATCAGCTCAGCTCAGCTCCCTGGCCGTGATGGCTGGAGCCAATTCTATCATATAAGATGCAAGGAGATGTTTGCTGGGGACCGCTGGGGGAAGAAGCTCCATCCCTGGAGAGGCCGAAGGCACAAGAAAAGCCTGGAGCTGCTGCAGCCATTTTGTTACTATGAAAGAGTCGCAAGCACGGCATTGAGCTGCATTCTCAATGGAGCTGGAGACCTCATCAAGCTACTCCTGATACCTTACTTCTTACATTTTCTGAAGCCTCCAAATTCCCTTTTTAAATTGTTTTACCTAAAAAAAATTAAGCTAACATATATACACGACTTGAAAATCAAAAGTAATAAAAGCCCAACAATGAAAAACAGCAGTCCCGGCTCCAGCCCTCCCCACACTGAACCCCAGTTCCCACAGACAATCACTCTCAATTGTCTTAGCTATTTCTTCGGTTCTTTAGTGACACATTTCTAAATAACTTTATCAGTCAGCTAGGACTGTCATAACAAAATCCATAGACTGGGTGGCTTAACATAAATGCATTTTTCACAGTCCTGGAGGCTAGGAAGTCCAAGATTTAAGAGCCAGATGATTCAGTTTCTGATAAGAGCCTGCCCCCTGACTCGCAGACAACCACCTTCTCCCTGTGTCCTCTGTGGTCGAGACTGAGCTCTCTGGTGTCTCTTCTTTATGGATGCTCATCAGGGATCCACCCTCGCAACTGCATCTAACCCCAGCATCTAACCCCAGTTACTCCCTTACTCCAAATACAGACACCCTGGGGTTAGGGACACAGCATCTGAATTTCAGAGGAACGTAATTCAGTTCGTAGCACAGGCTACTATTTACAAAGCTCCCACTTTTAGATATTATCTATTAGTGCCCCTTAATAGCAGAAGAGATTTCTTATGCCCACAACCCCACTTCCTCTAAACCCACATTTCTGTGCTATGTCCCCTCCCAACAGAGGGATTCCACTACTTTGGTTAAATCAGTTGTTGGTATTCACACTACCGTGACTACTCAAAGATGAGCTACAAAACTTTCCTTTCTTTTTCTTCTTCTTCTTTTTTTAATGGCTTCACCTGCAGCAGAAAAAGTTCCTAGGCCAGGGGTCGACTCCGACTCCTAGCTGCAGGCCTATTCCACAGCCTCGGTAACACTGGATCCGAGCCCCATTTGTGACTTACGCCACAGCTTGAAGCAAGGCTGGGTCCCTAACCCACTGAGGGAGGCCAGGGATTGAACCCACATCCTCATGGAGACTATGTCAGATTCTTAACCCACTGAGCCACAACAGGAACTCAGATATCCCTTTCTTGCATAACTTATTTTCTCTAGTGTTAAAAATGGCTTTGGAGGAGTTCCCTTCACGGCCCAGTGGTTGGCGAATCCGACTGGGAACCAGGGGGTTGCGGGTTCGATCCCTGACCTTGCTCAGTGGGTTAAGGATCTGGCGTTGCTGTGAGCTGTGGTGTAGATTGCAGATGCGACTCGGATCCCGCATTGATGTGGCTGTGGCGAAGGCTGGCATCTACAGCTCCTGTTAGACCCCTAGCCTGGGAACCTCCATATGCCGCAGGTGCGGCTCTAAAAAACGAATAAAAAAAAAAAAAATGGCTTTGGAGTTCCTGCCTTGGCACAGTGGGTTAAGAATTTGACTGCAGCAGCTTGGGTCACTGAGGAGGCACAGGTTCAATCCCTGGCCTGTGGTGGGTCAGAGGACTTAATGTTGCCCCAGCTGCTGCTCGAATTCAATCCCTGGCCCAGGTCACATGCTGTGGGTGTGGCCATTAAAAAAAAAAAAACGGCTTTGTATGCATCTAACACTTATTTACACACAAACTGACTGCCAGAATTGTTAAAATCCCTCCACACACAGTTCACTGGATTAGGAATCTGTCAATTCCCTTTTGCTTTCCTCCAGGATCCATGTCCGCCAGAGTTCCCATGCTCGGACTCCAGTCTGGAGCTGAGCCTTTCGCACAGCTGTCACCTGGGACTTCTTTCCCTCTTGTTTCCCTGACCCCTTGTTTCCTGGATGCCACACTGTACTAGTTTCCATTGCTGCTCTAACACATCACCACAAACTAAGTGGCTCGAAACAACACAAGTGTATCACCTTTATAGCTCTGGAGGTCGCAAGTCTGAAAGAGGACCCACTGGACTAAAACCAAAGTGTTGGCAGGATTGCATTGCTCCTGAAGTCTCTAGGGGAGAAGAGCTTCTAGAAGCTGTCTGTTTTTCCGGCTTCTAGAGGACACCCACATTCCTTGGCTAATGGCCCCTTTCCTCTACTTCCAAAGCAAGTGACCTGGGGAGAGTCCTCCCTGTACAACATCACTCTCGCCTGCCCCTCTGCCTCCTTCCTTCACTTCTAAGGACCCTCGTGATGTCTCTGGGGCCAGCAGATAATCCAGGATCCTCTCAAGGTCAGCAGATTAGCAACCTTCATTGCATCTGCATCCTTAATGCCCTTTGGCTAAGTAACCTCACGTTTTCACAGGTTCTGGGCATCAGGATGCAGGCATCTTGGGGGGGGGCATTACTTTGTTTATCACAGCCACCGTTCTTGCTGTGGCTTACTCTCCTGCTTCATTGGTACAAGGTTTAGCAGGTACAGCCTTGGAGACCATGTCTACCCAAACCGACTTTATTCCTTCTCCCTCTTGATGGTCTGTCTGGCTGTGGATAGAAAGCTTAAGTTGGAAACCAGCTTCCCTTGCAAAGCTGAAGGCTTTGTCCCCAGTGTTTCCAAGGATGCTGATGGAAAGCCCACTACTGCTCTGTGTTCCAACATTTGCATACGATCTACTCGAATCTTCTCTTTGTCCTTAAGGGTCTGAAACGCCACAAGAATGGGCCCTGGAGCAGGTCTGTTCTGTTCACTGTGTCCCTCCAATTGTCTGGAAGGAGGAGCCCTGCAGCCCTGGAGCTTTCTCCTGTAACCTCTCTGATAACCTCTCCTCGAGTGTCTCTTCTCTCAGTTTCTGGAACCCAGACTGCACGCCCGCGGGGACCCAGCTCCTAATTCCCCGATTTTCTTGATTCCAGTTCCTAGAGAGTGGCTTTCTCTTCCTACTTTCTGAGTAAGTCTCTCAACTCAGCTTTCCAGTCTTCCACTGATTTTTAAATGTCTGCTATTACATGTTTAACTGCTTAACAGTTCTTCCTTATTCTTTGATGATTCCTTTTCAATAACCCTCATTCTCAGTTTATAGAGGTCTTATCACCTCTTATCGCTCTGAGAACATTAATTACGCTTTTATGGAAGTTTGCTTCCATTCCTATACATGGCTCTACTCTTTCCAGCTACTACTGTTTCCAGTTTACTTATTTTCCCTTTCTTTCTCTCTCTTTTTGCGGCCACACCTGTGGCCAGGTCAGGGATCAAATGAACCCACTGCAGTGATGATGCCAGATCCTTAACTGCTAGGCCACCAGGGAACTCTCACTCTCCCTCAGTCTCACGTGTTAGAGGTTTCATTTTTACAAACACCAGGGGATCCTTGACCAGCATTTATATTTAAGAGCAAGACACTAGGAGTTCCCGTCGTGGCTCAACAGAAATGAATCTGACTGGTGTCCATGAGGATGCAGGTTCAATCTCTGGCCTTGCTCAGTGGGTTAAGGATCTGGCGTTGCCGTGAGCTGTGGTGTAGGTCACAGACGTGGCTCGGATCCCGCATTGCCGTGGCTGTGGCGAAGGCCGGTGGCTACAGCTCCGATTCAACCCCTAGCCTGGGAACCTCCATATGCCGTGGGTGCGGCCCTAAAAAGACAAAAAAAAAAAAGAGCAAGACACGAAAAAGTCTCAGTGATATTTCTATGGGGGATTAGGTGGAAATCTGGTCATTTCTTTGGAGGGAATGTTGACATACACACACAAACATGCATATACACACACATATACACACAAACATACATCTGTACGTGTAGGTATTTTTATGCCTACAAACACATATACATACATACACACATATATACGTATATGCACATGTTACGGAGTTGCACACACATACATATATATACACACACACACCTAATGTATGTATAAGATTTTTTTCCCTCTGGGACAATCAATTTACTTGCAAAGGAACCTTCCAATCACCCTGCCTGGGGGACAGATACCGGACTGCCAGTGTTCTTGGAGCTGAGACCAGAGAGGAGGTGGAAGTCTCACGACTCAGGATGTACCCTTTAAATAAATGTTCTTATTTGGAGTACAGGGTGCAAGCCTGCTCTCCGTTGTACGCAGTGTTTCAGAGCCAGAGCTTCCCTGAATCATATCCTTTTGAAAAGAAACCTCTGGTCTCTGACCAAGGTGGGGGGAGAGCTGCAGGAGGCGATCTGGGGTCACCACTCTTCAAGCTGATTTTCCACCAGTTCCCAAGTTTTCAAACCCATTGCTCACCTCGCCTTCAGAAATATGTGAAACGCCCATCTCTGATCTGGTTGGGGGGGGCAGGAGGAATACTTCTAGAGCTTTCTTCTCACTACCCGCACTTGGGTTTCAGCTCTCCTCTGCTAAATGAGGAACTGTCCATCCACAGACTTTCCAGCTTCACAGGTTTGCTGACATATCTCACCCGCTGTCAGCTCTTCTCCTGTTCTCATTGTCCTGTGGTGTTGTGCTCTGCCACTTTCCTTAATGTCATGTGGGACAAAGATGAGGAAGAGGCTAGAGATGAATGTGGCCAAGTCATCATGTTTAATCAGAAGTCTCTCCTTGATCTTCAGGAATGCTTTCCATGGAGCTTCTGGCCCCACTAACCAGACTCTGTCCTGCCTCACACACCATCGCAGCACACACTCCCCTCCACAGCCCCAGGCACACGTGGCCTCACGGCCTCCACCTCCCCACCCCCGCCTAGGCAGCCAGTTCCTGCTTTTCTAAGCACCCATAGGGGAGTTCCCGTTGTGGCTCAGCAGAACCCAACATAGAGTCTGTGAGGATGCAAGTTCCATCCTTGGCCTCAGTCAGTGGATTAAGGATCAGGCATTGCCACAAGCCGCAGCATAGGGTGCAGATGTGTCTTGGATCTGGTGCTGCTATGGTTGTGGCACAGGCCTGCCGCTGTAGCTCCAATTTGACCCCTAACCTGGGCACTTCCATATGCTGTACCTGCAACCGTAAAAAGAAAAAAATAAGATTAAAAAAAAAGTGTCTGTAGGGCCCTCTCGGTGCTCACACCACCGCTGACTGCAGTGCCAGGAGCTTCCAGGAAGTTCTACCCACTCTTGTTAAACGCTCCCACTCCCATTTAAGGGGCTTCCCACCCCACTGGCTTGAGTACCACCCCCAGATGTCCACAGCCAGCCACACCTCCATACTGCAGACAAGGGGATGGCCCCAGAGACTCTGAAGAGAAGAGTGATGGTGCAGAAGCACTGAGACCCATCCCCAGGCGCAGGCTACACAAAATCACCCGTGTCTTCAACCCGGTCTCTTTGGTGGACCTCCTCCAAGGTCATAGGTCAGAAAACTCCCACCCAGACAGAATTTGCCACCCTCCACACTGCGTCCTGGCAAATGGCCCAGTGTGGCTGAACCTGGGCAAGACCTGGGCAGGGATAGCAAATCTAACCCCTGCCGAAAGGCACAGATTCTTCGTCCTCACCAGGCTCATAGATACACTACCAAGCCAACCCCACGCGGGCAGGGTTGAAGTATCTAATACCACAGATACCAAGTGTCAAATCTAGACCAGAGGCCAGTTGCCAGCCTGTTAGGACAATTTTCTTGTAAATAGTATTAAAATCCACTGAGCCATTAGGTTAGAGTCTTCCACAAGCACTGCCCCTCCCCCCAAATGGGGCCCAGAGCTGCCATCAGCCACCTGCCCTCCTCCTAGCTCAGACACTACACAATAGCAATCGAAATAAAAGCCCTGTGGTCCAAGCAGCCCTGGGGGTGTGCAAAATGTAGGTGGGCTCCCTACGGGGCAGCCCAGAAAAGCCACCAACAGGTCTCATTCCCTTGGGTGAGTGGCTCCCCTGGGCACTGTCTTCTCTGAGCCCAACACAGATGGAGACACGCCCACAGCAGAACAGGCCATGGCACCTGTGCAGGTGAGCTCTGCTTTCTGCACAAGACTGGGTCTAAGCAGCCTAATACCACAAATCTCCCTTAAGCCCACTCAAGGCATTGTTATTTAAGTCATTTGCATAAAGTGACTCATTCCCCCTCCACACTCCCCCTCCCTCCCCAAGACACATAATTTTTCTGTTCAGAGATTCAGATTATGAACACCAGGCACGCCAAAAAGGAGACTCACCTATTTTTAAATGATTTTTCCAACAACAACAACGACAATACCGGAAATCCCCACCCTCCCCCGCCAGTGCGCCCGAACCTCTGGAAGCAGTTTCAAGCCTCAGATAAAATCCAGGGGATTCTTCTGTATCCTCATAAACTTGAGCAAATCTTATCTGTGGTCCATTCCCATGACAACATCACCCCTGGATCAGTCCGGTCCATGCTCAGGCAAGTCCTAGATGGAGCCCCGATGACTCACGACTCTGGGTTTTCCATGTATCTTCCTCCTTCCCCTTTTTGGAGTCCTGCCCCTGCTCCAGGTGTCCCGTCTCTCCTCTAGCCTCTTCCTTCCATCTTTTCCAGAGCCACCACCTTTGTCTTGGCCTCAGGCACTTCTTTCTTTGAAAAATTTGTGACGAAATATCCCAGACATACAAAAAGGCACAAAAATAATAATAATATCACGAATATCTGTGTCCCCACCACCTGGCTGCATCAATAAAAGGCAGATCTTTCTAATCCCGGGCCCACATCCCTCTCCAATACCACACTTCGCAGAAGCCTTTGTTCCATTCTCCCTTGGAAAAAGCTAGAGTTGCTACATACATCTGAGGCATACCCAGCTGTCACCTGCACTCTCTGTATTAATTCTTCCTCTACTCTTCGTGGCAACGTGAACCCCCCAGCCCCCAGGCTACCATCCTCCTTTGTGATCTGACTGCTTCCTTATCCCAAGGGTTCTGGCTCACCAAGGTCCCCGCCCTGATGGAAGTCACACAGGTGGGCCAGTGGACCCGGGCTTTCAGCAGGTGATACCACCGAACAGAACCACAGCCTCTGTTTCCACGCCAGTAGCTTGGGGACATTCGTGGCTTCTCCGTGCATCAGGGCTGGACTAGGGAGGAGACAGGACAGGGGGACACGCTGCCTTTCCATGCCATGCAGTCTCCAGGGGTTAACAGATGTGCGCGCAGAGTGGGCAGCCCAATGCCAAGTGGGCAGGCTAGGATCTGAGAGATCCGCCTGGGCACTGAGAACAGGGGTTTGAACCTGAGTTCCGGGGAAGAACTTTCCAAGTGAATCTATAGGGAGAGTTGGAAGCAGAGAAGGGGATCCAGTCAGGCTGAAGAGGATGGAGACGGCACGGGCAAGATGAGCCAGCCAGGCGGGGTCCTGGGTGGCAGCGGGAGGAGGGGTTGGGTGCTAATGCTAAGAAAGCTGGGGTGCCTGCCTCTGCCAAGCCCTCCTGTGTTCTCAGCTCCCGGTCGTGGGAGGGTGTGCCTGTGCCTGGAAACCCTTTGTCACTGCTTCCCCACCCACCCGGCCCCGCCCCACCACACACAGCCTGCGGGAGGACACGGAAGGGCCACCCGAGCCACTGACTGCACTGTTGACATTGGCAGGGCCCTGGGCAGAGGCGGAAGATGACTCGCCAGATACCCTCTCACCTGTAGCCCGTCCAGGAAACAAAGGGTGCCCACAGAGCCAGGAGGCTCCCTGGTGCCTGGCACCCACAGTCCCGGGCAGGGGGCAAAGTTCAGGTGTGCAGTGGGGGGCCCTCCCCACCTCCACAGGCATCTCCGGACCGGAGTTCAGCAGCGCCTCCAGCTGGTGCTCTTGGCCTTGATCTCCACCGGGCCCTGCAGCGCCTGCCCCCAGCCCTTGTGCACACCCGTCATGGCCCAGGCACAGGCCCCCGGCCCGCTGGCAAGCAGGTGTATCAGGGTGCAGGGGTCTGGCTTTGGTGTCATCTGCCTCTGCCGGGTCAGTCTTCACCCCTTTTCTGTCCAAGGCCCTCGCTGCTGCCTCCCTCTGCCGGCACCTTGCTAGCCAAGACCACAGGCCATTCGCTGAAGTGGAAGTGGCTGCAAACAACACAAAGCGTATCCCCTAAGGTGCTTATAATTCAGCAGCATCAGAGTCAAAGCTCAAGGTTCAGGCAGAAACAAGAGGAGGGGAGGTGGCAGCACTGAAAGGCCACGCCGGGGGACCACAAGCCCATGGGTGCCGAAGGTGGTGGCTGCTCGTCTGGGGGTGCCGTGCTGAACCCACCCTACCAGGAAAAGCAGAAAGCTGCTAAGAAGAGGACAGCCGCTTGAGTCCGTTTTAAGAACGCTCTGTGGTGTGGATTCCATCCCTGGCCTGTGAAGGTCCACATGCTGTGGGCGAGGCCAAAAAAAAAAAAAAGAATGCCCTGAGATGTGGAAGAAGGTACTTTGTCACCGCCTCCTCCTGATCCTACAAACATTCTCTGGAAATGCCAACAGCAGGGGTAGCAGCTCTATGCAGCCGCCTTTCTCTCTGACCCTTCAGGGGTTGCACCTTTGAGCGTCCCTAAGAAACTGCAGCGCTGGCCCCTCCCCGGCCCCACCCTCTGGACTGGGTGCTCCTGGGACCCAGGCTCGGTTCCACCACAGCACCCGTCCCACCACCCCGAGAATCATCCTTGGAGGCAGGAGTTGTGTCTTACTCATCTTTCCAACCCCCGCGTCCGGCCGCAGGACAGGCGCCCCGCAGATGTCAGATGAAGGAAGGACCACCCCCAGTGGTTACATTAGAGGCTCGAGAGCGGGAGAGCCTCGGAAGAGGGGTGACATCTACTGGGGATCGGTCTGGCGATCTTTCAGTGGCAGCTGGAGGCCCCGCCTGACCGTTTGAAGTGGGTGCTCTGAGCCGATCCTCCCATCTGCAAGCCCTGTGTGAGGCCTCCCTCGCATCCCTGTAGATGGCGGTCCTCGCCGCGTGGTCATCACCTGTTCTCTCCGAGGTGCCCGCCACCTTCTGCATCCCTTACACCCCAGATTTACACCCAGGCCTCTCTGGTGGGGAGAGGATACACTGAATAGGGTCCCCCTCCCCCCAAGAGACCCACTGGGGGGCTAGCCCCCTCCTGTCCACCCGCCCAACTCTTTCCCAGTTAAGACCCATCTCCCCCATAAACCTTCCCAATCCCTGATACACACTGATCTTTCCAGCTAAACACATGGGCTCTCACTAGCTCCATGTTTGCTTGACCACTGATCTTAAGCATTCCCTTCTGGACTGTTTGTAAGGAAAGCCTCAGAGCTGAACGCCTCTGTGAAAAGTGACTAATTCTGCCTTCTAGCTTTTCTGGAGGCAAGGCTCATGCAGAGTGGGAACGCACGTGTTAGAAGGCTTGGAGCTTGCTGGTGGTGGAGCCAGCACTCAAAGGGCTCCAGTTTAGGGACCCACCTCTTCGGTTTGCGTGGGCTTTGGCTCCTTTATCTACAGCACCATCTTGGAAGATAAGGCCTGTGCTGCATGCATTGCCACATCCCAAATTAAGGACCAAGCAAAGGGTTGCCCCAATTCAGGCCCTGTGAATATTTGCCAAGTGGTTGTGTTAGGATCACTTAGGACAAAGCGCCCCTTGCAATTCAGTGAAAGAAGAAGGGCGTTTACAATAAATGGCACTGAATCAAATGGTTATATAAACAAAAATTCATCTGCGATGGATCATAGACCTAAACCTGAAAGGTAAAAATAAAGATGCTAAATGAAAACATAGGGGAATAGATCTTCATGAGCCTGGGCTGGCAAAGAGGGTGCTTAAAAGGAAAGGAAAACTACTAACGAAAATCAGAAAGACTGATAAATTAGACTTTATTAAAATGAAGACTATCTGTCCATCAGAAGACCATTAAGAGAGTAAAGTGGCAACCCGTAGAAGATGGGGACAAAGAAGTGGTATGCAAAACACAGAAAGAAAGCCTGCAAGTGAGAAAAAGACAGACATGCCAAGTAAAAAAATGGGAAAATCTTTGAACTGGCACTTCACAAAGGATATCAAAATGGCCAAAAAACAAATGCAATCATGCAAATGCAAAAAAAGGGCACAATGACATCTCACCACATCAAACAGGATGGCTAAAATAAAATACCAAGTGTTGGTGAGGATGTGGAGCAAATTAACTCTTAAATTACTGGTACAAATACAAATCTGTAAGCTACATACTTCAAAAACAAATGTTTGGCGATACCTATGAAAGTTAAGTAGAAGTACACTGTATAATCCAGCAATTCTACTCGTAGGCATATACCCAACAGAAATCATATTTATGTATACCAGAAGACATGAGTAAGAATGTCCATAGAAGTTTTTAAAAAAATATTCTCAGGAGTTCCCATCGTGGCGCAGTGGTTAACGAATCCGACTAGGAACCATGAGGTTGCGGGTTTGATCCCTGGCCTTGCTCAGTGGGTTAAGGATCCGGTGTTGCTGTGAGCTGTGGTGTAGGTCGCAGACGTGGCTCGGATCCTGTGTTGCTGTGGCTGTGGTGTAGGCCGGCGGCTGTAGCTCCGATTAGACCCCTAGCCTGGGAACCTCCATATGCCACGGGTGTGGCCCTAGATAAGGCAAAAGCAAAAAAAAAAAATTCTCAAACTAGAAGTGACACAAATGTCCACCAACAAGAGAACAGGTAAATAAACTGTGGTGCTGGAGTTCCCGCTGTGGCACAGTGGAAAATCCAACTACATTGGCTTGGGCTGGTGCAGAAGGCATGGGTTCAATCCCCAGCTCAGTGCAGTGGGTTAAATGATCTGCTGTTGTCACGGCCACAGCGTAGGTCACAACCATGGCTCAGATTCATTCCCTGGCCTGTGAACTTCCATAAACCACGAGTTTGGCCATTTAAAAAAAAAAATTGTGGTATAGCCACACCATGAAGACTACACAGCAACAAACAGGAATGAACCTCTGGCATATTCTACAAAATGGATAAATCTCATGGATATAATGCCAAGCGAAATACAAAAGAAGTGAATATGGCACAATTCCATTTATAGGGATTCAAAACATCAAACTGCTGTATGAGGATATTAATCAGGGTAGTGATTATTCCTTTTTTTTTTCCCCAGCCGTGCCCGCAGCACAGCAATGACAATGCTGGACAACATCGGATCCTTAACCTGCTAAGCTACCAGGGAATTCTGGTGGTGGTTATTCCTGAGAGGGTACTGACTGGGCAGAGCCAAGAGGGAGGCGTCTGGAGGGCTAGAATGTTCCATAACATGATCATGGTTTGATTGCAAGAGTATGTAGCCACGTAAAAATTCTTCAAGCTGTACGTTTCAGGTCTGGGCATTTTACCGAGAAGGCAAAGGTTGGGGGGTGCAGGTGTGGGGAGGGCAGGACTACAGTGGGAAGACCGGAAAATGAACAAAGCAGGACCATTCAGGGTATCAGTGAAGCTTAAAGCTGGCATTGGGTGGGTGACCCTGTGCCTAGGAGCACTGGAGACTGAGCAGCATTCTAGTAAAGAGGTTAATACCCAAAGGTCAGTCCCAAGAATAAGAAGGCTCCTTTCACCCGCACCCAGTCCGCTTTGAAAAGACAAGTGAGCAAGAGTGGCTTTTGGACAGGGGTCATCAAGTGCAGCTACTGCTGCAGGGACGGTACACGGATGTGGCCACCTCTGCGGGATATGAGGCCAGTATCTCAAGCCCTGATTTGTTTCAAGTACTGGCTTCTCTGGAGGAAATTAACAAAACAAATTCTCTTTTCTTCCTTTTTTTAGAAAACAAAATAAAAAACTCAATCTGCAAACTCACTTCTCTCAAACTTTTATTTCCGCAGGAGAGCAAGAGGGGGAAAGAGCTGGCACTGAGCCTGGAGCCTTTCGCAGATAAGAGAGATGTCATTTTACTTCCCTTTAACTCCTGCAGGTCCCTGAACGTCTCCACCCACCAAATGTAGGACTTGTTGCCTGCCCCAGGAGGGCTTTGTCAGTACTTCTCACCTTGGCCAGATCTGCCAGCTCTGGCAACTCAGCCACCCCCTGCCACCATCTCATACTCTTGGTGGCAGAAGGATAGATCCGGGTGCCACTTCCTTATCGGCTCCTCCCTCCCCCACGTCCTTTATGATTTATTGATATTTGTTTGCTTTTAGCAATCAGCAATCTGGTTACACCCCGCCCCCAACCCCACGCCCGCCGCCTGTATTAGGGTGGCTTTCAAAGTCTGTTATTTGGATTTGCTCTCCATCTGTCCAGCACTCAGTGTTGCTGTTCTTCATGTCATACTGTTTAAAAATAAAGTCGAAAAAGTAACAACTAAATAGATGACAGCCTGGCAAAAACAGCAGCTGTTGCCCATAAGGCAAAGTAGAAAATATTCCCCAGGATGTATTTATATGGAGATGGATATTAGCGAGTGAGCAAGGGAAGGGAGAGAGCTCATCCTTTAACCCTCCCCGATGCTGAGGTGATGAGTGGTCCATGCCTGCACCTGTTTCTCAGTCCTTGGGCTCAAAATGGGATGCACAGAGTCTAAAGCACCTGAAGAGGTAGCTGGTGTCTAGGAACCTCTGTGATGTGAGTTCTGCATTCTGACCCCAGGTACCAGCCAGATCTAAACCAAATCAACAAGTCCAAACACTGGGATAGATACACAGTGACTTTCACATGAATTCTGCCCTTGACAAACTTAAATTTTAGGTGAGCTAGCATGCCACAAAGTTACCAAAAGTTCACAAGGAAACTCACTAGATTCATTTGAAACTTAGGTACAATGACATCAAAAGCACAAGTGACAAAAGAAAAAATAAATTGGGCTTCTCCAATGTTTTAAACTTTTTTTGCTTCCATGAATAAAATCCAGAAGGTGAAAAGACAACACACAAAATGGGAGACATTTTAAAATCAAGTACCTGACAAAAGATGTACAAAGACACCTTAGAACTCAAAAATAAAAAAATAACCCAATTTTTAAAATATGGCCAAAGGATCTGAATAGACATTTCTCCAAAGAAGATATACAAATGGCCAACAAGCACATGAAAGATGCTCAGTATCATTACCCACCATAATGAGATATCACTTCACCCCTGTTAGGATGACTAGAATCAAGAAGTCAGTTAATAATAAGTGTTGTCAAGGATATGGAGAAATGGGAGCCCTCATGCACTGCTGGTAGGAGTGTAAAATGGTGCAGCTGCTTTGGAAAACCATTGCAAAATTCCTCAAAATTTAAATACAATGTTACTATGCAAACCAGCAAGTCCACTTTTAGGTGTAGACCCAAGAGAAATGAAAATGTATGTCCACACATAAGCTTGCACAGGAATATTCATACCAGCACCATTCAAAGTAGTCAAATGTGGAGATAAATGTCCATTAACTGATGAATGGATAAATAAAATGCTGTGTATTGAAATAGTGGAACATTATATAGCCATAAAAAAGAATGAAGTTCCAATACATGCTACAACATGGATGAACCTTGAAAACATTACGCAAAGTGAAAGAATACAGTAACAAAATATCACATATTGCATGATTTCATTTACAGGAAATATCTAGAAGAGGCAGATCCACAGAGGCAGAAAAAGATTAAGTGATGACTAGGGGCTGGAGGAGGGGAGAATGGGGAGTGACTACTAATGGGGTATAGGGTACCTCTTTGGGGTGATGAATGTGTTTTGGAATTGGAAAGTGGTGGTGAAGGTTGTAAAGTTTGTGAGTGTACTAAAAAATGTTGAATTATATGTTTTAAAAGGGGTGAATTGCATGCTATAAGAATTACATCTCAATTACATTGTTTTTTAAAAATCCAAAAAATTTATTTGGAGAGGCAAAAGACCCAGAATAGCCAACTCGAGTAAAGAACAAAAGTTGGAAGATTGACACTACCTGACTTCAAGACTGATAAAGTGTCTCCCAAAGCAACAGAAATAAAAGCAAAAATAAACCAATGGGACCTAATCAAACTGTCAAGCTTTTGCACAGCAAAGGAAACCATAAAAAAAAAAAAACCAAAAGACAACTTACAGAATGGGAGAAAATAGCTTCAAATGATGCAACTGACAAGGGCTTAATCTCTAAAATATACAAACAACTTATACAACTCAACAGCAAAAAAGCCAAAACCCAATTGAAAAATAAGCAAAAGACCTGAATAGACATTTCTCCAAAGATGTAAAGATGGCTAACAAGCACATGAGAAAATGCTCAACATTACTGATTATCAGAGAGCAGATCAAAACTACTATGAGGTACCACTTCACACCAGTCACCAGTGGCCATCATTAATAAGTCCACAAATACAAATGCTAGAGAGGGTGTGGAGAAAAGGGAACCCTCCTGCACTGTTGGTAGGAATACAAATTGGTAAAACCACTATGGAAGACAGTATGGAGGAACCTCAGAAAACTAAATATAGAGCTACCGTATGACCCAGGAATCCAACTCTTGGGCATATATCCAGACAAAACTTTGCTTGAAAAAGACACATGCACCTGCATGTTCATTGCAGCACTATTCACCATAGCCATGCAAACAACCTAAATGTCCATTGACAGATGGTTGAATTATGAGGCTGTAGTATATACACACAATGGAATACTACTCAGCCATAAAAAAGAAGAAAATAACGCCATTTGCAGCAACACAGATGGAACTAGAGACGCTCATACTAAGTAAAGTAAGTTAGAAAGAGAAAGACAAATACCATATGATATCACATATCTGGAATCTAATATACGGCACAAATGAACCTTTCCACAGAGAAGAAAATCATGGACATGGAGAACAGACTTGTGGTTGCCAAGGGGAGGGGGAGAGAGTGGGATGGACTGGGAATTTGGGGTTAATAGATGCAAACTATCGCCTTCGGAATGGATAAGCAAGGAGATAGATCCTGCTGTATAGCACTGGGAACTATATCTAGTCACTTATGATGGAGCATGATAATGTGAGAAAAAGGAATGTATATGTGCAGGTATGACTGGGTCACCTTGCTGTACACTAGAAAATTGACAAAACACTGAAACCAACTATAATGGAAAAAATAAAAACCATTATAAAAAAATAAAAATATTGTACTTGAAAAAAAAAGACCTATAAAGCTATAGGACTCAAGACAGTGTGGTACTGATAAAATAACAGACAAATAGACCAATGGAACAGAATATAGAGCCCAGTAACAGACCCCCAAATTCAATAAACTGATGTTTGACCAAGGAGCAAAGATAATACAAGAAAAAACACTCTTCAACAAATGGAACTGGAGCAAGTGGATAACCACATGCAAAAAAATCAATCTAGACAGAGACCTTAAACCCTTCACAAAAATTAACTCCCAGTGGATCATAGACCTAAATGTGAAATGCAAAACTATAAAACTTCTAGGAAAAAGACCTAGATGACCCTGAATGTGGCAATGACTTTTTAGATAATTACACCAAAGACACAGTCCATGAAAGAAATAGTGGATAAGTTGGACTTTGTCAAAATTAAAAATTCCAGCTTTGTGAAAGACACTGTCAAAGAATATGAGAGAAAATATTTGGTCAAATATGATAAAGGACGATTATCCAAAATATACACCCTTGAAAGTCAACAAGAAGAAAAGCAACAACCTAATTAAAAAATAGGCAACAGACCTGAATAGACATCTCACCAAAGAAGATACACAGATGGCAAGTAAGCATATGGAAAAACGTTCGACATCACATATCATTAGAGAATTGCAAATTAAAACAAAAATGAGATACCACAAAATCCAAAATACTGACAACAGGAGACAGTTTGGTAGTTTCTTACAAAAACTGCATACTCGTACCATACAATCAGCAGTCATTCTCCTTGCTATCTACCCAAATGAGCTGAAAACTAATATCCATATAAAATTCTGCACATAGACGTGTACTGAAGTTTTATTCACGATTACCAAAACTTGAAAGTAACCAAGTTGTCCTTCAGTAGGTACATGGATAAAGAAACTGTGATAACAATGGAATACTACTCAGCACTAAAAAAACGAGCCATCAAATCATGAAAATACATGGAGGAAACAAATGCATACTCCAAGAGAAAGCAGCCAATCAAGAAAGCTACATGCTGTATGATTCCGACTACGTGACATTCTGGAAAAGGCAAAACCATGGAGACTAAAAAAGTCTGTAGTTGCCAAGGGTTTGGGGGAGGGAGGGACGAACAGGAAGAACATAGAGAATACTCAGGGCGGTGAAACTATTCTGTAAAATACTGCAGTGATGGCACCATGCCGTATACATGGTCACAAGCCATAGAATATACAACACCAAGTGTGAACCCTAAGGTAGACGGTGGACTTTGGCTCATTATGCTGTGTTAATGTAACTTTATCCAGTGTAACTAATGAATCACTCTGGTGGTGGATACTGATAACGGGGGCTACTGATAATTCACGTGTGGAGACGGGGGTGTACTTTCTGCTCAGTTTTGCTGTGACCCTAAAACTGCTAATAATAATAATAATAGTAAATCCAAGCAAAGAGAAGAGCGGGGAGAAGTCAGTGTATGATTCTGTGTTGAGTGGCTGATATCGTGGGTAAGGCAGGAGGGCACAGCAGGGAGAGCATCTGTTCTAGACAAGGGGGGATAGGCTGGGTCTTGAAGAAGAGTGGAGTTGGGAGAGGTGAGTTAATCCAGGTGCGGGCAGGGGAATGTAGGCCCAGTTCAGGGGATCCCACAGGTCCTCTTCACCAGCCCACTGTGTAAACCGCCACGTGTGGGAGCTACAGAGCCCCCCCAGACCCGCCCCAGCCAGGCACATGGTCTGGCCGAGGCTCATGAAGAAGGGCCTCCCTTCCGGCCTTACTCTGCAGCAACCCCCACCCCCGCCTGCCCACTCAGTCCCGGAGGGTCCGGGACTCCCCTCACCCAGAGGAGAGCCCCCCTCCTCAGATGAAATAACCTCAGTGAGGAGCTGGCCCGACTTTGACTCGCTTATCTGTCAAGGATTCCTTTTTTTGTTGTTTTTTTCTTTTTGTTTTCTTTTGTAGGGCCACACCACAGCATGTGGAGGTTGCCAGGATAGGGGATGAATAAAGTCACAGCTGCCAGCCTACGCCACAGCCATAGCCATGCGGGATCCGAGCTGTGCCTGCGATCTACACCACAGCTCATGGCAACGATGAAACCTTTAACCCACTGAGAGAGGCCAGGGATTGAACCTTCATCCTCATGGATACTAGTCAGGTTTGTTTCCTCTGAGCCAAGATGGGAACTCCGAGGATTCCTTTTTTGTAATTGAAGTATAGTTGATTTACAATGCTGTGGTAGTTGCTGATACACAGTAAAGTGGTGTGTGTGTGTGTGTGTGTCTGTGTATATGTTCTTTTTTCTTTTTTTAAAGTGTTATTGAAGTTATCATTGATTCACAAGCTTGTGATAAATTCTGCTATACAACAAAGTGATTCAGTTATATACATGTACACACACCCATTCTCTCTTAGTTTCTTTTCCCACACAGATTTTCACTGAATATTGGGTAGCATTCTCTGTGCTACACAACAGGTCCCTGTTGGCCAGTCATTCCATATACCTCAGTGGGCATATGCCAGTCCCAAAAGCCTATCCACTCCCTCCCCCAACTTGTCCCCTTTGGTAATCGTAAGATTTTCAAACGTATGGTCAACGAATCTACGACAAAGGAGGCAAGGATGTACAATGGAGAAAAGACAGTCTCTTCAATAAGTGGTGCTGGGAACACTGGACAAGCTACACCTAAAAGAATAAAAGTAGGAGTTCCCATTGTGGCTACGCAGTTAACAAACCCAACTAGTATCCATGAGAATGTGGGTTTGATGCCTGGCCTCACTCAGTGAATTAAGGATATGGCATTGCCGTGAGCTGTGGTGTAGGTCACAGACGTGGCTTGGATCCCGCATTGCTGTGGCTGTGATGTAGGCTGGCAGCTGCAGCTCCAATTGGACCCCTAGCCTGGGAACTTCCATAGGCCGTAGAAGAAGAAGGAGAAGGAGAAGAGGAAAAGGAAGAAGAAGAGGAAGAAGGACCCAGCAGAGGTGTGACAGGCCGAGTGCTGTTGAGCCGGGGGTGATGACTCTGGGTTAGTGGTCGGGGAAGACCAAAGTGACATTTGAGCAGAGAAGGAACAGCCTTCGAGGGCAGAGCTGTGTTCTACCAGCAGGGGCAGCTGCACGGAGGCCTTTGGAAGGAAGGAGGCTGTTACGTCAGAGGAACAGGCCCAGGCCCAGGTGGCTTTAGACCCCGGGCATGATATTAAATCCCGGTGCCCCTCAACTTTCTCAGCCTCCAGGGCCTTTGTTTTAGATGACAAGGTGCCCTGACTTTGTTTCCCTGTCCGCATACCACCTAAGTCCATTTATTAATTGTGGTTAAATGACAAGTAACACAGAATTTACCCTCTGAACCATTTTCAAGCGTCTGCCCAGCCGGGAGAGCTTCCTGCAGAAGAACCTTCGGCAAGGGCGCCGATCACTCCTGAGGTGATGTTTTCATCACTGTACCAGCACACCCCGTGCCTGTGTGGAGCGGTCCCGCTCTGGCTCTGAGCCTCACCATCTTTATTGGCCTCTCCCACGTGAACCGGAAATTCCATGGCCCCAACGGCAAAGCCGCCACCGCCAATACTGTGAGAACACTGCATTTATCAGCCCTCATCACCCTTGACATTAATGAAACAAACACCTTCACGCCACCAGATCCACAAGGAAAGCAGCTATATTTTAGACAACAGGGCAGAGGAAGCGTGTGCTTTTTCTGGATTTATTTACCTCTCCCCGGGGCACTGGTTCTGCCTGTTCTGGACCAAAAGCAGTGCATCCCAGGCATTTAAAGAACTTGTTGGAGAACTTGGGCCAGGGTGGGAACAGGGCGCTGGCTAATGGGCCACGTGGAGGCCAAGACAGACCGTACCAAGCCTCCAAGTGTGGGTGGCTCCTTGGAGCTGTCAAAACGTGGGGCTGGGATGAGAAATGGCCTCCGAAATGCACAGCGGTGACAATGTGTGAGATGAATGCAGGAGGAGGTGAGTCAAAGCTACCTGGACTTGTACCATTCCATCCCGCCCAGGGAATGGGTGTCGTGTGCAGGTAGGGACTGCATGTCGGTGCTCAAGGCACTGTAGGCTGCTGGCCGCACAGCCCCGGCCTGGAAGGGCTGCTGGCTTCTTCCCTTTGAAGTCCATTTATTAATTGTGGTTAAACGATAGGTAACATAAAATTTACCCTCTGAACCATTTTCAAGTGTGCAGTTTGGTGCCATTAAGTACGTCCCCAGGGCTGTGCAACCATCCCCACGAGCCGTCTCCAGAACTTTCTCATCCTCCCAAAGGCCAACTCGACACCCATTAAATACTAACTCCCCAGTCCCTCCTACTCCAGCCCCTGGCCACCACCATTCTACTTTCTGTCTTTAGGAATGTGACTACTCTAGATATTTATGTAAGTGGAATCAAGACAGTACTTGCACTTTTGTGATCGGCTAATTTCACTCAGCATGATGTCTTCAAGGTGCATCTGTGTTGTAGCATGTATCAGAATTTCCTTCCTTTTTAAGGCTAATATTCCACTGTATATACGGTCTATACAGACCATGTTTTGATTAACCATTCATCTACCAATGGACACTTGGGCTGCTTCCACTGTTGGCAAACTCTACAGTGAATAATAATACTGCTATGAACACGAGTGTACAAGTACCTGTTCAAGCCTCTACTTTCTTTTGGAGATTCACCCAGAAGAGGAATTGCTGGATCATACAGTCTCCACTTTAATTTTAATGACCCCATCGTATGACCTTTTATGTATTTATTTATTCATTCATTTATTTTTGCTTTTTAGGGCCGCACTCATGGCAAATGGAGGTTCCCAGGCTAGGGGTCTAATCAGAGACACAACTGCCGGCCTACGCCACAGCCACAGCAACGCAGGATCCAAGCCGTGTCTGCAAACTACACCACAGTTCATGGCAACGCTGGATCCTTAACCCGCTGAGAGACGCCAAGGATTGAACCCGAAACCTCATGGTTCCTAGTCAGATTTGTCTCCTCTGTGCCACGACGGGAACTCATTATTTATTTATTTATTTTGCTTTTTAGGGCTGCGCCCACGGCATACGAAGTTTCCCAGGCTAGGGGTCCAGTCAGAGCTACAGCTGCTGGCCTACACCACAGCTACAGCAACACTAGATCCGAACTGTGTCTGCAACCTACACCTCAGCTCACGGCAACACTGGGTCCTTAACCCACTGAGTGAGGCCAGGGATCAAACCTGCATCCTCATGGATACTAGTCGGGTTTGTTTACTCTGAGCCATAACGGGAGCTCCTGTATGGTCCTTGAAAAGCTCAGAATGCCACTCTTTTTTGTTTGTTTGTTTTTGTTCTTTGAAGTGAGCACAGTATAAAATAATCAGTTGATTAATAAGTAAATCTCCCCTGAGAGCTGGGTTAAAAGGGCCAGTCACCGTAATCCCGTTCACCTTAATCATTCCATCCTGATAGAAGCAGACCCTGGGGGACATCCAAGCCAACTCTCTACTTGGTTCAAGACCCCTCCATAGGGCCACCCACTCCCCCAGTACACGGTTATCCATACGGGGCGGGAATGCTCCAGTGACGGGGAGCTCACTACCTCAGCAGGCAACTGACTTCGCTGCGGGCGATTTGGGTTGTTTATGAGTTCTTTCTTGTGCCGAACAGCAACGTCTTTTCTCCAGTTGGCCACTAAGGAGGAGGAGCGATTCTGCGGGCTCGCTTGGCACGAGCGAAGCCTGAGGGGATAGAAAATGCTATCTTGGTCCCCAGGGCTCATGGTCTTGTTCCAGGGAGAGTGACGGCTGATGTAAATGAAGTTACATAACGAACTGAATCCTTTCGGTTGAGGAAGCAAACTGAGCAGCAGCACCTACACTGTCGACAGGAATTGCAGGCGAAAGAGGTGGCTGGTCATTGGTGCTCACTCCCCGGGGAACAAAGGTTTGAGTCGGAAACTCCAGACCTAGGTCTCCAGGCCTGACTTGTCTCTCGAGCCTTGGGCCCGTTTTCCAGAGTGAGTGGAAATCCTTTCCTCCAACTCCCCGCCCTGAAGGTGAAGACAGGGGCCACTCTAAAATGCCCTCTCCTGGAGTTCCCATAGTAGCCAAAGCTCAGTGGCTTAAGAACCTAACAGAGAGTCCTTGAGGATGAGGGTTCAACCCCTGGCCTTGCTCGGTGGGTTAAGGATCCGGCACTGGTGTAGCTTTAGGTCACAGATGCGGCGCAGATCTGGCATTGCTGTGGCTGTGGCGTAGGCTGGCAGCTGCAGCGCAGATTTGACCCCCTAGCCTGGGAACCTCTATATGCTGCAGGTGCAGCCATGGAATGCCCCCTGCCCCCCTCAAAAAAACGAAACAAAAAACACAAAAATCGCCCTCTCCTTCAATCCCTGTCTGTCCATCCTGAGTCTGCCAAGCCCAGTTCTCGAACATCTGTGGAATCCAACCCTCCTCTCCATTCCACGGCCCCCTCTGCCAGCAGACCCTCACCATCTGCTAACAGGTTAAGTCGTGTCCCTCCAAATTCATATGTTGAAGTCCTAACCCCGTGTAGTTATGAATGTGACCTTATCTGAAAGTATCGTTGCAGGTGTAATTCCTGAAGGTGAGGTCATACTGGAGTAGGGTGGAACCCAACCCACTATGACCAGGGTCCTTATAAAAAGGGGAAATCTGCAGACAGACACGCAGGGAGAACACCGAGGGCTGATGAAGGCAAGTATCACAGTGATGCTTCTGCAAGCCAAGGAACCCCAAAGATTGCCAGCAAAATTCCAGAAGCTAAGGGGGAACCATGAGACAGACTTTCTCTCACGGTTTTGGGAGGAACCGTCTCTGCCCACCTCTTTATCTTGGATGTACAGCCTCCAGAACCATGAAAGAATAACTCCCTGTTATTTGAGCACCACCACCCCCTGCACCCCCCATATGTGGTGATTTGCTATGGCAATAAGAGCAAAGCAATAATTTCTCCCTGGACTTCTTTTTCTAATTTTTTTTTCTATGTACCTGGTGGCATATGGAAGTACCCAGGCTAGGGGTCGAATCAGAGTTTCAGCTGCCAGCCTACACCACAGCCACAGCAATGCCAGATCCGAGCCACGTCTGTGACCTACATCACAGCTCATGGCAATGACGGATCCTTAATCCACTGAGTGAGGACAGGGATCAACCCGTGTCCTCATGGATACCAGTCGGGTTCGTCACTGCTGAGCCACAATGAGCACTCCGCAAATGTTATTATTAAGTCCATTTTCCAGTGGAGAGAACGGAGCACAGACGGGTAAAGTGACTTGCCTTGCACACGGACCAAGTGGTAGAACTGGGCCTGTGCCTCTTGCCTCCCACCACCGTCCCTTGCTGTCCCTATTATTCCACCCCTAATGTCCAAACCACGTTTCCCCTATTCTTTCCTCTGTCTTGCCACTGGCAAGCATTCTGTGAACCTAGGATGTAGTTAAGGTTGCATTTGGAACAGCCCCGGCAATAGAGCCTGCTTTCTGCCCCTTTCCAACCTGGATGACCTGGAGAATGATGCTCGTGTGAGATGCCTACCCAGTAAGGGACAGCAGCCAAAGAGAGGATGAAAACGTGGGCAGAGCACCTGCCCTGTGCTGAGATCAGGATCATCTTTGTACAAGAGTCCCCCCACACCTAAAAGGCATTTTCATGTCTATTCCTAGAGTTCCAGTTATGGCTCAGCAGGTTAAGAACCCAACATAGTGTCCATGAGGATGTGGCTTCGATCTCTGGTCTCGCTCAGTAGGTTAAGGATCTAGTGTTGCCGTGAGCTGTAGTGTAGGTTGCAGATGAGGATCGGATCTGGTGTTGCTGGGGCTGTGGTGTAGGCTGGCATCTGCAGCTTTGATTTGACCCCTAGCCTGGGAACCTCCATATGTTGAAGGTGCTGCCCTAAAAAGCAAAAAGAGAGAGAGAGAGAAGGAAGGAAGGAAGCAAGGAAGGAAGGAAGGAAAGAAAGAAGGAATGAAGGAAGGAAGGAAGGAAGGAAGGAAGGAAGGAAGGAAGGAAGGAAGGAAAGAAAGAAAGAAGGAAGGAAGGAAGGAAGGAAAAGGAAGGGAGGGAGGGAGGGAGAGGAAGAGAGAGAGAGAAGGAAGGAAGGGAAGGGAGGAAGGAAGGGAGGAAAGAAAGAAGGAAGGAAGGAAGGAAGGAAGGAAGGAAGGAAGAAAGAAAGAGAAAAAGAAAGAAAGAAAAGGCATTTTCATGTCTATTCCTTCCACTCTGGGGTGTAGCTAAAGCCAGCCGTGGTATCATCCCCATTTCTCAGGGGTCGGGGGAGCTGGGGGTTTATCTAAAGCTGGTCCTGGGTGCCCCTTTCCCCATCCCCCAGAGATTCCCAGCCCATTGGGTTTCTAGAAGGAAGGTGGGAGCCTTCTCCCCAAGACCCGGGGCACAAGGGACTATTCCTGTTTTAATAAGCACATATGGACTGACGTGGAACCACTGCCAGAATTTATAAGCATCCCCCTATTTTCAGAGGGCAGAGAAAGAGGCTCCTTCAGCTTTCTCATCCCTCCATGGGACCTAACAGGCCACCAGCTCTGAAAACCTGGCACCCAAGATACTTCCAAGGGAAGCAGCCAGAAATCTGGAAAAGGGAGGCCGAGGTGGGGCTAGAACCTCTCTGTCAAGAGGGTCCCTACTCCCTGTGGCTGAGCTGCATTCTGAGATAGCAGGCCCCCAGCCCCAAGCCCAGGCTCTGTGCCAGAGGCATAATAATAATAATAAACAGCAACAACAACAACAACAACAAAACACCTGAAAGCTAAACTGACAGGAAGATCCCAGCCCAGTAACTGCCTAAGGTTACACAGTGAGCTCCTGGACAAAAGAGCTTCTGGGCTTCCTTAGGGAAGAGCTGGAGGATGGTTTTACACCAGGGCTTGTAGAAGGGATACGCTGCTGGATCAGCCTTGAAAATGAGCAGTGAGGGGTCTGCCCAGCAGAGACCCCCAACAGAGGCAGCAGTCTCAGGACTGGAGGTAAGAAATTTCTCCACCCGCACTCCTTCTAATTACGACATCACTGACCTAGTCCAGAAACCCAGGGGCTTCAGCCCCAGGCTGCCTGGCTCACCCACACCACCAGCCAGCAAACCACCAGGCAACACATATTTAACAGAGAGCCAATTAGTCAGCTTTTTTCTGGAAAGAGGGCAGAGAAAGGGTGGAAACTTACTGGCACTAGAATATTTTTCCACTGGAGCACGCTGCACTGAGTTTTTCCCCTTACAGACCTTTGTCACACTTGCGGACATATGTGCATATGGGGTAGGGAGGGGTGGGAATGGTGTCCTATCTTAGTTCTTCACTAGGCTAGTCAGAGAAGTGACCAAAAGTCCCAGGTCTTAGTCCCAGTTCTGCTTTGAACTGTGACTTTGAGCAAGTCATTTGAGCCTCAAGTTTTGCATCTGTAAAATGGGAGAACAGCCTGTTTTCTCCCCCAGCCTATGCAAACAGGTGGGTCCCAGGAAGAGGATCTGATTTAGCGACTGCTGTTTCTGACCTAATAGTCATTTCCTCCTTATGACTTAGAAACCTGGGTCACTTACCTATCTGGAAAATTACATTTCCAAGATGACTTGCAGAGAGGGGTAGCTAATAGGAGGTAAGCAGCAGTTTGGGGTGAGGGGGAGATCAAAAAAAAGCTCTTGAAGAGTTGTGATAGCTGGAGTTCCAGCAGCCACCTTGGACCACGAAGATGCTAAGGTAAGGATGGTGGAATGGTGTGAGAAAAGTCTCCAGATAACTGTGAACATTTCACACTGGCCTCAAATTGCCTACCCCAGGCTTCCTTTACTTAAAAAAAAAAAATGGGGGAGGGATTATTTAAGTCACAGTTGTTTGTGATCTCCATTGCTGACTTGGTATTCTAAGTGATACAAGGCCTGCATGCATTTACACTAAGAACCTATTTATCCAGCATCATACCATCAACAGCACAGAAGTCCATGAAAGTCACACAACTAGAACCAATGAAGAAACCTCAGAACACAAGATCTGGCTAAATAAAATTGAAGAGAACCGAATGCATGGAAGAAAAGAACTGCCATTAGCACAGGGAGAGATGGAAGAAGACATGTAACAGACAGAGGCAACCAGTAGATACAGGGACCGCAGAGGACAGGAAGGGGCAACATGAAGGGAAAGAAAGCAAATGAGGAGAACAAACATCCTGTGGATCTCAGCTCTGGAGCAAATGGCCCCAAACAGTCTCAGAGTCCCAGGGAACCGCTGTATTTCGCTAAAGGTGAACCATGCTAAGAATAGTTTTCCAGAATATTTGAGTGAAAATATGAGGCGTTCTGTCAAGTTAAGTTTTTTTTTCTTTTTTTTTGTCTTTTTAGGACTGCACCCACGGCATATGGAAGTTCCCAGGTTAGGGGTCAAATCAGAGCTGCAGCTGCTGGCCTACACCAGAGCCACAGCCACAGCAATGTGGGGTTGGAGCTGTGTCTGTGACCTACACCACAGCTCCCGGCAACGCCGGATCCTTAACCCACTGAGAGAAGTCAGGGATTGAACCCACATCTTCATGGATCCTAGTCGGATTCGTTAATGTTAAGCCATAAAGGGAACTCCAAGTAAGTCAATGCGTAAGTCACATTAAGTCTGACACAGCTGGGTACCAAGGCCAGCACCACTGCTAACAAGCTGTAGACAAGTCAGATGACCTTGCCAGGGCTTCCATTCTCTTTATCCATAAATTAAAGAGAAATTACAGTCACTATTCAGAGTTGCTGTGGATTACAGCTAATGTATATACAACTACATATGCAATGCTTGGCACATAGTAAATGCTTAACAAATAACTGCTAAACAGACAGACATACTCTACACAGTAAAGGGCAATTACAATGAAATGGTTAAAGTGGGTTCCATATACTCTATTAATTCAGGCATTTACTTTCATTATATGCATCTGAAATATTTCCAGCAGAATATAGACTGGCCTTATGATTTGCTCTGACCAACAGAAGCCAATGAAAGTTAACTTGGGTAACTCTGGATCTTGGATTTCAAGAGGTCTTGACATTTCTGCTCTCTCCCTCTTAGAATGTTGTCACTGTCATGTGAAGACACACAAGTTAGCCTCTATAAGGATGAGAGGCACATGAAGAGAGAACCCAGCCATCTCAGACTGTCCCAACTGAGCCTAGACGTGAGAGTGACCCCAACCAACACCATGCAGAACCCAGCCCAAACTGCTGACCACAGAATAGTAAACACATAAATGACTACTGTTTTAAGCCACCAAGTTTGGGGACTATTTGTTACACAGCAGTAGTTAACCAATACAAATAAATCCAGGAAACATCTCTAAGGCATCCTCTAAGCTTCTCCATCCAGGGCTATCTTGTAATGACAACTCTAACCTCTAAATGGCTATCCTCTGCTTCCATCTTGGTTCTCACTTTTTCCCAACCTCTTTGTCCTAAAGATGAACACGCTTATCAAGACGCTCTGTTGTGAAGGAGCTGGGGATGCACATCTCCGTTGAAGGCTTTATACAACAGGAGGGCTGGAAGGGGTGGCCTGTGGAGGCATCTAAAGCCAACTCCCTCTTTTTCAAACTGAGGATACCGAGGGCCAGGGATTTTAGATGGTAAGTGCATGACTCTTCTCTCCCCACCTGCACGGGGAGCACCTTGAGGTCCAGGTATTCACATCACCCATCTTCCCACCCTTCAGGTGCCATAGAGGCTTCACCCACAGTGGTGGCCAGCCTCTGTTCCCTGAGAGAGTGACTGTCCTTGTCCAGCTAGTTTGCACTCCACTCTGTATCCCGAAAGCACAGGGATCACCCTCTTCCTCTCTGTCGCCAGCTCTGAGGGAACCACCCTCAGAAGAGCCCCAGCAGTGCTGTCTTGGGCAGGGAGGTTGGACAGGCACTTGGGAATAAAAAGACCATGGTATCCTGGGTACAACTGGAGGAGAGACAGATGCCAGCTCCACCCTTTCAGGCAGGTGCCTTTACATTACTTAGAGTTTGTGGGTGAACCGGCTTGACCCATTCCCTTCCCTTCAGCCAGTTCTCCAGTCCTTCCCAAAGAAAGGCATGTGTCACGGTCTTACTTGCAACGGCCTCCACCAAACGCTATGAGTTATCTCCAGATTTCACTGATCTATTTGTTCTTAGTTTCCCCCTCACCAGGTATTTCAAATGATCCTATATGTCGATGGTTGCTTATATTGTTTATTATTACTATTACTACTATTTTATCATTATTATTTTGCCTGAAACCTATAAGTGCATAGGAAAAAAGTTGCCCACCTTTCAGAGTTTTGCTAATAATTCTTCCCATAGAGTAGAACAGGTGTTCTGTATTAAATTCTGCTTTGCCACAAGATTTTCATCAGACTAGACTTTGCCCTCTATTAACTAAAGTAGGAAACAAGGACAACCAAGAAAAGAAAAAAGTATATATATATATTTAAAAAAAAAAAAAAACACAGAGAAAGGCTGCCTGGAGTTACCGTCATGGCTCAGTTGTAATGAACCCGACAAGTATCCATGCGGATGCAGGTTCAATCCTTGGCCTTGCTCATTGGGTTCAGGATCCAGAGGTTGCCATGAGCTGTGGTGCAGTTTACAGACACAGCTCAGATCCTATGTTGCTGTGGCTGTGGCATAGGCCGGCAGCTGCAACTCTGATTCAACCCCTAGCCTGGGAACTTCCATATGCTGTGGGTGCAGCCCTAAAAAGACAAAAAAAAAAGGAAAGGAAAGTAGGACTTCAGTCAATAAGTAGCAGCAGCAATTATATTAACCAACATATGTATTGCATTTCCCCTGTGTGGGCCTCAGTTGCCTCATCTGTACCACAGGAGGGGTGAACTAGAAAACTTCCAAAGCCACTTGCTGGTTCTCATCAGGGGTACCTTTGTTTAGGGTGAGCCCCGAGAGGGAACCCCTTCCCCAGCTCGCCTCCAGAGGGAAGGGTTTTGGGTGCCCTCTGCCTGGCACAGACGGCCCCGGGGTCTCGCGCCAGCTGAGGGTGTGGGACTCCTTGGCCTTGCTGCCAACGGTGGGGCAGGGCCTCTTATGTCCTTCTCTCACCCCCACCTCCTCCACCCTCTGGCAGGACCCCTCCTCACTGCCCCAGCCCCACCCTCTGGCCTGACAGAGGCTGCCAAAGGCGGAGGCCACAGCAGGAAGAGCAGAAGCAGCCCTGGTGACCATGGTGCCCGCCCTCTGCCCACCCACAACCTGCCTCGGAGGCCAGGACTCAGGAGGCTCTGAGCAGAAGTAAAACCAAAGACAGAGGCTTCAGCTTAGAAAGCACTCAACACACACACACATACACATATACCCACACCCTCACTAATACTTGCTCACACACACACACACACACTTCCCGCATACTCCCACATGCTCACACACTCACACACACTCTAGACTTAACAAAGACATTTCTCCCACCCCTTCCTTTATCCCCCACCCCCTCAGAAGGAATCCATCTGGTTCTGCAGTGGCAGCCACAGAGCTTCCAACCATCTGGAAACAGCAGCACAGAAGAGTTGTGCCAGGCTGGAGGTGAAGATAGCCGGGGTCAGGGGAAGTGGGGAGAACGAGGCGGCTGCCAGAGTCCAGTCGAAACGCCCTGTTCAATCCCCTCCGATCTGCCCGCCCCCCAGAATGTCCCCAGACAAGCCCCTGGGCAGCTCGCCTGGACTCCAACTTCCTGAGTTCTGCTCGCCCACCTCTGCTGCCCGGTCAACGCCAGCGCCCACTCTGGTGACATTCAGAAACAGCCACACAGAGTCTAATTTGAGCTCCAATCTTCCCTGGCTCTGCTTGTGTGGTTTCTAATTATTTTATTCCCAAGATTTACTTTGATGGATAGTTATACATTTTCCAGTTTACTGTACAGTGTCGTGTAAAAGTGCCCTTAAAAAAAAAATGTGTGGATTAGTCCATGCTGTTAATTTCCTCAGCTCTGAGGAGAAATCTGCAGATAATCACCCGCCCTAGAAGCTCTGATTCAATCCCCATTTCCTTTAATACTAATAAAACAGACAGTTCATTTATAAGAAGTTCCCTAAAAGAGGGTATCGAAAAACATTATATTTCTTTTAAAGTTGTTAAAGGGCATAAATCCATTACTCAGATAGAGATCGCTTAATAATTTAATGCCTTTGGCTTGGCATTGTTCCCGGAATATTTTCCCTTTATCTGTCTTTATTTTCAGGTTGGAACAAATTGAGGAATAATCAGCTCAGTTGGCGGGAAGTGTCCGAGAGTCCACAGGAAGGAAGAAATGGGGGATCCTGGGGGGTGGGCGGCTGCACAGCCCCCAAGACTGTCTTCCTCACAGGCCTTCAGTCTGGGGAACAGCTCTGGGGCCGGTACTGAGGGCAGGCCAGTTGAGCCAGCCTCCAGTTTGGGCTCCCACATGATGGGGCATGTGCCCAGCTGACTTTGCCTCTGGGAAGCAGGGAGCTGCCCCCCCCGGGGGGGGGGGCGCGCCCACCCCCCTCCCTCCGCCCTGCCAGGCAAGCAGGTGGGAGGGCCCACAGCCAGAGTTCTTCTGCAAGGGGAATTAGTTTGCATTTTCTAAATAAAATCATTTACATGATGTATTAACCCAAACCCATAATTAAAATCATTAACGTTTCTTTGTGCCAATTAGCAATAAAAGGGAACGCAGTGTGGGAACCAATATTCCTTCTTACAGGCTCATCCAAGAACTCTCCCTTGAGGAGGGCTGGGGAGCCTCCTTCTGCCTGCCCCTTCACCACCCAGCTCTGCTGATCCTCTAGTTGAGGACCCTCCGCTGACTCATGGCAGAAGCGCTCTGGGAATGTCAGCCCCCAGCCAGTTAAAAGGTTTGGGAAGCGGCCCTGGACTGAATAGGAAGATGGCTGAGCTTAAGCCGCTCTGGCTCTCTGATTAAATTTCTGTGTATTCCTTCCCCTCTCTGGTCCTCGATTTCCCCTTAAAATTAAGCCAAGGACCTAAAATGATGCCTGAAGTCTCTTCCTAGTTCCCCGGAGCCGCGGCAGGTGTCTGCCTCTATGGGAAAGACAGGGTTTTGGCCACGATTGGTACTCATGTTCGTTGAAAGGGAATTGAAGTGAATCTGCCAGACCAGGGAGGAGGGGACGGACGTGGGGGGGGGGGACGGACATCACCACACCCGGTGTAGGGATGGGAGGTGCCAGTGGGGCCCGGCTGGAGGGCAGCCAAGGCCAGCAGCACGGAGCCCTCCCCCAGGCTACACTACAGGGCACCACCTCCACGGGCCCTGACCTCATCCGGATTCGGGGTCTAGAGGAAGAGTGAATGAAGGCTGCTGCAGGGAGCGTAGCCAGAGGGACGGACCCGACATGCAGGAGGACCAGCTGAAGGAGGCTCATGCTCCAGACTTCTCCCCCTGAGAGAGCATCCGGTTCCCTAGCCCGGGTGGACGCAACTAGTGATGCCAATGGCCACTTCAGTGACTCCCCAAAGCCATTAGAAGGTGTAAAAAAGATCTTAGCAGGAGTTCCCATCGTGGCTCAGCGGGTTATGAATCCAGCTAGCATCCATGAGGATGTGGGTTTGATCCCTGGCCTCGCTCGGTGGGTTAAGGATGTGGCATTGCCATGAGCTGTGGTGCAGGTCACAGTCGCAGCTCAGATCCTACATTCCTGTGGCTGTGGTGTAGGCCGGCAGCTACAGCACCAATTTGACCCCTAGCCTGGGAACTTCCATATGCCATAAGCTAGGCCCTAAAAAAGTAAAAAAAAAAAAAAAAAAAAGGAAAGATCTAAACAGTCAAGCCAAGGCCTTGGGGCGGCGTGAGGGAGTGGTTTGGGCCCAAGGAAATCCAGCTGCTGCTGTGGTTGCTGCAGTCCCTGACACAAAGCCCACAATGGCCTAGGCACAGGACCCTCACGTACCAACAAGGATCTGGTTCTCTTTTCTTTCCATGGTGTGTCCTGGAAGAAGTATGATTGATTGATTGATTGATTGATTGATTGATTTACAGTTTTTTTAAATTAAAGCATAATTGATTTATCTTGTTGTGCCAATTTCTGCTATACAGCAAAGCAATCCAGTCATTCATACATATATGAATATACATATTCCTTTTCTTATATTATATTCCATCACGTTCTATCCCAAGAGACTGGATACAGTTCCCTGTGTTATACAGCAGGACCTCATTGCTTTGCCATTCTAAATATAACAGTTTGCATCTACTAACCCCAAACTCCCAGGCCATCCCACTCCTTCCCCCTCCCCCTTGGCAGCCACAAGTCTGTTCTCCATGTCTGTGAGTCTGTTTCTGTTCTGCAGATAGGTTCATTTGTGCCACATTTTGGATTACACATGTAAGTGATATCATATGGTATTTGTCTTTCTCTTTCGGACTTACTTCACTGAAGAGAATCTCTGGTTGCATCCATTTTGCTGCAAATGGCATTAGTTCATTCTTTGCATGGCTGAGTAGTATTCTATTGTGTATATGTACCACATCTTCTTAATCCAGTCATCTTTGATAGACATTCAGGCTGTTCCCATGTCTTGGCTATTGTGAATAGTGCTGTGAACATAGGGGTGCATACATCTTTTTGAATTATAGTTTGGTCCGGACATATACCCAGGAGTGGGATTGCCGGATCTAATAATTCTATTTTCAGTTTTCTGAGGAACCACCATACTCTTTTCCATAGTGGTTATAGCAATTTACATTCCCACCAACAGTGTTGGAGGGGCTCCTTTTTTTCCACACCCTCTTAGAAGGAGTAGGCTTTAGAATAAGACTGCCATGGGTTCAAATCCTAGCTCCTAGTTCACTAGCCGTGTGGCTTTGAACAAGTTACAGAGAGGTAGTCTCTTGAGCTTTGGCTTTCCCACATGAAGAGTGAGCAAAACCTGACTCAGGATGGTCAGAAGGGCGAAAGGGGGTAAAAAGTATGAAAGTGTCTACCATGATACAAGGAACAATGGCTTCCATAAAGATCAGGTGGTGTGGCAGATTAAAATGGCTACAAATGCTTGTACATTTCTTTTGTAAAGAGGTTGGGTCTAATTCCGTTCCCTTGAATAGGAGCTGGCCTGATGACTCACTCTGCCAATGGAATGTAGTCGAATGCCATTCTTTGACAACCAAGGATGGGTCCTAAGAAGCCTTGAGGCTTCCATATGGGTCTCTTGGGACACCCTTCTGAGCCCAGAGCCAGTATGTAGGAAGCACAGCTACCCTAAGATGCCCCGCCAGAGAGGTCACATCCAGGTACAGAACCTGACCTTCCTGCTGACCCTGAGGTACTGGATTTAATAGCATCCCCCCCCCCAAGCTTATGTCTACCTGAACCCCGCAAGTGTGACTTTATTTGCAAACAAGATCATTACAGATGTCATCAAGTTAAGTTGAGGCTATATTGGATCAGGGTGGGCATCCTTACAAGAAGAGGGAAGGCTGGACGCAAAGACACTGGTGCCTGGGGGGACAGGACCATGTGAATATGAAGGCAGAGACTGGAGTGATGTACCCACAAGCCAAGGATTGTTGGCAACCACCAGGAGTTAGAAGCAAAGAAGGATCCTTCCCTAGGGCCTTCAGAGGGAGCCTACACATGCCAACACCTTGATCTCAAGCTTCTAGTTTCCAGAACTGTGAGGGAATACATTTCTGTTGTTTGATGCCACCCAGTTTGCAATACTTGGTTATAGCAGCCCTGTGAAATTAATGCACCAGCCAAGACGCCATGCAAATGAGTGAAGCCATCTCAGACCCCATAAACCAGACCATCTTCCAGCCAAATATCGCCATACAACCTTGGTCAATGTCACATGGAGCAAAAAAAATCACCCAGTTTGAGTTCTGTCCAAATTCCTAACCCACAAAATCATGAGATAAAAACAATGAATTGTTTTAAGCCATGAAGTTTTGGGAGTAATTAGTTTTGCAGCCATCATTAGAAACACAGAGTAAGTCAGTGGCTGAACAGAAACTAATATGCAGGTCTCCTGACTCCTATCCAATTCAGTGGGACTTTCAATTCTACCATACTTTCTCCCAGTCATAAGCCAACTATTATTCCTATCAGCTTCACGTGCAGTACCCAGTAAGGATGTAAAATGATTTGAGGACAGGCAAATGCTGTATCATCTTTATACACCTGTACCCCTCCCCACCCTAGCTGAGTGTGCTGGGAGTCGGGGGCTATGAACAATGGCACAATAACCAACTCAACCAAGGTATGTGGGCACAAAGGTAAGACAAGAGATTCTTGAGGTGAGGTGGGTGGGGATGTTGAATGGGAAAGGAAAACTCAGATTGTGAGGGGCTCTGGATGCCAGCCTGAAAGACACAAAGACAAAGTCCCCCACCCCCCTCCCCCATCCCTGTGGATATTCTAACGGGAAGACCAGTACGATGGAAAGAGCCAGCGCCACCTCACTGCCTATATTACCAGCTCATCCCAGCTGGCTGAACGCCATCTGCTTTCTCCAGTGCTTCCTAGTAGTTAAGGACACTTGTGAAACACTTATGTGTGCTCAGAAACCCAGGTACAACACAACCAAATGGAGAGCAGTTTTGAAAATAAAAGGCCTGGGTATTAACAGCCATTTAGTCTTCAAATGGTTTCTGGGAGAGGTTGATGCTCATATGTTTTTCTTTAATAAAGGGAAATGTTAGCTCAATTGTTTCAACAACTCCAGGGAGGAGGGAGGCTGCCTGTGGCAAAGGTCAAGGACTGATAAGATACAGAAGTCCATTTATGAGATCCCAACTTTGCCACGTTGGGAGTTCCAACGTGGGGAACTCCCACCTGGGGTTGGCCTCTCCTTTGAGGATGGTTGGGTCAGCTCCATCTGCCTTGGTCATTAGCTTCACTCTACTGCTTCTAATAGCAATCTGTGCCAGTAAGAGTTGCTCCCATATGTCAATATCCAGGGTCACTGATCACAATACATGAGCCTCAGTGGAACTGCTTCCAGAACTTTAAGCACTTGGGAGTGTCCTACCTCCATCTTCCAATCTGAATGTTACCCAAGTCTCAAGATCTGGTAAAATCCCTTCTTCCTGGAGTCTCCTGCAAATCCACTAGTCCACATCAGACTAGTCTCTTTGAGCTTGCTGCAGTTTACTATTTATGGTAGCAAATTGTTTTGTAATAACCCCATTGTCTTCAAACTATCTTTTAGAGCTGCCTAAATGTATTTTAAATTTACTGTTCTAATAAAAAGGAAGACACCCTCAAGGCAGAAAAATTGAAAAATAAACATATATGATGAAACTTAGCTCTCTGTCAATCCTAACTCCTAGTCCTCTTCCTCACACACACACAAAAAAAGCTGGGAAGGTTTTGGTTTAGTCTTCCAGAAGTGTTGTGCCTACATAAGCATACAGATGTGTCCATATATGGATCTTGACCTTGATCTACTAAGAACTGGCCCCATAAAATGTTGGTTTGGGGAATTACTCATGTGTACTTGAGAAGGATATATATTCTCAAATGTTGGGCACAGGGTTCTGCATATGGCCTCTATATTAAACATCTTATTGACTTTTTCAGGTCTTCCATTTGATTATTAATTTTTTGGTGTATTTTATCTATCAACTAGTTTAAATCTTGCACTTATAAGGGTGGCTTTGTTCAGTTTTCCTTGTACTTTTGTCCTTTTTTTGCTTCGTGTATTTTGAAACTGAGTTATTAGGTACATTAAACTTAGAACTCATATCTTCCTGAAAAATAGAAAAGTTTATTATTATTTTGTGAACATGCTTAGCTCCGATAGTGCTTCTTGCCCTACAAACTTATTTTGGGGATATTAACATAGCTACATTAGCCTTCGTCTGGTCTTTTTAAATTTTAATTTAAAAAATTAATATTTGCCCAGTAAATGTTTTTCCATTCTTTCACTTTTAATCTTTCCATGTCTCTTGTAAACTGCACATGGATGGAGTTCAGTTTTTTGTTAATCCAGTCTGACTGATGTCTGTCTACTAGCTGGGAGGTCAAATCTATTTACATTTATTGTAATGACTGATATACCTGGATCTGTTCTACCATCTTATACGGTAATTTTCAATTTACCCTTTCCCCTCTATTTTTTCCCTCATTTGCAACCTTCTTTAGAAAGGACTGAGATTTTTAAACCACATTTTTCTCTCCTTAAAAGTTATACACTCCACTTCTATTATTTTAGTGCTCACCTTTAAGTTTTTAACAGGAATACTGAAAGTCCCAAATTCATACCACTATTCCCGTTCCAGTCAAATCAAGGCCTGTATAACACTTTGTACTCATTTCCTTTTATCTTAGAGATTTAGATCTTAGGTCTACCTCATTATTCTATCCCATAGATTGATTGGTATTGTTGTTTTTATAAAAATTAATGGTTGTTTGTATTTACCCATCGGTTCACCAAGTTTTCTGACCTCCAATCCTCACTGCTTCTTAATCTTCCTTCTGCAATGAGTTTTCTTCTTTCTTAAATATATGTTTTAGGAGTTTCTTTGGTGAATATCTTCTGGTGCAAACTCTGAATTTTTGCTCAAATATGCCTTTCATGATTATTTATAATGGCACAAAATTCTAGTCTGATTTTTTTTTTCCTCTCGGCAACTTTGAAGATGTCTTCTGGATGCTGTAATTGATTTCAAGAAGTCATCTGCTTTTCTAATTTTCTCAACCTTTGTAGCTCTCTCCACCCCGGCTGATTTTTTGGATCTTTCTTTCTTTTTTGTGTTTTTTTAGGGTCACATGTGTGGCATATGGAAGTTCCCAGGCTAGCAATCGAATTGGAGCTGCAGCTGCTGACCTACACCACAACCACAGCAACACCAGATTGGAGCCATGTCCACATGGCTACACCACAGCTCACAGCAACACCAGAGCCTTAACCCACTGAGCAAGGCCAGGGATCGAACTTATATCCTCATGGATAATAGACAGGTTTTTAACCTGCTGAGCCACAGTGGGAACTCCAGTTTTTGAGATCTTTCTATCAGCTATGTTATGCAATTTCACTTTCAGGTTTCTAAATGTGTATTTCTTTTCATTTATGTTTTGGGGGTTCGTTTTGCTTCCCTACTCTGAGAATTTATTTCTTTCACCAATTCTGGAAAATCTTTCTCTTTCATTTATTTTTTTAAAGATCACCTCTTTTTTATTTTCACTATTCTCTTCGCCTATATTTAAGAATTAGACACGTTAGCCCTTACTATTCAGCTTTCAGTGTCTCTCAGTGTCACTGACTTTTTCTTAGTTGTTGTTTATCTGCACTGCATTCTGGATAGTTTCTTCATATCTACCAGTTAGTTCACTAAATCTCTTTATAGCTAGGTCTGATTCTCCCATTCTTCCCATCCATTTCTCATTCCTTTCTAGATCCTAGAAAGAAATGAATCTAATTAGGTTAATCCACTTTGGTGTAAGATCAATGCCAGCTCTTCCAGAAAGTATTTAAATGTTTCATAAAAGGAAACCTACCCCCACAAACCTGGAATGGGGCTTTGCCCATGACATGAACCTGATAAATCTTTGTTGAATAGATGTACAAACCTCAAGGAAACAGATAAGCTTATAGCTCAGAAATTCCACAAAGGCACCACACAGGATGCTTCCCAACTTCAGGAAACAGAGAAGTTCAGATTATTTGAGAGAGACTCAACCTCGGTCATTAAGGAAATGAAAATTATAACCATAACTACATACACATCAAATTTGGAAAAATTAATTCCAAATGTTGGTGAGAAGGTAGAGTAACAGGGAATGTAAATTGATACATAGTCTTTGCCTGCTTGGGGGAGTATAATGTGACGTAATCACTTTGGTAAAGGACAATTTGGGGTGAGACAGTAAAAAAGAAAATAGGTATGTTAGATACATCCCTGCTGATACATTCTGAGATGTATACTACAGTTACATGCCAACAAGACTTACAGCGATTTGTTTGTATTTGCCCCAAACTGGAAATACCAATTATCCAATCAAAGTAGATTTTTTTTTTTTTTTTTGCTTTTTAGGGCCGCACCCATGGCATATGGAGGTTCCCAGGCTAGAGATCTAACTGGAGCTGTAGCCGCCGGTGTACGCCACAGCCACAGCAACACGGGATCCAAGCCACATCTGCGACCTACACCACAGCTCACGGCAACACCAGATCGTTAACCCACTGAGCAAGGCCAGGAATCGAATCCCCAACCTCATGGCTCCTAGTCGGATTCGTTAACCACTGTGCCATGATGGGAACTCCAAAGTAGAAATGATTTTAAAAATTTGGAGTTCCCGTCGTGGCGCAGTGGTTAACGAATCCGACTAGGAACCATGAGGTTGCGGGTTCGATCCCTGGCCTCGCTCAGTTGTTAAGGATCCGGCGTTGCCGTGAGCTGTGGTGTAGGTCGCAGACGCGGCTCAGATCCCGCGTTGCTGTGGCTGTGGTGAAGGCCGGCAGCTACAGCTCCTGTTAGACCCCTAGCCTGGGAACCTCCACATGCCGTGGGTGCGGCCCTAAAATGACAAAAAGGCAAAAAAAAAGTAATGTATATTCATATATTTTCATACAATGAAGATGAACTACTACAAACAGATGATTCTTACAAACATAATGTTGAATAAAAAAATAAGGCCTAAAAGAAGACATATATACTGATTCCATTTTTATTAGATTCTAAACCAAGAAAAGAGAAATGATTAGGATAAAGACATAGTTGGTAAAAGAAAACCAAGGAAATTATTACCATGAAAACAAGGCAAACAGAAGAGGAAAGGAGTCCCTAGTGATTCCTGACGGTTCTTGATATTGATGATGGTTACTTGGATGTCTGCATTATGACAATGTACTAAACTGCATGTACGAGTTTTACGTGCTTGTCTATGTGATATTACATTTAAGGGTAAAATTTTTTTTTAAATAAACAAGATTGGAAGGATAGAGGAAGAAGTGTCTCAAGCAACTTCTCTCACAAAGCTACTAGAGGATATGTTCCATCAAAATAAGGGGGGCAAACCAAGAAAGAAGATATGAAATCCAGGAAACAGGGATTCAAACAGGAGGGGGCAAGGGAATCCACAGAACCACAGTGAATGATAATCCCAGACTGAGAGCTGTGCACCAGGGAACAATCAGACAAGAATGTCAAAAGCCTACAGAGAGATTTCAACATGGAGACAACATTGAAAGATTGATTTTTTTTTTCCTTAAGGATTAGAAGGATATTCATTCAACCAAGGGAACACTTGGGGTTGAATTAATGATAAATGCACAGAAGACTAATCAAACAAACATATAAACAAAAATCAAAGATAATTATTAACTCCAGGGAAAAGAAAAAGTTGTACCAGAAAGGACTCATCTAGTATTTTACACAGCTCAGGTGTAACCAGCATACACCATCACAAGAATGTAAACAGTACATACTGATATATCCACAACTATGAGTTTAAGGATGGGAATAAATATGGGTTTCTGGTGTGGATCCGCGGTACAGGGAGCTAAATCACCGTCTTCCATAGTGGAAAGTCAATAAATAAGAGCGTTTAAAATATAACAATGAGAAAGTAGTGGCATGAGCATATTAGATATAGGGAAATTAAAATATCAAAGGAAACACAGCCAAAAAAAATCAATTAAAAAAAGGAAATACAGCAAAAAAGAAAAAAGGAGTTGTCTCTGGCAAGTGAGAATTGAGGTGGCATGGGGAGAGGACTGCAAATTTTTTTGCCGTAAGTCTTACTGAAACAGGTGATTCTTTTAAACTCTGGACATACATAGTTTGACAAAAATCTAAAGATAAAATTAAGGATTTTAAGATAAAATTAAGGATGGGACACCGTGTCTCCCTTGGGGTTGTGAAGGCATCATCACCAGGTACTGAGCCAGGACTGAGCCAGAGATGAAGGGTGCCAGGCTGGGCTGCCTATGAGCACAGATAGGACAATCTTAGGTGAATAGCAAGATACTCAATACACCAAAATTTTACCCTGATGAGTAGGGTTACCCTAGGACTGCAAGCAAGAACTACATCATGTAAGGGGCTCTATTAGTATGTTACATAATGATGCCAAACAGGAAAAGCATCTCGTAATGTTAATGCACACTTAAAAGACATTTTATAGAATTCAGGAGTGCTCTTGTGGTGAGGGAGAGGGAGGGGAAGGAGGGGGGAGGAGGAGGGGGGAGGGGAGGAGGGGGAGGGGGAGAAGGAGAAGAAAAAAGGACATTTTATAGAATTCAGCAGTTCTAATAAAACTTTAAGAATGAGAATAAAAAGAATTTCTGTTAATAACACAGAGTATCTATATTTAAACTAAACAACAATTAATCCAAGTTCCAGAACCTATGAAGATTCCTGCTGTTATCACTGTTATTGAAATCGCTAATACAAATATAATTATTTAACATTGTCTTGAAAGTTCCTATCAAAAAAAGAGATAAAGACAGCATAAGGGAAATAACTATTGAAAAGAGAGAAAAATATTGTTTGTTTATGATGTAATGATATACCTAGAAAATTAAATCAGCCAAAATGATTCTACTCTAAAAACATCCAGTGATCCTGTTAAACTATGTCAGATTATGTCTCTACCAGGCCCTCTCATCTTATTCAGATTAAATCCAGTGCCCTTCCAAGGGCCCCGTATCTGGTGGCAACCTCAGTTTTCCTCATTCTCTCCTGTGTTTGCCCCACTGAAAACACACAGCTTCCCGGTTTCCTCCAGATGCTTGGCATGCCCCCTTCTCAGGGCCTTTGCACTTGCTGTTCCCACTGTCACTTATTCAGGTCTCTGCTTAAATGATAACTACGGTAGTGCTTCTTACCATCTCAAATATCACAGCACTAAATCTTTCCCTTGTCATTCTTTGCTTTTTCTTTTTAAGATATTCTGCTACTTGACATATTAGATATGTATTTGCTTACTGCCTCTCTTCTCACTAGAACATAATGGCCAGTAAGATGGGACTGTTGTATCTTTGGAGCCTAGAAGAACAGCTTGCCTATGAAGGCACATGAAACTCTGTGCTAAATAAATGATTAAATGAAAGGCACATGAAATACTCCAAAGATCCAAAGACAATTCCTTTCTCTTCTTTGAAAAAATAAAAAGTATTCACAGATGAAGAGATTGACAATCCCCATACATAAGAGTATTAAAGCTTCTTTATAATGAAAATTAAAGTTAAAAAGAGGACAACAAACTGGGCAAGAGATATGAATCAACAAGACAAAAATAATGAATACGTACAGTGTTTAAAGGTCCATTTAAATTTATAAGAAAAATGCCAAAAACCGTAACAGATAAATAAACACATAATTCACAGATTGTTCAACCCAAGACAACACACAAGTGGAGAAATAGTAACCTTCACCAGTAAACTAAGAATGTAAATTAGAGTCAACTGGGATATCATTTTTTTCAGTCAAATTAGCAACAACAAAAAGTGCTTTTGCTAACTGGCTATTGAAATTGAGATGAAAAGAGTAAATGCATTCCAAAGTGATGACACCATGTTAAATAATATTTTTGGAAAGCAATTCAGCAATATAGAGAAAGAGCCATATAGATGTCTGTGTTCTCTACCAGTAATTCCTCTATTAGGAATTATTCCTATGAAAATGCAACAGCTGCAAAAAGCTATTTGCAAGAAAATGCTCACTGCAGTGTTATCTATAAAAGCCCCAAACTGAAAACATAAATGGCTAACATTTCGGGGAATGGTTTAATAAATTACTGTACCTCAGCACAATGGAATATTATGTGACCATTAAAATGATAATTATGCAGAAACATGAACAATGTTTATGATCCACTGGTCACTGAAAACAAGCAGAATACAAAATAGTAGGTATGTACTATGGACAAAATGCCTAGTGTGTATGTACATTTTTTGAAGATAATATGTAAAAGCAATACAGTAGTTGGACTGAGGTTGGTGGAATTTTATAGCGAGTTATAAGAAATATTATTTTGAAATGGTCTCTTTAAATTTCCATCCAGAAGCTCCTGTAATTTCTAAGAAGTTAGATTCTGAAAGGCTCTTCCTATGCCTGAAACACCCCTGCACAAACTACCAATTTGTATATGTCCTTACTAAACTTTATTATCTTTGCTTGTATTTACACTACAATAGCAGGATCCCTCTCACCACAACTTTCAACACTCCCTCAGCATTAAGTGTGAGGTGATACTTAATGGCAAAAATGCAGCAATATGTCAAACAAATAAACAAAACCGAACACTCAGGCTAAAGCGAAAAAGATCCTCCTAACCACACATGGTGCCCACCGATGGCTGGCTGAGCTAATGTGCTCTTGCCCCAACCAGAAGCTTTATGTATCTGAGAGCTTCTTGGTGGAGGGAGGTCTCCACTCTGCCCAAACCAGACCACAGCTGGGGCTTGAGTCAGCCTCTAAAGCACAAGGCACATGCTCACGTGGATTTCCTGGTCATAATGCATGTGGGGCAAGCAGACCCATGGGCTCAGCCCCTCTGCACTTCTGACAAGCAGGGCTTGATGGCACAGAGTAGGGTGGAGGTCCCGACTGCCCGTAATGCTTTCCTCGCCATCACCCACAAGGAGAACAGATGCCCCCGCCTTCCCTAAGATACCTTCCTGACCTTTCCACCACTTCCGAGTTGTGAGAGTCTGAGAGAGTTACTTAAGCTCTGTGCCTCAAGGTCCTCCTCTGTAACTCTGGGAGTAAAAAGAATTAAATGAGTTAATGTCTGCCAAGCAAATGAACAGTGCTTGCCATATAATTAACACTCCCCCAATGTTAATGACCCCTGGGTTGTTGCCCCCAAATGCAATTCACCCATCCTTCCTCTCCACCACTCTCTTCTGTACACATTCCTGGTAAGGAAACACCATCCTAAACCTGGTAGGAGTCAGAACCTTTTTGCCTCATGTAATTCACAACTATCTTCTGGGAAGAAATGAGGGTTGGTAAAATGCTTAAGCAATTTTCTGATAAACTTTGATGAGATTAAGACCTCTTCTGGGAAGCCAGTTACCCACCCACTCAGCTGACTGTCAGTCAGAACCTAATGATCTGGGAACAATCCTTTTTTCTTGTATCCAGTCTAACAGTGATAACCTAATCATTCTGTTTTCCTTTAATTTTTTTCCTGTGGGACAATCTAGAATTGGCTGGCTTACGCATTTTTCCTTATGACCTGCTTGAACTAAAACCTTGATACGTGTTCAAAAATAAAACGTCTGAAAATAAAAAACGACAAGCCTATTACAGCACATAAAATAGTCTATAGCATTTATTTGTATTCTTTTCCAATTTTCATACTGTAGTTAGGATGCTGGGACTCGAGGAAGACCATGCTTATTTTTACTTGTATTTTTATGCAGAACTTTGCAACTGATAGACCAAAGATAGTCAATAAATGTTTATTAAGATAATCAGTTAATGAAAGAACAAATAGACCTTTAAAAACAAATGAAAAGAACACTTATTATCCAGAAGATGGGGTCCCTATATTATGAAGCACTACCAACTTTGGATTCAATTGTGGGTTTAAAACTTATTTTAAGCTGTGTGGCTTGGGGAAAGTTTCTTCACCTTCCGGAGCTTCCATTTTCTCATCACACTATGTGCTAATAACAGAGGTGTCATGAATAGGGACCACTTGCATAGAGAGTGTAACACAAGGTCAGGTACCTTTGGACCTCAAAACATTCTGCTTCCCTCTCTGCCTACTGACTCCTTTTTTTTTTTTGCCTTTTTGCCTTTTATGTAGAGCCGCACCCGCGGGATATGGAGGTTCCCAGGCTAGGGGTCTAACAGGAGCTGTAGCCGCTGGCCTTCGCCACAGTCAGAGCAACGTGGGATCCAAGCCGCGTCTGCAACCTACACCACAGCTCACAGCAATGCCAGATCCTTAATCCAATAAGCAAGGCCAGGGATCGAACTCGCAACCTCATGGTTCCTAGTCGGATTCGTTAAACACTGAGCCACGACGGGAATTCCCCTCTGCCTACTGACTCTTGATGGGAATTGGGAAAGTCATTTCCTCCCTCCAGTCTTCAGTTTCCTCATCCATAAAGTGAGAATTTTTAAAAAATTCCTCAAACGACTAGGGTAGAGTCAGGACAAAATATGATAATGAATGTAAAAATGTTTTCAAAAGTAATTAAAGCCTGGGGGAGACTTCTGCTTCCAGCCGAGATGGAGAAACAGGGACCAGATTTACCCTCCTTCCTGAAACCACCAAAGTACTGGACAAAGTATGGGAAACAGACTCTGGGCATCAAGCAATGAATGGCAATGATACCAGAGAGATGAGGGAAAAAATGATGTGAGCCCTGCAAGTGCCCCTATTACAGTCATAAGGGAGTGTCCAGGCCACAGAGCAGGAGGGTGGAGCTGAGGCAGAGCTTGATGTTCACTCTGAGCTGAGCAGACAGAGCTGAGACCAAAGGAGGTAAATTTTTAAGGATTGAGTACTAGAGAGAAAAGACTTGTACAGAAAGGAAAGAAAAAAGAGAGAGAGAGAGAGGTCTGCAGAGAGTTCCCCTCAAATATTCATCAGAGTGCTGACCAGTGCACACATGTGAGGAAAACATCCAAAGCTAGGGAAAGAACCACCCAGAAAGATTAGAAGGAACAGTATCTGCCACTCACACAGAGCAAGAATAGTGTTATTCCCATTGACCAGACTGGAAAACCACATAATTGAAAGAGCACTGGTTAAAGTGCTCAGAAAGTTCTTAATACTGTAAGGGGAAGTAAGTAGCCCTAGATTATATACAGATCTGGTCCCGGTAACAAATTTTGATAGGAAGGTCTAATAAGATCAAACTATTCCCAGTAACCTAAGTTCCAGGACAAAGCTCAAGAATATTTGAAGGAATACAAAAATATCTTGAGCACACCACGATAAAACTCATAATGCCTGATATCTAATAAAAAATTATCAGGTATGAAAAGAAGCAAGAAATATGACCCACAATGCAGAGGAGAAAAATCAATTAATCAAAACTGGCCAAACCTAATACAGAAGCTAGAATTAGCAAAGGACAATGAAACAATTATAACAATGTTCCATATGTTCAAAAAGTTGATATAAAAAAATAGACTAAAATCAAAGTTTTAGAGATGAAAACTACGTCTAAGATGAAAAATACACTAGTTAGGATTGATAGCAGATTAGACCTTACTAAACAAAAAACAAAGAAGCAAACAACAACAAAAACAAAATCCAGGGAACTTGAATAGATAGCAATAGGAACTGTCTAAAAAGAAAAAAACAAAAAAATATACAGAGCATCAGTACACTATGGGGACAAATTCAAATAGCCTAGTATATGTGTAATTTGAGGTTCCAAAGGAAGGGAGAAGAAAAAAGTATTTGAAAAAACAATAGCAGAAAATCACTAAACCTTTTTTTTTCCTTTTCTGTCATTTTAGCGCTGTACCCATGGCATGTGGAGGTTTCCAGGCCAGGGGTCCAATTGGAGATACAGCTGCCGGCCTATGCCACAGCCACAGCAACGCGGGATCTGAGCCACTTCTGCAACCTACACCACAGCTCTCGGCAACGCCGGATCCTTAACCCACTGAACGAGGCCAGGGATTGAACCCGCAACCTCATGGTTTCTAGTCGGATTCGTTTCTGCTGAGCCACGATGGGAACTCCTAAACCTAGTTTTAAAAAGATGAAACTATAAGTACATAGTTCCAAGAAGGCAACGAAAAACCAGAAACATGAAGAAAAGTATGCTGAGACACATCGTATTCAAATTGCACAGAACCAATATAAAGAGGAAATTTTAAAAGCAGCCAGAGAGGAAAGACACATTATATTCAAAGCAACAAATATAAGATTACAACAAATTTCTCACAGGAAATAATGCAGGTAAAAAGACAGTAGAGCAAAGTCTTCAAACAATGAAAGAAAGAAATCTGTCAACCTAGAATTTTCTACACAATGAAAATATTTTTAAAAAGCAAAGATGAAATACTTATTCAGACATATGAAAGCTGAAAAAATGTCGTAATCAGTAGATCCCCACTTTAAGAAATGTTTAAGGATATTCTTCAAGCAGAACAAAAATGGTATCAATGGAAATACAGACCCACACAAAAGAATGGTAGTATCAGAAAAGGTCACTGAATTTATAGCTGTATTTTTAAAGATAACTGAGTATTTATTTTAAAAGTTGCAATATAGTATGTTATAAAAGATGTAAAAGTAAAATGAATGACAATATTAGCATAAGGGACAAGAGGGAAGAAGTGGAAATATACTGCTGTAAGGTTTGTATGATATACATGAAGTGGTGTAATAACATTTGAAAGTAGCATATTTTGTTTAGGATTTATATTATTAACTTGAAAGCAACCACTAAAGTAAAAAAGCAAAGAGTTATAGATAATAAGTTAACAAAGGAGAGAAAAGAGAATCATAAAAAGTAATCCAAAGGAAAGCAGGAAAAATGAAATAAAGAAGTGATGGGATAAATAGAAAACAAATAGAAAGATGACAGGTTTAAATCCAATCGTTAATAATCACAATATACATACCTGGTCCAAACACTATAATTAAGAGGCAGAGATTATTAGATTGGATTAAAAAAGACTCAACTATATGCTGCCTATAGAAACCCACTTTAAATGTAAATAAATAATCAGGATCTCCCTGGTGGCCTAGCACTTAAGGATCCAGCATTGTCATTGCTGTGGCTTGGGTCACTGCTGTGGCACAGGTTTGATCCTGGCCAAGGAATTTCCACATGCCATAGGCATGGACAAAAAAGATAATAATAAAATAAAATAAGTAGATAAAAAATAAAAGATAAAAGATATATCATGCCAATAATAATCAAAAGAATGCTAGCATATCAATGTCAAAGCAGATTTTAAAATCAAAATATTATTAAAGAAGGTTATTTCGTCATAATAAAGAAGTCAGTTTATTAGGAGTAGAGCACAACAGTCCTAAATGATTGAACACTTAATAACAGAACCTCGGAAAACTTGAAACAGCTATACACCTGAAATGAGCACAATACTGGAAATCAACAATACTTCAATTAAAAAAATAAAAAACTTGGAGCAAAATCTAAAAAAGAAAGAGATAACCTTAACGGCCAATTTATCTGTTAAGGTGATTAAATTTAAAGTTAAAAGCCTCCCCATAAAGAAAGTTCTAGACCCAGATAGCTGTACTGGTTAATTCTACAAGACATTTAAAATGGGAATTACACCAATTCTACACAAACTTCTCCAGAAAACTGAAGATAAGGGAATGTTTCCCAACTCATTATATAAGGCAACATTATCCTGACCAATGCCCCACAAGGCCACTTCAAGAAAAATACAGACCAATATTCCACATCTACAAGATACAGAGACCGTTACAAAATTTCATCAAAGAAAATTCAGCAATATATAAAAAGGATACTACATCAACACCAAATGGTATTTATCTCAGGATTAAAGGTAGGTTTAACATTCAAAAATGAATGTAGGTCATCATATTAACAAACTAACAAAGAAAAAGCATATGATCATCTGAATAGATACGGAAAAAGGACTGGACAAAACCCCACCATTTATTCCTAATTTAAAAGAAATAAATCAACAAACTTGGAATAGAAGGGAACTTCCTCATCCTACACAATAAACAAACAAATCTGTAGCTAAAAATTTTGGGGTGAGCAACTGAATATTTCCCCCTTAGGATCAGAAACCAGTCAAGAGTGTCTGCTTTCCTCACTTCTCTTTAACAGTTTTCTCTTGGTTCTAGCAAGTGCAATAAGAAAAAGAAATTTAAAATATCCAGATTGGAATGGAAGAAGAAAAACTGCCTTTATTCACAGACAACACGATTGTCTACGTAGAAAATCCAATGGAGTCTACAAAAAAGATACTAGAACTAGTTAGAAAGTTAAGCAAGCTTATAAAATGCAAGACCGATAGATAAGTATCTATTGTATTTTATATGCTAACTGTACAATCTAACTGTATTTCTACATTCTATCTATATGTCTTTTTTTTTTCAACTAATTGGAAGTTGAAATTTAAAGATAACACTACTTATGACAGTATCGAAACATATGCAATAAATATGACAAGGAATTCACGTTGTGGCTCAGTGGTAACAACCTGACTAGTATCCACGAGGACTCGGAGTTTCCACGAGCCTTGCTCAGTGGGTTAAGGATCCGGCGTTGCCATGAGCTGGCAGCTGCAGCTCTGATTTGACCCCTAGCCTGGAACTTCCATATTCCACAAGTGTGGCCCTAAAAAGAAAAAAAAATAATAAAAAAGACAATAGATGTGTAAAATCCTTACACTAAGAACTACAAAACACTGCTTACAGAAATTAAAAATCTAAATAAATAGAGAACTCTACCCTGTTCAGAGGTTGGAAGACAACTAATAAATCAATTCTCCCTAAATGGATGTAGAGATTCAGTGTAATTCCAATCAAAATCACAGCAGGTGATTAACATGCAAATTCCAAAGTGTACATAAAAATGTAAAAGTCCTAGAATAGCCAAGGCAATTCTGAAAAAGAACAAAGCTGGAAAACTGACACTATATGATTTCAAAACATGAAATACAGTAATCAGAGAGTTTGATACTGGCATAAAAGATAAATTGATCAATAGAACAACAAAGAGTCTAAAAATAGAGCTACATATATACGTGTGTGTGTGTGTGTATGTGTGTATACACACAACTGTCTTTTTTTTTTAACAAAAGGTAAAAGATTTTTTTGATCTGAAGAGAAACCAGAGTACAAACAACTGATTTTTGACAAATTGCAAAGGTAATTCAGTAGAGAAGAAAACGTTCTTGTCAACAAATCGTGCTGGGACAATCAGATTTTCACATGCAAAAAAGATGAGTTTTGGTATACTCCCTATACCATGTACAATATTTAACTCAAAAATTAACTCAGAATGTTTCACTGTCCAAAATGTAAGACTATAAAATTTTCTAGACAAAAACACAGGAGGAAATCTTTGTAGTCCCTGTTTTCTTTGGTTTTTGTTTTGTCTTTTTTAGGGCTGCACCCACGGCATAAGGAAGTCCCTGGGCTAGGGATCAAATCAGAGCTACAGCCGCCAGCCTATACCACAGCCACAGCAACACCAGATCCAAGACAAGCCGCACCGGTGACCTACACCACAGCTCACAGCAACGCCAGATCCTTAACCCACTGAACAAGGCCAGGGATCGAACCCACGTTCTCACGGATACTAGTTGGGTTCTTTTCTGCTGCATCACCATGAGAACTCCCAAAATCTTTGTAATCTTGAGTTAGGCAAAGATGCCTTAGGCACTATCCAGAAGAGAAAAAAACTGAAAACTTGGACAGTATCAAAATGTAAAACTTTTGATCTTTGTAAGACAGTGTTAAGAGAATGAAAAGACAAGCTGCAGATTGGGAGGAATATTTTCAAATTATGTATCATGTAAATATTTTATCTCTTGAATAAAAAACTCCCAAAACTCAGTAATAAGGAAACAAACTACCTCGCTCAAAAATTTTTGAACAGGAGTTCCTGTCATGGCACAGTGGAAACAAATCCGACTAGGAACCATGAGGTTGTGGGTTGGATCCCTGGCCTCACTCAGTGGGTTAAGGATCTGGCAATGCCGTGACTTGTGGTGTAGGTCGCAGACATGGCTCAAATCTGGCATTGCTGTGGCTGTGGCTGTGGCTGGCATTTGTAGCTCCTATTAGACCCCTAGCCTGGGAACCTCCATATGCCACAGGTAAGGCCCTAAAAAGCAAAAATAAATAAATAAATAATTTTTGAACAGACAGTGCGTCAAAGAAGATATTCAAATGTCAAATAAGCACATGAAAAGATCGATATCATCACTTAAAAGGGAAATACAAATTAAAACCATAATGAGATGCCTCTACATAACAATTAGGATGGCTAAAAGTAAGAAAACTGAGCACACCAAGTGTTCTGGAGCATACAGGATGACTAAAATGTTCAGACATTGCTGGAGGGAGTGGAACATGGTACACTCACTTTGGAAAACAGCTTAGACAGTCTCTTTAAAAGTTAAAGATACACCTTCAACTTCACCCCTAGCCTGGGAACCTCCATATGCTGTGAGTGAGGCCCTAAGAAAAAAAAAAGGAAGAGTTAAAGATATACCTACGCAGTAATCCAATCATTTTCTCTCTCCCAGAGAAAGGAAAGCATATGCCTACACAAAGATTCCTACTTGAATGTTCCTAGCAATTTTATTTCCAATGGCCCAAAACTGGAAACAACCCAAATGTGCATCAGATAAATAGATAAACAATTGTAATACAGCCATAGAATGCAATACAGGTCAGCAATAAGAATGAATAAACTATTAATACGTGCCACACCATGGATCGATCTCAAAATAATTGCACTGAGTGAAAGAAACCCGAAAAACAAAGAGCGCACGCTCTATGCTTCTATTTACATACAATTCTAGAAAATGTAGCTAATGTAGAGTGACAGAAGGCAAAGCTATCACAGAGCACCCATCCCCTGCTCCCTGGGGACTGGAAGGAAAGGGAAGGTCTGATTACAAAAGGGGGGTGAGGGAATTTTGGGGCTGAAGGACACGCTCATTATGTTCACTATGGGGCTGATGTCACAGGTGTATGTAAGTCAAAATGTATCAGATTGTACCCTTAAACACACCCAGTTGATGGTGTTTTAATTACACCTCAATGAAGCTGTCAAAAACAATGTGCGTGGCAATACCGAGTAGCCATCATCAGCTCCCACTGGGTACCGAGCAAAAGAGGGTGAAGCAGCCACCATGCAGCAGAGAGTCTGAGATCCCTTCTGGTCTGGAAGTTGGTCTACAGCCCCACTTACTACCTTTGTGACCCATCTCTGAGCAGAAGAATTGCATTTAAGTTTTCAAGCTGGTAAAACCAAAGCAAGAAACACCAATGAAGGCCAAATTCACTACAGGCTTTGATCTGGAAGGCGGTTTTGATTCACTCACCTTCTCCCTGACTGCACACTTCCCCTGGCAGGAAGCAGAGAAGCAGGTAGTCTGTTCTAGGCCTGCCTTTTTCCTAGCTGAAAAACCCTTCTCCAGGGAGTTCCCTTGTGGCTCAGCGGTAATGAACCCGAGTAGAATCCATGAGGATGTGGGGTTCGCTCTCTGGCCTCGCTCAGTGGGTTAAGGATCCAGCACTGCAGTGAGCTGTGGTGTATGTAGGTCACAGAGGCGGCTGCAGACGTGTGGCTCTAAAAGGCAAAAACAAACAAACAAAAAAACCTTCTCCAGGAAGACAAAATCATGACAAGAAGCAGCAGAGTGGCCTCACAGCCAGCTTTAATGGACAGATCTGTATGAGCAAGGACAAAATGAAGGACAGCAAGTAAAACACTGAATTAAAAGCCACTTAAATTAAGAATTCAATAGCATCCACTTAACTAATAAATAGTATTCCTTTCTGCCATTGATCGACTCAGGATTGTAATGAAGAGTTCCAGGGGCAAGAGCAGAATGTCTTAATTCATGGCATAAACGTCACCAACTCTTGGGTTCCCAAGATTGAATGTGTCGGAGAAGCACAGAATGGAGAGCCCGCAGGAATTAATTCTTGGAACGTCCCTGCAGGGTCAGCATTATTATATTCTGCTTCTAGGGGGATTTAATATCTCGAGTGCTGGGCAGGAGGCTGTTTTCCCGGGGGGGATGGAGGGGAGGGCTCCATAATCATTATTAACTGATGATGGGGAGAGAGACTGGAGTTGGAGCTCACACTAGATCAGCTGCCTTATTTATTTCCAAGTGAAGAGACTGAACCAAAGTAGTGTCATTATTATCACGGTGATGATTATTGCCATAGAGTATAACAGTGGCCCAGAGCAGCCAGACTACGTGGGAAAGACAGCACTAAGTCACGGGCTTCAGAGATTTCTCACAGGCCCATGTCTTGCAAAATAAGAGTTCGTGTGTAGGATGATTCCTACCCAAGAGTTCTGCCTGGAGTCCTCTCCTTGGAAGCACCCGCTGTGTCACAAGAGCATCATCACGTCATGGACACCAGGCTCACAAATGGACCCCCCCCACCCCCACCCCGAGCTCACAGCCATTTCTCCTTGGAAAGTGAGTGACAAGTGGCTTCACCTTGGGATCTGCAGGCTTCCCCAAGAACTCTCTTAAGGAGGACATGGTGGCCGTGAAAAGGCATTTGGGGCACAGGTCCACTCTGCATCTTCCAAATCATCACCAAGGTCTATTTCCTGCACCAAATGGGAGTTGGGTCATCTGGACAGAATGTCTTGGACCAACATCATCTCAGGTTCAGGGAGTCGGGGCAAAGCAGAAGGGACCGAGGGAACCAAGGTCATCTTCTCTATCCTTTGGCACATTCTGGGCGTGTCTGGTCCTGGGGCTGAGATTCTCGTCCCTGGAAAGTCATACAAACTTATGCAAGAATGTGAATGGGGAAAGGAATGTAAGATAACCTCCCTCCCATTTTCCAGTGACTCTCAGTTTACGGTTGAGGAAACGGAAGCCCAGGAGGATAAAATGACCAGCTCCAGGCTGCACAGCTAGAGGAAGGAGCTGAATGTAATCCTGGCCCCCACCCCATGGTCCAGACTGTCATATCATGTTTCTGGTTTCTCAGCAGTGTGAAGCTGCAGGATGGGAAGTGCTGAGAGGTGGCCCATAAGCAAGCAGCAGGTGTATCTTGAATACTTACTGCATCTCTAGCCTACAACAGGCCCAGTGGAGACTCTGGGGAAAAAACTATTACAGACCTGCCCTTCCTCTCTCAACGACAATGTGAGGCCTCCCCACAAGAAACCCCTCAATAGAAACACCAGGCAATACATAAAATCAAGGATCATGTAGGTTGTGAGACAATGCTAAGAAAATGGTGCCATCAGTCTTAGTTTAGGGTGAGCCCTGCAGATCTACTTCAGACACAGGTACCCCGAATTTCCAGGACACATAATAACATCACTCAGCCTTCCTTCTCTCTCTCTCTCTTTTTTTTTGGTCTTTTTTTTGGGGGGCGTGGGGCACACCCAAACATATGGAAGTTCCCAGGCTAGGGGTTAAATCGGAGCTGCAGCTGCCAGCCTACACCACAGCCATAGCAACGCTGGACCCTTAACCCACTGAGCGAGGCCAGGGATGGAACCCACATCCTCATAGATACTAGTCGGGTTCATTACCACAAAGGGAACTCCAGCCTTTCTTCTTCCTTGGACATACTCGACAGACAGGGACTCATTAACAACCACCGACCCAGCGCAAGCACGCAGGGCAAGATGTAGGTCCCTCTCACTGGAGAGCACTTTTACTTCTAGACACGTGGCCGGACTGAGTGAAGGGTTGCGAAAAGTGGTTGAGGCCACATCAAGGCCAAGATCACGGAGCACATCCTGAACCACTCACAAAGCTGGACAGCACCCCAATAGCCAGAACCTGTGCATGCAGAACTGATAAGGATGGAGTAGAATACAGCTAGTTGTAGAATTCCCAGTAGTGGACCAGAGATACAGAGGGAAACCTAGGGTGCTTTGGGAGACCACTGCAAGTTAATAATCCCTCAAGAAAGCCATCAGAACATCACAGAATGAAGCAGGCTTGCTTAAACTTATAAAACCACAAACAGAAGCATGAGATATGCTTCAGGATGTTAAGTGAAAGATACAACGAGACCTGCATTCAAGCTGGACAGGAGTTTAAGGGAGAGCTGACACTCCAAAGCAGGAGACTCTCCTTACACAGAGACCCGAGATGATTCAATACATGTTAGCCTATGTTACCGCCCTTCCGTCGATTTGAATGAGCACTGTGACCTCATAGAGTCACACACTCTCCTGCCCAATACGAAGGAGGAGCTGGTGATGTAAGCCTGACATCGACGTGAAGAAGGAAGCTTTTCCCCCTCCTCCGCTTTCCTTGGATTATAAAACTGTAGCCCACCTAATGCTCAGGGCAGAGCCTCTCACCTGCCGGCGTGTACCCTTCACAAGCGTCCTATCTGAATAAATCTGTTTCTTGCCTCGTTGTCTCTCGCTGAATTCCCATTGCACGGAGCCACATGGAACCCGAACCTCGGCAAGTCCAGACACCAGGTGAGTGATTCTAATTTAAAAAATGGTGGGTTCAAGTCCCAGTCTGGGTTTGGGCTGGGTTTGAGTCAGAGGTGTTTTGATTTCAGAACCTACTATCCCAGAGCACTGCTGGTCCCCCCAGGGAGCCGAATACCTGGTATCTACCGTGGCGGTACCTTCTTAATCCTCCTCTGACCCTGCGATCACTTCCCGCTCCCATACCAAAAAGCCGTCTGTACTCCGCTCCTGGACCACCTCCACCGGGCCTGGCCAGCCCTTCCTCCCCAGCCCAGCGTGGCCCCTGCCCCCACAGGAACCCTGCGCCCTAGCCTGACTTGATCCCATACCATCCCACAAATGCCAGTGCTTGGAGGCAGCTTTCCCTATGCCTAACAAGCCCTTTCTGTCTCTCCATCCAGCCAAATCTTCCCTGTTCTTTGGACTCTCCTCCACTGACTGCGGTAGCTCACGTAGGCCCCTCTATCCTCTGTCCCCAGTACCCAGGCAAGCAGCGCCTTTCATAAGGTGCGGACACAGGCGGTTGATGTGGCGATGACATATTCTGCATCTGCCCATGATCACCAGCACCCTGGGGGGAGCATCAGGCCGTGTTCATCTCGGCACCTCCTCGTTGAGTCATCAGAGGCTAGAATGGACTCAGAAGTAGCCTGGTTGCCTCTTCCTTTTTTTCAGATGTAGGAATAAAGACTAAAGGGCCGTCAAAGACAGACTTCATGTACACACCTGAGCACCTGAGCTCAATGGCACTTTTACAATGACCTCCCTGCCCTCCCCGGGCCCCCTCTGCCTCCTTCAACAGAGTCCTGGTTGTTTGGTTGCAGGGGGTGGGGCGGGGGTGTTTAGCAGCATGGAGGAACCGCTGGGCTGGGCTCTCCGGGCTCCAAACGCTGGGGCACCATGTCTGCTCAGTCCATGAGCCTCCTGGATGACAGTGAAAATAAGACCTCCCCAAAAAACTCAACTAAAAGGAGCAAAGGACATAAACAGATCACACAGTGGAGGAAATGCAAATAATAAATGCATAGAAAAAATTATCAAAGATATGCAAATAAAACCACTTAAGCCCCCTCAAATGCAAAGTAAGGCAATAGTGTATCACTTTCTACCTATAAATTAGCAGCAAAAATGGAATTATTAAATCAAATCCTAGGAGGACTGTGGAGAAACGAGGATATTCATAAAAGGCTAATGGCATTAAGATCTGATACAATATTTTGGGGGAAATATTTAGCAAAACATATCAAGACCCATGTATATATGTGTGCCCTCTAGCCTAGGACCCCCACTGCTGGGATTTCATCCTCAAGGAATGAACAGAAACTGCAGCCCCGCCATCGCTGAATCAGCACTACTAGAGGCTGATGGTTGTTAACACCTCCAAGTGTGTGGGTGACATCTCTAGAGTCAATTAATGAGCCAATCTTTGTAAGATATAACATTAGCCAGCCTGGCTCACATCAATTACAGTCAAAGGCTGAGCTGTAATCGTGGGGCGAAATAAGCCTGTGCTGCTCATTGTTTAAAATGACCACATAATCAAATCACCTTTATGAACAAAACTAGGATAAATCAGAAACAAAGGAAAGCGCCCTGGCCGCACGTCCCTTCACACAGCTGGCTCCGTGTCACCGTACATCCTCACAGAACCAGCTAGGCTCGTCCCACTCCCCCAGCCCGCCTTGACGAAGGACCTTCTGGGGTCTTCTGTGTGGTGGGGTTCCAGCTGTCAGATACAACCCTGGCTTCACAGAGGTGGAGAAACAGCTTTTCCATGTGCCGGAAAGCAGGGCTTCGAAAAGCTGGCTGCAGGGGTTGGGATCAGGGGAGCTGGGGAGGGCTACCTCCAAGTCTCCATGGCAACAGTCTCCCTGGCATCACCCTCCCCTAACCCGTCCAGCCCCCACCAACTGGTCTGCTCGCACGGGAACTGTGACTAACTGCTTCTCTGCGTGGCAGCCACTTCCTGCAGGCTGGAGCCTGTGAGCAAGCAGAAAGGGCGGCCTACAACCCTTCACCTTCCCAGGGAACTTCAAAAAGCCTTTTTCCACCCGTTATCTCCATTCCCCCCGACAACAAAGCAGATGGAAGGACAGGGGTTGCAGATGAGAAGGCGACAGGCAGAAAGGGTAAACCCCTCAGAGAGCTCACAGGTCAGTGAGAGCCTCCTCCCTGGGGGACAGACAATGGGAGGAGAGACCTGCCTCCTAGACATGGCTGTGTGACCCGGGCATTTCACCTGACCTCTCTGGTTAAGGGGGAACCGGAAGAATTGGACAAGAGCCAGAGACAATATGCTTTCAGATTAAATTGATGAGTGTGAAAATACAAATGGGAATTCTAGGTGCCAGGCTTGCCATTGTTACAACACCTATCGTCGTTCCTATTGTGGCTCAGCAGGTTAAGAACCTGACTAGTATCCATGAGGATTCGGGTTCAATCCCTGGCCTCGCTCAGTGGGTCAAGGATCTGGCATCGCTGTGAGTTATGGTGTAGGTCGCAGAAGCAGCTGGGATCTGGCATTGCTGTGGCTGTGGCATAAGTCACAGATGTGGCTTAGATCCCATGTTGCTGTGGCTGTGGTGTAGGCCGGCAGCTGTAGCTCCAAATCGACCCCTAGCCTGGGAACTTCCATATACTGCAGGTGCAGCCCTAAAAAGACAAGAAAAAAAAAAGCACCTGTTATCTACTCTGTCTACCATTAATCACTCAATATCACTATTGTTTCCTAAAAGAAAAGATTTTTTTTTTCTTTTTAGGGCCACATGCGGCTTATGGAAGTTCCCAGGCTAGGGGTCGAATCAGAGCTGTAGCTGCTGGCCTACACCACAGCCACAGCAACACCATGTCCGAGTCGCATCTGCAACCTACACCACAGCTTGTGGCAACACCAGATCCTTAACCCACTGAGTGGGGCCAGAGATCGAACCCGTGCCCTCATGGATCCCAGCCATGTTCATTACTGCTGAGCCACAATGGGAACTCCAAAAGAGAGGACACTTTAACCGCACCAAAGTAGGAGAGGCATAATCTCAAAGTAAAGGATAATCCTTTAACTGAGTTATGTTATAAAATTGTCTTTATTTCTCCTGCGTCACTTCAGACTGATGAAGACTTGAGTGATGACTCATAGGAACCTGAGGGCTGGTATCTGTGGATCCCTCAGGGTTCAGTGACTCAAGGCAAAGTAGCCCAGTGGATTGTCATCCCAGAAATGGACCTGAAATCAGATGAGCTGTTGATTGGCACCAGGACCTCCATCTCCCTGGGACCACAAAATTCCCCATCTGACTCAGCCATGCAAAATGGTACCAGTTTTTTGTTTCCTTTTTTTTTTTCCCCAAGCCCACAGCATGAAAAAGTTCCTGGGTCAGGGATTGAACCTGTGCCACAGCAGTAACCAGAGCCACAGCAGTAGCCAGGGCCACAGCAGTAATAACAGTAGATCCTTAACCTGCCGAGCCACCAGGCAACTCATGTTTTCTTTTGTTTTCTGTTTCTCTAAAGCAGGAACAATGTTTTTCCTTGCACAGACAGAAAACCTCTGTTTCTCCTTTTCCTCAGCAGTTTCGCAAGGTTAACCTCTTTTCTAAGCAGAAGAATTCCTGCTGGTCAGTCTAGACGTGCTAAAAGCTTCCTGGGCCTAAGTGCAGCCCCCACCCCCTCTGCACCCCACACAGTCATGAGGTCCTGACTTGACTGTGTGCCCTTTGAGAAGGACAAAATGGTATGGGCCAATGGTAAAGGCAAGACAGCTCCTCCAATGGGTTGACTGAACAAATGGAAGCCCACGTCTGGGTTCCTGTTTTTTTTAATGGTTTTGTTTTTATTTTTGTTTTGCTTTTTAGGCTGCACCCGCTGCATAAAGAGGTTCCCAGTCTAGGGGTCCAATCAAAGCTGCAGCTGCCGCTTTACGCCACAGCCACAGCAACGCCAGCTCCGAGCCGCGTCTGCAATCTACACAACAGCTCACAGCAATGCTGGACCCTTAACCCACTGAGCAAGGCCAGGGATCGAACCTGCATCCTCATGGATACTAGTCAGATTCATTAACCACTGAGCCATGACGGGAACTCCTCTGGGTTCCTGTTTGAAGCTGGTGGCCTCTGTCCTCTTCTCTCTGATGTGCTGGGACTGAAACTTGAGCTGGCATTGGAATAAACCGCAGTGTCTATGAAAACACAGACTGCTAGGCCCCACCCCAGAATTTCTGATTCTTTGGGACAGGGATAGGGCCCCAAAATTTGCCTTTCCAACAGGTTCCCAGTTGGCACTGATGCTGCTAGTCTGGAACCACAGCTTCTAGCTCATCCCTTCTGGGAACTCCCCAACCTGCAACAAGGTATCTGGAACCTGGAGATGAAGCAGGGCAGGAAAAGGCAGTGGGCTGGAACCTAGAGAAGAAGGTACATCCAGGGGGAGGATGCAAAGACAAATGTGGAAGTCTCCAGAACCTTGACAAGTTCCTAGGCTGTACAATTTCTCTGAAGGATGCCTGTAATCTCCATTCACAAAGGGGAGGTCTAATTTACTACTGGGTGCCAGAAGCACTGAGAAGCTCCTGATGCGAGCCCTGCCTCCTACAGCCCTGCAAGGCTGGCTAGAGGCGCTTTGGGAGGAGGAGGGATCTCCTCTCCCACCCAGCTATTCAGCCACCCACAATCACACTGGGCTGGGCCTAGCTGCCCCAGGCCAGTGGGGTGGGAGCCCACATTTTCATTCTCAGTTCCCCGTCTTTCGCTGATCTGATCTGCTGCACTCAGAATCTCAATCCCAAGTGGCTAAAATTTCCCCAGTTTATTCTCGCCCAACTTCACTGCCAAGTTCAGTTGAGTGATGGTTCCTTCCCTGTGAATGAGGAGATCTAGGCTCAGTTCAAGCCCAGCCACTGATGTAGTATGTGGCCTGCCCAAACCACTTATAGCTTCTCTAAGCCTCAGAGCCTCCATCTCTCAAAAGGGCATATTGATCACTACCAGACTTCAGCAAAGGAGAAAATGAATATGTAAATTGAAAATATAAATATACAGCCCAATGCAAATTATTCGATGAGGTCCATGAACGGTTACAAAGATTCTCCTTACCAAACTTCAGACCGGCTCCTCTGAACCCTCTTCTCGACTAGGGCTTGACCTTGGCCCCACCCTTGCTGAGCCAGCATTCTTGCCCACTTATAGCAAGAATTCTGTGAAGTCACTTTATCAAGAACCCCCCACCGACTGCATCACCCTGCTCCTTGACTGCACATTCCCACTTGTCCCTGTTGCATTTCAGGTTGAGCTTAGTTCTACAGCAAAGTCTCTTTCCCCCTATTGCACTATTTTCTGAATAAAATCTGTCTTAACCACTTTAACTAGTGTCTGGCTCAGCTTCTCTCTGACATGAGTCAGTATATTCCTGGAACTTTAAAACTAAAACACTTGATCTCAAGCCTTGGTTCATCTTTGATTATCACTGATTAAGCTGCTGATCCTCTTGGGGCCACTGTCTGCTCGTCTCTTGAACAGTGAGTGTAATGGGATGTGATGCATCTGAGAACTAAATGAGATCATGCAGGTAAAGCACTTAGCCCAGTGACACCCATGGTGAGGCTGCAATAAATAAATACGGTGCTCATCATGAACTCACTAAAACTTGACCATGGAAAGATACGGCCTTACTTTTGCAGTTGTTTTGTATAAGATGTATCTCTTGAATCTAATCGGGCCAACATCAGACAAACCTTCTATGAAGGGCATTTCTAAAAAAACTAGCCTGTCCTCACTGAAAGCATCCAGACCATGGGAGTAAGAGAAGGACTGAGAAACAGGTCCAGACTGCTGCAGATGTGTGATTATGAACTGGGCCTTTTGCTGAAAGGCCATTATTGAGGTACTTAGCAAAGGGCAATGAGAGTACAAAGATAATAGAGCAGTTGCACATCAATGTTAATTTCCTGATGTTGTGGTTCTGGGTTGTGGTTCTATAAGAGAATGTCCTTGTAGAAGGAAATATGCACTGATATATTCTGGGGTGATGGGGTGTCAGGTGGGAACTTATTCTTAGATGGTCTGGAGTGCAGGAGGTTCTTTGTAACTCTTCTACAAGGTTGAGATTCTTTCAAAGTAAACAAATTATTCAAAAATAATAAAAAAACGAAAGAATACTCAGACATGTTGAAGAGGTCTGATAGGATTAGGACTCACTAAAATCTGGGCTTTTTCTTTTTTTCTTTTTTTTTTTTTTGTCTTTTTAGGGCCACGCCCGTGGCAAATGGAGGTTCCCAGGCTAGGGGTCCAATCAGAGCTGTAGCTGCCGGCCTACACCACTGCCACAGCAATGCCAGATCCAAGCCACGTCTGTGACCTACACCACAGCTCACAGCAACTCCGGATCCTTAACCCACTGAGCAAGGCCAGGGATCGAACCTGCATCTTCATAGATTCTAGTCGGATTCATTTCTGCTGAGCCTCAATGGGAACTCCCCATCTGGGCTTTCTGATCTCAGGACCAGTGTTCTTCCCACTGAGCCTGGGTCGGGTAGAAAGCATTCAGGAGGCACGTAAGTACTATTCAAAGGGACCTGGTTTCTAGTTCCCATCCTGCTTTTAACCACAGACAAGTCCTTTCCCCTCTCTGCACATTGGGTCTCCTCATCTACAGAATGAGCAGGTGTCAGAAGCTCAAGGTCTTTAACAAAGGCACAACCATACTCTAGATGTTTGGAAGCATGGATTCACAGTCCTTCGCAGCCCAGACTCACCCTGCAACCTCGCACTGTGGAGAAACTACTTTGCTTTGTTCATCGTTTTAGCAGGAGTTATTCACCATTTTTTTAAAGATTTTTATGTTTTCCATTACGGTTGATTGACAGTGTTCTGTCAATCTCTGCTGTGCAGGAAAGTGACCTAGTCACACATACATACATTCTTTTTCTCCCGTTACCCTCCATCAGGTTCCATGACAAGTCACTAGATATAGTTCCCTGTGCCATGCAGCAGGGTCTCATTGCTTAGCCACTTTATTCACCATTGTAAAAGAAGCGTCATGCCAATAGCACAGCTGCTCTTGGTAACCGAGCTGCTCACACCTGCATCAGGACCACTCTCCATGGCTCTACACATGGGGCAAATTTCATCATAAAGGGGACCACTTTATCATGTCCCCTGGTCAGGTCCTGCCTGAGCATTGTCACTGAAATACACATGACTTTATTACAAGGTACTTTCTTTTCATTTCTCTCTTACATTATCATTAGGTTTATAAAACGGATTTTTTTTTTTTTGAAATCTTGTGTGTAGATGTATGGTCAGGCCACTCAGGATGGCTGTTCTCTGTACATCCCCTGCCCAACCAGTGCCTGCTTCACCTACACCCTAAGCACATGACTGACCTTCCTACATGCTTGTCCCAGGCCCCAGCTAGTGATACTTTATCAAAGGGGAGATGAGGGGCATGCTCCCCACTGGTTTCTCTGGTAACTAATAAGCCAACCAGATGTAACTCCCACTATAACTGGCAATCTCCCCTTCCCCTAGGAGCAAAGACTACCACCGTGTCCTGCCTACCATCTACCACACTGTGAGGTGTCACTCCAGGACCTGGTTTCAGATGTGTAACTTCCCCCCATCCATTAAACTATCTGTTGCTGCCTCCAGGCTCTTTAGTCTTTAAAAAAATTATTATTATTTAGGAGTTCCCATCATGGCTCAGTGGAAACAAATCTGACTAGCATCCATGAGGATGCAAGTTCGATCCCTGGCCTTGCTCAGTGGATTAAGGATCCGGCATTGCCATGAGCTGTGGTGCAGGTCACAGATGTGGCTCAGATCTTGTATTGCTGTAGCTGTGGTGTAGGCAGGCGGCTACAGCTCCAGTTCAACCCCTAGCCTGGGAACCTTCATGTGCATGGGTGCGGCCCTAAAAAAAAAATTGTTTTATGTCCACACCCATGATATATGGAAGTTCCCAGGCTAGGAATTGAATTCAAGCTGCATCTGTGACCTCTGCTACAGCTTCAGCAACGTCGGATCCTTTAACCCGTTGCACCAGGCTGAGGATTGAACCTGCTCCTCCTCAGTGACCTGAGCCACACCAGTCGAATTCTTAATGCACTGTGCCACGGCAGGAACTCTTCTTTCTTCAGTCTTGAAGTTGGGCAAGCATAGGACCTTGTAGGTTTGTGGGGTGTGGCCCAACAGTAAGCATATGTATTTATATGTATTTGTGAATTTCATTCAGGATGCATAGTGTTTCTCATAAAAACGGGCATTGGGTTGACTATGGCTGAGAACCACTGCTCTGTCTAATGGGCTCCACCTCATTCCTTTTTTAAAGTTGATTTTATTGCAGTATAATCAATTTACAATGTTGTGTTAGTTTCTGTGTGTAGCAAAGTGATCCAGTATGCACATATATACATTCTTATTCATATTCTTTTCCAGTATGGTTTATCACAGGATACTGAATAAAGTTCCCTGAGCTACACAGTAGGACCTTGTTGTTTATCTATCCTATATATACTAGTTTGCATCTGCTAATCTCAAATTCCCAATCTTCCCCTCCCCCACCCCCACCTCCCCCTTGGCAACCACAAGTCTGTTCTCTATGTCTGTGAGTCTGTTTCTGTTTCATAGATAAGTTCATTTCCACCTCATTCTTTAAAGCAGTCCGCAGTGTAACCATTCCTTTACCGAGAGACATTTAGAATATTTGAAGTTATGTTCCATTTTTCACTGTTGCCAATAAGGCTGTGGTGAATATCTTGGTACCCGCCTCTGTGTTACACGGTAAGTTTCTAAAGTAGGTCAAATTAGACCCATGCACAAGGTCATTTCCCTCTGGCCAAGGCCCCTTCACTGCCCATCAGATACTGCCCTCAACACCATGGACACTACAGGACGGGAACACATTTCCTTTCCTTTTCTTGTCCATGCTGACTGTTTCTTGCCATAATTGACCGATTCTTGGCAACAATTCACTTAGCATTAGATAAACAACATGTTCACTGCTTGACAACAAGGCCCCCTCAACAGATCTCTTCAACTAAAACTGATCGGCAGGAATAAAGTGTGGCTTGGCACAACACTCTCGGCTGGAGTTTACACAATTTGAAATGCATTTTGTTTTGACATCAAAGTCTCTTTGCAACTGGGTCTTCATTTTTATCAACATGGTAACCAAGCCCAGAGGAATGAAGGAAAACCAAATTCTCCTTCACACTCCCACTCCCACTGGCTTCTCTCCAAGGATCCCTCTGAGCACATCACTCTGTGCTGGTGGAAAGGTCTTTAGATTTCTAGCTTCTAAATGTCTCTATCTCCCATATGTGAAATGCAAGCACTCTCCATAGGCTTGCATTCAAAACATATCAGCCATTTCGGTCACTGGGTACAGCATTCGCAAAAGACATTTTCCATACGTAGAGGAGGGCAAGTTTGAGGTGAAATATTTGGGAAGGACAAGCCACACACCTGTGCCAGGCATTGTGTTTCAAAGTCAACAGGGGAGTTCCCAGCATGACTCAGCAGAAACGAATCTGACGAGCATCCATGAGGATGTGGTTTGATCCCTGGCCTCGTTCAGTGGGTTATGGATCCAGCCTTTCCATGAGCTGTGGAGTAGGTCGCAGATGCGGATTGGATCTGGTGTTGCTGTGACTGTGGTGTAGGCCGGCAGCTACAGCTCCGATTGGACCCCTAGTCTGGGAACCTCCACATGCCTCGGGTCTGGCCCTAAAAAGACAAAAAAAGTCCAAAAGGACATTTTTCACAACTCCAAGTTCACTTCATTCACTTAGTAACTTATTCACAATATGGGTATAGAAAACTAAAAGAAAAAAATTTGCACCAGGCACTTGTTAAAAATGGCAAGACAGATTTTATTTGAGCTACTTTAGTTGGGAAGAGAGACTTCAGTATAGAGTCGAACTCAACTTTAAATTGAGCAAAGAGATCTGGGGATTTATAGCCAAGAATTAGAGTGAAGGGATTGAAGGATGAAAAATACTAAGAGAAATATGATTAGATATCAAAGGTAGGGGAATTCTTGTAAAAGGAGGCCAAGGACTTGGATATTGAAAGTAGGAGGTGAGGAATTTGATCAGATATCAAGGATGACCAAATACCAAGGGTGGGACGATATACCGTAGACTTAGGATTCTTTGTTAAAACTGGTCTGGGCAGGCCAAGGTCAAGGCCTAGTTGAGAAGAGGGCTCAGAGGACAATGATTAAAATTTGGTCGAGGAGGGACTCCTTACCAAGACATAGATATAAATGTAGCTGTGGGTAGAGATAGAGATATGAATATAGAAGTACATATGGATATCGATATATACAATTATACATACAGGCACCATGCTGGAAGCTGAGGATAAAGAGGTAGATAAGAAAAATGCCCTGTTTAAAAAGAGCTCAGCACCAGGACCTTCCCCACTCTGAGATAGCTAGAGCAGACCAAATGCACCGTGATCTAAGCATGAACTGCACAATAAAGATGTTTGACTCTAAAATTACAGGGACAGCTGAGATCATGGGCACAGCCAGGACCCATATCCAAAGACTTTCAGGAGACTCCTGGGAGCTGAGGAAAGTCATTTTGCTGAGTGGACGGTTCTGGCAATGTCTTATTCCTAGGGTGATTTCCTTCTGAGCCTCTGTCCTGGAGATATCCAGCGTGCACTGAAGTTTCATGAGATTGGTCCAAAGCTGATAAGGAAAGATCACCTGTGGCCTTTGAGATCCCATATGGGTCTCCAAAGTCAGCCTCTGGGGCCTAGAGCTGCCCCCTTCCCCCATGAGTTAGAGAGCTCAGGGGAGACTTACTTAGACTGCTCCTTGACCCCTGCAGCCCTGGGCCCTTCCTCCACACCGGCCAAAGGATCGCCAAAGTGTGGTTTTCTTTGGGGAAAAGGCAAAGCTGGGATAAAGTCCTTAATTTCATCCTACACATGAACACATTACAAAGAAGCCCATCTAGAAGCTTTAAAACAATCTGTGAAGAAAAACTATTTTATGCAAACAAAGAACAATGGAAAGTATTGACAAAGAGTTCTTAATGACCTCAGATCATGCCCATGATGTACTGTAAGCAAAAATAACAAACCAAATCAAAATAGGACACATAATTTTATCTACAGTATTATCTCCTACGGATAGAAAAGACAGTGGAAAATGGCTGGCAATGACTCCACTCAAGAGGATGTTGTAAGTTCATGCTTTGCATAAGCCACCCTGCCAACACCCCCAAATACATTTTATAGCAAAAATTAAGAGAACCTACATCCACACTCAGAAACAGGATTTAGAAGTGAAACAGGAAAGCAAGAGGCGAGTAGAGCTGATGCTGTGGCCTGTTTAACATAAGGTCTGGCAGTAAGAAGAGGCTACCAGAAATTCAGACTCTGTGGCATAAAGTCGTTATAAAAGCCAAGGGGCAAGAGGAGCCATTGCTGGAAACCAAGGCCATGCACCCTTTCCCTGCTCATAAAGGCAGCTTATCAGAGCTGATTCTCATCACCTTCCTGGGCTATACTTCATAGGAAGCTAAAGACCTTGGGAAACTCAGACGCAGCCTTACACCAGGATCTGAGGCAGGCTCAGAAACTGATCTGCAATACGGCCAAGATAGAAGCGAAGTAGGAGCCATGAGATGTCAGTAGGGGGTCTGATGATGCACTGAAGGCCCTATAACTGAGGAGAGGTGCACACAAAGTTACTAGACAGAGAAGAGTGAACACTGGAAGAAGAAGAAAAACAGCCTGTTAACAAAACAAAGGGAAAAAAACAAATGCTAAGAGGGACAACTGACAAAATCCATAATCAGAAGAGGAACTGACTCAAGATGACATAAAAATAATAGAAAAATCTGAAAAAAAAAGTTAAGGCAGCATGCTTTAGTATCCTCAAATAGAAAATAACAACCATAAAGAGAAAAAGAACTACCAAACAACAACAGATTAAAAATAAACTAAAAATAGCTCTGTAGGAAATAGAAACAATAAATCTGAGTAACAAAAAACAGGGGCATTGAAATAAAGTGTGATAAATTATAAAATCTATACCCAGACATAATTATAATAAGAACTAGTACATTAGAAGAGAGCATTAGGGAATTTATCCAGAATGAAACTGAGTAATTAAGATTAAAAAAAAAAAAAAGACTAATGAGAAAGAGAGTTTAACCTATCTTATAGGCATTCTGAAAAATGAAATAGAAGGAATGATTGTAAAGCAATATTCAGAAAGATAATGGCTAAGGGTATCCGAGATATGAAGCAACTACAGGCATCAGATTGAAAAAGCATTTTTTAAGCATCACGATAAGACAGATAACAGAAACATTTTTTTTTAATAAGCCAATTAAAATTCATGAGCAGGATATGCACAAATAAATCCACACTTAAAGTGGTAAAAGTGAAGAATATGAAAAATAAAATCTTAAATGCTCTCACAGTGTTAACTTGCGAAGGAAACATAATTATGAAGGAAAGTAAACTTACTAGTAATAACAGATGCCAGGAGTCAATAAAGCAACATCTTCAATGCACTGAGAAAAAGGAAATTTTATTCTAAAGTTCTATACCCCACTAAGTAAAAATTCAACATTAATAAATAAACAAAGGAAAATATCCTCATGTACGCAAAGACTAAGAGAATTAGTTAATCATCCACAGACCCTCACCGAAAAAGCTACTTAAGGACATATTTCAGCAGAAAGAAAAAGTAAGCCGGGAGAGAAAAAGTAGACAAGAGTTTGCAAAACAAAACAAATACCAACGGTGATTATGGCAATTGATAAAACAGCTGTTTTAAAATATTGATTTTAATTACAGTTGTTTTAAATTACTGATTTTTATATGTGGTTAAAAGAAAAGAGGTGCTAAACCTCTAGATAACAGTAGAAAACTATAAAGAGGAGAAAATATTCTTTGTATGGTTTACCTCAACTAGGGCCCTTTCCTTGTTTAGTAGAAATAGAAACAGAAAAATATGTACTTAAGACTATATGTTTTCAAAGTAAAGGGTAACCTCAAAAATAAAAACCCACTCAATCTATTGCTTTTAAACCAATAGTGGAAAAAAAGCAAACAGCAAAAATGTTATGAGTCTAACAGGAGACTAGAGATAAAGAGAAGATCAAATTTCAAAAAGATTATATATTAAAATACACACACATAGAAACAGGTAGTAAAAATATGTCTGTATTAGTAATCAAAAAATAAAACTATATTAAAATCACCTATTAAAAGACATATTCTCACATTGGGTAGAAAGTGAAAAAAATCCAACCAAATGATGTTATAAAGACACTGACAATAAAGTGATGGAAAAATACGCTCCAGGCAAATGATAATGACAAGATAACTGATATAACACTGTCAATTCAGACAAAAGGGAGACGGAGAAGGAATAAATATAAATGAGTTTATAGGTTTGCCTCAAGAAATTAGTAAAGCAACAACAGAATAAATACAAAGAAACAGTTGAAATAGTAAATATATGAGTATATATTAATGACATAGGAAACCAGTCACCAAAACCTAAAGCTAGTTCTTTGGAAGACAAGTCTGTGGCAAGAATGAACAAAAGGAAAAATGATAAGACACAAAAAAATTAGCAGTAAGATTTAAATGGGGGTTTCTTGTGAAAAACAGTAGATATTTCTTAAATCAAAAGAGAAATGATTAAGAAACACCACAAGCAATTTTCTTTTAAAAAACAATAAATATTTACAACTGATTTAAGAAGAAGAAAACCTGCAAATACTAATAACCACAAAAGAACTGAACTGAGAGTTAAAAATCTATGCCTCCTTCCCCAAAGTCACAGGCCTAGAGGGCCTTGTAGGCAAGTTTTGCCAAATCTTTAGGAAACAGCTAATCTCCATCCAAAGCAAACTACTTCAAAAAATGAAATGAGAGAAAAACTAACCCCCCAAAATTATGTCTAGTATAATTTCAGCAAACTGCAAAACAGTACAATAAAAGCAAATTATAGGCCTATATCACTTATGAGAATAGATGTAAAAATTCTATTTAAAATAGTCTCAAATCTAATTTAGCACTATATAAAAATGATATCAAGGTCAACTACAGTTTATCCTAGAAATATAAGAATGTTCATCATCAGACAATTTATCACTGATATGTTGCACTATCAGATTAAGAAGAATCATCACAACTAAATTTTATAGCATCACCTATAATTGTAATAAAATTCATTAAGTAATTTAAAAAAAATCCAAAAAAAGATTAAGAAGAAAAAAACATGATCAGCTGAGTAAATACTGAAGCAAAAGCATTTCATAATTTCCATACCTGCTTATGACAACCCAGCCAAAGGCAGAGAAAAGAACTTCTTTAATTTCATGAAGGTATTTATTAAAAACTTAAATAGTAGGAGTTCCTGCTTGACACAGTGTGTTGATGATCTGGCTTGTTCTGTGGAGGTACCGGTTCAAGCCCTGGCCCTTAATGGGTTAAGGATCTGGCATTGCTGCAGCTGTGGGACAGGTTGCAGCTCTGGCTCAGATTTGAACCCTGACCCAGGAACTTCCGCATGCTGCAGGGACAGCAGAAAAAAAAAAATTAATAGTTTTAAAAAATGTAAACATCCTATGCAATAGTGAGAATTTACATGCATTTTCATTAAAGTCAGGAACCTAACAAGGATGCCACTATCACCTGTATTATTCACCACTAAGTTTTTTTTTTTTTTCATTTACAGCTGCACCTTTGGCATTTGGAAGTTCCCAGGCTAGCAGCTAAATCAGAGCTGCAGGCCTCTATCACAGCCACAGTGATGACAGATCTGAGTCACATCTACGCAGCCGCAGCTTGTGGCAACGCCCGATCCTCAACCCACTGAGTGAGGCCAGGGATTGAACTCGCATCCTCACGGACACTAGTTGGGTTCTCAACCTGCTGAGCCACAATGGGAACTCCATCATTGTTAAATTTTTCAAGTCTTATCCAGTGAAATAAGACAAGAAAAATAAAGCAAAATAATTGAAAAGAGACAAAACTCTTGTTATTCCAGAAGATATCATTGTTCCTGATGCACCCAAAGTGAAATAAAGTAACGACATTAAAAAAAGGCCTGATCAAATGGAGAGACACATGCCAGGCTCGTGGATAAGAAGACTCAATGTTGTGGGGCTAATTCTCCCCAAACCAATCTGGAAACCAATGCTGTTTCAACCAAAATGTCATTACTTCACCACACCAACGAGAATGCAAAATGGTGCCATCACTTTGGGAAACAATCTTGGGCAGCTTCTTGAAAAGGTTAAATGTAGAATTACCACATGACCCAGTAATTTCACTCCTAGGTATACAGCCAAGAGAATATTGAACAAAAACTTGTACACAAACGTTCATAGTAGCATTACTCATAATAAGCAAAAAAGGGAAAACAACCTAAAGGTCTATCAACTGATGAACGGGTAAACAAAATATGGCATATCATACAATGAAATGTTATTCAGCCATAAGACAGAAATGAAGTACTGATTCCATGCTACAACGTGGATGAACGTGAAAACGTTACGCTAAGCGAAATAGGTGAGACACAGATGAAATCCTGTGTTGCAGGATTTCATTCATATGAAGTGTGGAGAACAGGAGCAAGGGAGAGGGGGGAATGTAGTGACTGCTAATGGGTGAGGGGTTTACTTTGGGGCCAAAGAAAACGTTCTGGAATTAGAAAGCAAGGATGGTTTTACAACTTTGTGAATATATTTTAAAAAAACACTGGGAGTTCCCTGGTGGCCTAGCAGGTTAAGGATCTGATATTATCACTGCTGTGGCACGGGTCACTGCTGCGGCACAGTTTTGATCTCTGGCCTGGGAACTTCTGCGTGTCCTGGACACAGCCAAAAACAAAACAAAACCAAAAACCCCACTGAATTGTATACTTTAAAAGAGTGCAGCAATGGTAAGTAAATTGTATTTCAGTTTTTAACAATAGCCATCAAGGTGTTTTGTGGTATGTGATACATATCATAAACTCACATGGAAAGAATTGCTAGAGAATCTTGAAGGAAAAAAAAAAAAACACCAGAGAGACTTGCTCTATTATATATCAGGACTTAGTAGAAAACTTAGTAATAGACTTACACGTTATATTATCGGGATAGACAATTAAGCCAAAAAGAAATCTCAGTCTTAGAAATTTACAGATAGATGCACACTTGGCATTAAGAATCAATCGGGAAAGGAGAGAAACCCTTCCATCAATCTACCTATAAGTGAAAAAAAATTAAGATTGTTACCAGTGAAGTTTAAAACAATGAAATTCCATTTCACGTTCACATTAGTAAAAAGTACACAATAGTCGTTATATTTTAGGAGAAAGGGAGAAGAACTGAAAGGAAAGGGTAAGGGTACGGGTGTCAGCTGTACCCACAACATATTATTTCTAAAAAAGGAAAGGATCCAAATCAAATATGGCAGACACGGTAAGACTGATTGTTTGTAATTCATGGTGTATGAATATATAATTTCTCTGTATATTTTTACATGTTTCAAATAATACCTGATTTTTAGAATTCCGTAAAAATATTACCTATAAGAAATAGGCCGAAATATTAAGAAGGGTTTTCTGAGAGATGTGAAAACATGGGTAATTTTCTCCTCCTTTCTATTTTTCTATATTTCTCTTTTTAATCATGAGCAGGTGTTACTGCTAAGAAAGGAGAACATTAAAACTATCAAAAAAGTGGAGTTCCCATCATGGTGCAGCAGAAACAGATCTGACTAGTATCCATGAGGATGCGGGTTCGATCCCGACCTCGCTCAGTGGGTCGGGGATCCAGCGCTGCTGTGAGCTGTGGTGTAGGCTGGCAGCTGTGTAGGCTGGCAGCTGTAGCTCCAATTCTACCCCTAGCCTGGGAACTTCCATGTGCACAGTATGGCCCTAAAAAACAAAAACAAAAACAAAAAAAATATATATATATATCAAAAAAGGAAACAATCCACTTTGTCACTGCTATCCCATGAAGTAACTCAAATTGTAACCTGAATTCACTTCTGTAAATTCCATAGCATGTTGTCTGTTTCATAACACTTCTACCCATCTGTTGCATGACCAGTGTGTGAAGCAGCCAGGCAAGCATCCTGGTAAACTGTTCTCAGTTACATTAGTGATGGAGCTGGATCAAGAAGTAGTGCCTCAGGACTCTTAACCTCATACTTTTTCTACTGCACCAAACCACCTCTTAACAACCCCAGCTAGTCCCTGGCTATGAAGCTGCTCCCCAGCTTCTGAACCGTTATTCTCTAAGACGTATTTGCTAAATCAGGTGTTTTGAACTTGAGTCCTATTTTATCACAGAAACAGCATTATGACAGCAAGTTAGGTTCCAAGGTGCATAGCAGTCACTATCTTCATCCTGGCCTTTCTTGTAAGAGTAGCAACCAGCTGCTGGCTTCATCCACCTTCACCAGTGCAATTCACCACCTACCCCAAATTCCACATTTCCAGGGCTAAGCTGTTGATATTTCACCCAAACCTTTCCCAATCTTTTTGTGAGTGGTGGTGCCTTGGTCCACATGGTAGCCCAATCCAAAAACTTAGGATTATAGCCCTGACTTGTCCGTCTTCCTCCCCAGCCTCCATCACTGACACTCAACCCATCACCAGATTCTGCTGAATGTGCCCCCAAAGCAAACCTCAGTTCCATCCCCTTGGCTGCATTCTCCTGCCACTGATGTGGCCCAGGCCACCATGCCCTCTTCGTACACCCAAGGTCACAGTCATTGGAGTGTTGGCAAGAAGGCAAAGAGTACGAGTCAGGTATGCAGATGAGGGCCTAGTCTCTGTGTTTGAGTCAGTGAGCATCTGCTTTTGTCCTGGATGAGGAACTATTGGCAAAAGTGTCCTCCCTACCCCCCAACACACACACACACTGTGCCACACACCCCCAGCTCTTATCACATGCTATCTATTCACAGCCTTTCCTTTCACAGAGACTTGTTCACGGGGCCTTGTCATCTCCAACTTGAAACCAAAGCTATTTTTCCTAATTATAAGGAACAGTTATTACTGGAAAAGAGTCACAAGTGAGCAAAACAATCCCGTAATTAAAAGAAAGGTCTGATCTCTCGCAATGGAAAATTAACTGATTAATTAATTAATAGACACAAACCAGCCCCAAGTGAACTGGCAGAGTGCTTCCATAAACAAATCTTGCAAACACAGACGAATGCTTGCGACCGAGACCGTGATGTTCTTCCCACACCCATAGCTCACTAGAAGACGGCAGCCTGTCCATCAGCGTGGTTTCCCTGCTGTTAGGATCGTGCTGTTGCATTACTAAGCGGAGCATCAGGGAGTGCAAGTATCCGGGAGATTTTGAGTCTCAGAGCCTCAGAGATCATTACATGGAGCTCCCTGCCGGCAGGACAGAGCCCAGCTTGGTCTCTAAGCTCAATGCCCAGCACAATGCCCAAGCCAGAGTTTGTGAAAATGAATAAACTCCAAATACCTGACTTGAAGATCAAAAGCTGAAGCTCAGAGAGGTCAAGGGGCTTGCCCAAGATTACAGGGTTCCTTTTTGATGGAGGATCACCACTCTCAGTTCTCCGAACCCTCACTCCACACTACGTTATGTATCCAAAGGGGGTAAAAGTGTATTTAATACATTCTTTTCCCTGCATTTGGCGTGTTTTCTTGCTTTACATGACCTGAAAGGGTACTTGGTATCATCTTCCAAGAAGCAGGTAAACTGCATGGACCAGCAGCACTCCCTGTGAGCCTCAGGTTTCTGAGCTTAGCTCTTGATCCCATGTTTATTTATTTATTTATGTTTTGCTTTTTAGGGCCGCACTCGCGGTATGTGGAGATTCCCAGACTAGGGGTCTAATCGGAGCTACAGCTGCCGGCCTACACCACAGCCACAGCAACGCTGCATCCGAGCTGTGTTTGCGACCTACACCACTGCTCATGGCAATGCCGTATCGTTAACCCACTGCGCAAGGCCAGGGATCGAACCCGCAACCTCATGGTTCCTAATCGGATTTGTTAACCACTGTGCCACGTCAGGAACTCCCCCACGTTTAAAATCAGTGAAAGGTGTTCTGGTTATGGCTCAGCCAGTTAAGAATCTGACATAATGTCCATTACGATACGGTTTGACCCCTGGCCTCGCTCAGTGGGTTAGGATCCAGCATTGCCGAAAGCTGTGGCCTAGGTTGAAGATGCGTCTCAGATCTGGCATTGCCATGGCTGTGGTGTAGGCTGGCAGCTGCAGCTCTCATTCGACCCCCAGCCTGAAAACTTGTTTGTCATGGGTGCAACCATTAAAAAAAAAAAGAAGTAATAAAATAAAGTCAGTGAAAAACAGAAGCCACTTAAGTTCCAATCATCTGTAAGTGGTATTATTACAGTGAGAACATTAAACACCGTTAAACATGAGGAACAGACCTGTTTTCTCTCTGCAAAGGCCATGGGATCACCAGGACAATGAAAAGACCTCAGGTTTTTTGTAACCCAAGGTGACTTCCAGAATTCTCCTAATGTAAAATTTCTTCTTGTGCCTCATGAAAAACAACCCTTTTCATTCCTAGTCTCATTTTCTTCCCCCAGCCATGTAAATGGCCCTAATCTGACTGAGGGGTACTCTTAATTTTAAGATTTTCTGGCCCAAATAGAAGTACAAAACAAATAGCTCTTGTACTTAGATTCTGAGAATTTAAAATTCACAGCTATTCTGAGGAAGGCTCGAACTCCTAATAAGCTGTTTAACAAATACGTGAGGTACCAGTTTTCCGGGTGCGAAATTAAGAACAACAGTGACCGGTGAGGACACACTGCATGTGGGAAAGGGGCGTTGGGCTGGGCCCTGCTTCCTGGCAACTCTGGAGGCTCCTTGATCAGAAGTCAGAGAGCATGCTGTCAAGTGCTGGATTTGCAGATAGCCATATTAGTTTATAATGAACAATGGAACTCTAGACCTGGTAATTTATAATCATGAAAACAGCACACGGATTTGTTTGTTTTAAAGTCAGCCTCCTTTCTGCTGGGTAACAGCTTCCTTTCCCTCAGGACCCTGGGAATAGGGTAGGAATATGAGCTCAGACCTGACAATGGCTATAGAAAACAAGCATTTTTGGTGTCTCCTCCTTTTGGATTATTTCCAAAGCTGGTCTCCTAGCAAGAGGTAGGAGAGGGTGTTCCCGTTGTGGTGCAGCAGAAACGAATCCAACTAGCACCCACGAGGATCCGGGTTCAATCCCTGGCCTTGTTCAATGGGTTAAGGATCCTGCATTGCTGTGGGGTTGAATTGGAGCTGTAGCTGCTGACCTACACCACAGCCACATCAACGCTGCATCTGAGCCACATCTGTGACCGACACCACAGCCCACAGCCTACAGCAATGCAGGATCCTTAACCCACTGAGCGAGGCCAGGGATTGAACCTGCATCCTCGTGGATACCAGTCGGGTTCTTAACCCACCGAGCCATGATGGGAACTCCCATGTGACCTGTTTTGACAGACGGATACAATGTGGTCAAAGTGACCTTCTGGGCCTTGAAGTGGACTTGTAGCTTCCACTTTCACAGAGGAAGCTTCCTGTTGCTGTGTAAAGAAGCTAGGCCGTCCTGCTCCAGTGAGAGGTCCTGGAGAATGGGGGCCATGAGAGAGAAACAGGCCATGTGGAGAAGCTCAAGGCTCCAGCCAAGAGCCCTGGACAAGGGAGTGGTGCCATCTTGGATCCTCCAGCCCCATTTGAGTGACCCCAACAGAAAAGACAAAAGCTGTCCCACGGGGTCCTGCCCAAATTCCTGACCCATATGAATATGAGCAGATGGCTGCTTTAAGCGACTATATCTGGGGGTGGTTTGCAAGGTGGCAGAGATGAAATCCCAACCAAGTGCTCTCTGCTGTCAACTAGGCTCTCACAGGCTGCCCCCTGAGGGACTGTAATGGGTTTTCATTTTGATTTTGTTTATGTTTTTCGTGTTGTTTTCTAAATTTATCAACCGGAAAATCTTGCTGGTGACAGTGGAAACTGATTTAAGACTAACAGAGCCCTTAAACCTGCCTGGGGGAGGGACTGGGGTGGCCGGCACAGCATCACGTGTGCTTTACGTGTGCTCAGGCGGCGGAGGTCCATGTGTGACCCACCCCGGGCCCGGAAGGCAGCCCTACGGAATCGGTGCCCCCGCCCACCCCCTCTCCTCAGAACATAGACCCGGGACCATTTTGTGAATGCGCCGTTCCTGCTGTACCACTAAAGAAAAAAAATGCCGTAGAAGGAAATTCGGTACATCCAGTACTCACAGGTCTTGGTCCATCTCCAGTCTGAAGGGACAGGCTGGCAGATCTGCCTGCCTGGATGCTTCAGGCTCCCTGCCTCCCTGCAGTCAATTCCATGGTTAACGTGGCAAAAAAAAAAAGCCGTGCTGAGTCCGCTCAAAGCACTGGTAGGACTGGCATCCTCTCAGATTTGGCTGCAGGCAGGTCCAGAAAGATGTAGCAAATTCTATCACCAGTGAATCATGTCCAGACACCACCAGAGAGAAAAAGCACCTAAACAAAGCAACGACAAAGGACCACACAGAGCCTGGCATGTTCTGTCCTCTGACAGCAGTGCTGCCTGGATTTTGCAGGGGGCTGGCCAAAAGGCAAGGGGCCACTCCCCCCAAATGGCCTGTGCTGGGCCACTGCTAAAATAAAGGCGGCCTGGGTCCTGAGCCTCAGGCAGCTTCCCCACTGCAGCTTCAAGGGTGGAGGTCACACAAACAACAGCTGTCTTGAACGCTGGGATGTTGACCCAGGACCATGTTCGCAGAAGTGGGAAGGAAGGAAGAAATGAAATCTTGGCAGAGAAGCACGAGGTTCTGCAGCGAGTTTGCCTTGACATCTTTACCTGTCCACTAAGTTCTAGAGCTTCAAGGAAAGGAATCCAGGAAAACCACAAGGCTGTGGCTAGGGGCAAAGCCAGGACTGAAAGATAAGCCAACAGGAGTCACTGGAAAAGGGTCAGCAGAGAGGGGACGTCGGGTATGACACAAAAAGAACATTCCTCTTCCCACAGGTGTTTACTGAGCACTTATTATGTGTCAGACACTGACTAAGTGTTGGGAATAGAGTAGTAATCAGGATGCATATGGCCCTCGAGGAGCTCACACCCTGCTGTTGTGCAGGAGGATGCAGAGATAACACCTGCTGGAGGGTGGTGGGGCAAGCCGGAGTCGGAAAAGCGGGTTTAGGCAGGAAAGGCATAGTGGGAGCTGGAGAAGGTGGCAGAACACTATAGCGTTCCCAGGCCTCACTCATAGGTGAGGACACCCTTTGCTCCCTTCCCTGGAGTGTCCTACAGTCCCTGTGTCAGTGCCCTTCCACCTGGTACTAACTGGATTCTGGCTACCTTCCCACATGTTTCTAACACGGTGCCTCCATGAAGGCACTCACCTATTCCAAAGCTTTCTATGACAGCCCACTATGTACTGAATAAACTCCCCAGCACTCAGGCTTGGCTTCTCACACCTTCCGCAATCTGTTCTAATCCATCAGAATACACCTGGGACAAAAGGAACACCCCAATCTCTGATCGAGGTCACCTGTACAATATTTACGAATGTCTCCATGTCTATATATGAACTCTAAACACAAGGGTCTGTTTATTCAGAGTTGCACGTACTTGGGCCAGCAGTCCCGACAAGGCATGATATGAGAAATCTAGGAAAAGACCCCATGCCCAACTAACTCTCAATACCCAAATGGCCTGAAATTCTCTATTAGCTCTCTTTTTTTTTTTTTTTTTTTTTTTAACGGCCACACCCATACCACATGGAAGTTCCTGGGCCCAGTATCGAATCTGAGCTGCAGCTTCAACCTGTGCTGTAGCTGCAGCAAGGCCGGATCCTTAACCCACCACACCACAGCAGGAACTCTTCCATTAGCTTCTATTCATTGATTTAAGTATTAGCTTTACCAGGCAATTTTTTAAATTAAAAATCGTGTTGTGATCCAGTAATTCCAGTTATAGGAGTGTAGGTAGCAGAAATGCTTATGATCATTCATGTACAAGAATGATCATGGCTGTGCTGGTTGTAATAGCCACATCCTAGAAGCTATCAAATGCCCATCTACAGTAATATGGATGAATTATGGTCCATTCACATAATTAAATGCAATACTGAAACAAGAGAGCACAAAGTACAACTATACATAGCAATATGGATGAATTCCCAAATACAACATTGAGCGAAATAAAGGCAGACACAAAAGAGTAATACTACGTGACTCCATTTATATAAAGTTCAAACACAGTCAAGACTAAGCTATGATGTTGAAAGGACAGTGCTTACCCTTGGGAACATGATAATGGCTGGAAGGTGGCTTCTGGGATACTTGATAACATTCTATGTCACGATTTAGATGCTGGGTTCAGGAATCTATTCATTGTGTGAAAATGTGAAAATGTATTGAGCCACCCAACTATGGTGTCTGCCTTTTCTCTATGTGTCTAATACTTCAAAAAAAAGTTTACCTTAAGAGGAAAAAAGAAAAAATGCAATAAGGTGCACAGAAATTGATACATTCTTATATTTGGAGAATGCATATTAGTATAGCTTTAAGAAAGGGAATCTGAGAGTCCCTTCGTGGCTCAGTGGTTAACGAATCCAACTAAGAACCGTGAGGTTGCAGGTTCGATCCCTGGCCTTGCTCAGTGGGTTAAGGATCCGGCGTTGCCGTGAGCTGTGGTGGAGATTGCAGATGCAGCTCGGATCCCGTGTTGCTGTGGCTGTGGCGAAGGCTGGCGGCTACAGCTCCTGTTAGACCCCTAGCCTGGGAACCTCCATATGCCGTGGATGCGGCCCTAGATAAGGCAAAAAGACAAAAAAAAAAAAAAAAAAAAAAAGGGAATCTGGTAATATTTATCAAAATCTTTAAAAAGCCATATCCTTTGACTTACTATTTCCAGTTCTAGGAATTTATCTTTAGGAAATAATGAGTGTGCAATAGTACTTGTCACAGAATTACTTATAATAGGGAAAATTTGAAAATATTCTGAATGTTGAGCATGTATATACGTATTGTGCAGCCACTAAAATGCTTTTTATAAAATACTTAATGAAAGGATTACGGGAGATTTTAATTTCTTCTTTCTCCTCTATTTTTTTTTATTACATTCCCTGCCATGGACATTTATCATATGAAAAGAGTTATTTAGAAATAAATAAATGCAAATACCCATGCAGAAATTAATAACTTAATCCAGCATTCATTTAACAAGTATGTACTGAAATCTTCCATTGCCAGGCACTGCGGAGGGTAATGAAAACTACCATATTCTCAAGAAGACTGGTTGAGTCAGATTTGAAGTTGAATGTAAATCATTCACGGTTTCATGCTATGGGTTGGGGAGAGCAACTAATCTGAAGTCAAAATACATGAATCCAGTCTTAGCTCCACCATTTTGCTCTTTGAAATTTTTCAGTGTCTTGGTAGGCAAGCTCCTCTCTCTACTCATCAGTTCCTTCATGTGTAAAATGAGTACAGTAGGAGTTCTCCTGGCTACTTCACCCTGATACAGTCAGCTGCAAAGGGGACTCTACCGAGCATGCTCTGGAGATGCAGGTTATAAATATCATGATCAGGTAATCCTTTGCATCATGAACAAATGGGACACAGATATGCTATCTAGTTCTATGAAGGAATATCATGCTCCCCGCCCCCCACAAGACTTCCTCCTGACTGTAGATTACTCTGCCCTCCTCTCAGGCTTGCTCTTGGTACCACCATCCATGACAGAGCACATAGCAGTTAAAAGTGAACGGAAGTTCTTTCTATCATTGAATTCTTTTTTTTTTTTTGTCTTTTTGCCTTATCTAGGGCCGCACCCGCGGCATATGGAGGTTCCCAGGCTAGGGGTCTAACAGGAGCTGTAGTTGCCGGCCTTAGCCACAGACACAGCAATGCAGGATCCGAGCCGTGTCTGCGACTTACACCACAGCTCACGGCAATGCCGGATCCTTAACCCAATAAGCAAGGCCAGGGATCGAACCCGCAACCTCATCGTTTCTAGTCGGATTCGTTAACCACTGAGCCATGACGGGAACGCCCTATCATTGAATTCTTGTTGCAGCATATGATGGTAGAGAATGTGGTCTCTGTGATATTGATTTCTTTAGTGGCCTTCTCCATGCTCAGTTTCTATAAATGTGTGACTGAAAATAAGGCATAGTTTCCATTTGTAGGATACAGGGATATAGATAGATTCACTGGCTGATGCTGGTTACTTGTCTTGTTTGAACCCTTTATAACCTTGCAAGTGTGTATCTCCTATGGCTATAAGGTGTGCTACAAATCTCCTATAGTAATTGTGAATTTGTCTTTTTCTCCTTCTCCTTACTCTTTTGTGTCTGCCTTCTGCTTCTGTCATTTTGAGGCTATGTTGTTCGGTGCATAAAGATTCACGATTACTATATGTCCTAATGGACTATCCCTTTTATCAGTAATCAATGATCTTTCTCTATTTATGCTTTGCTCCTTACTTTCTAAATTGTGATACCATGGCAACACCAGCTTTCTCTTGTTATCTGCACTGTATGTTTTCTCCCAACCTTTGGCTCTCAATTTTTGTGTGTCATTAAATTGATGTGTGTCTTATAAACTGGGTGTCTGGACATTGTCCTTTTTTTTTTTTAAACCTTTTTTCAATGCAAGACTTTCTGTCTTTAATGGGAGAGTTTTGATTTTTTTAGGTATGAAATCAGGTTGTGATTCTACATTCTCACGGGTAAAATTTTTGTTTGTATTGCTTGTTTTTTTCACCCCTGGCACATGGAAGATGAATATGTCTCTGTGGATTCCCTGCGCTGATGAGTGAATATTAATGGTTCTCATTTTACCGAAGAGACCACCCTTCATGGCTCCTGGGCTTATGTCATTAGTTTCCCTAACACCGGGCCCCAGACTCAGGCACCCCTTTCCCTAAGAGATTCAGAACCCTGGTCTGTGTTCATTTTACCCTATATCGAGTCTCCATATCTTTGGCTTCAGTTACCACTACGCTCAGATTTTTAGCACCTCTTCTGACAAATATTCCTCTCTTGGTTTGATACCCAGCCTCAAAATATTATTGTTGTCATCCTGTCCATCTTGGTGTAGGACATTAAGATCAGGCGCATGTCTGTGTGTGTATGTCAGGTGAGGAGAGGGTTGTGCATTACTTCTTTATCACCTGGATCCGCCATGGTAACTACAAATAAAACAATGGAATAAAATAGTATAAGTTATCCACAAAGTGCTGAAATAACTGAACTCAAGAATTGTGTACCCAGAAAAATTGTCTTTTAAGAATGAGAGTAAAATGAAGGCATTATCAGAAAAACTGAAAGTGACAGAGATCACCACCAACACATACGTCAGTGAAACGGTATCTCTAAAAGATGGATGGGTAACTACCTAATGATAAAATGTTCACCTTATTAGGAAAATGTAATAATAATTCTAAATTCATACTTAATGAAGAAATATTTATAAAGTACAAGGAGAAATGGTCCAAACAGACCATTAAAGTGGGAAATTCAGAAATTCTTCTCACAGAAATTTACAGATCAAATACACAAGATACAAACAATAAGCAAAAATATAAATGTTTTGAACTTTTAACATTGAATAATGAATGAGTTTGGTTTAATGCAAAGCCTTCAAATTACAGAACACCTTGGGTTCACATAAAACAATTTAAAAAACTGAAACTGATATAAAGCAATTTCAAATGATTCTAAAGAATAACACAGTCCATGTTTTTTGATCTTCATGCCATTAAATTAGAAATCAGTGACAAAAGATAACTAAAAAAATAAAAAACAAATATTAAAAATTAACAAAGCAAACAGACATGTCTTTAAGAGACTAGCCTCTGCTGAAACTGCTTAAAGAGAGAGGAGAAGACTAAATCAAATAACCTCAGGAGAGAAAGAAACATCAGCTAACTTCAGATACTATAATGATCAGAAGAAAATAATATAAAGAACTTTATGCCAATAAATATGAAAACTTAGGTAAAATGGGTGAGTGCTTAGAACAATATAATTTACAAAAATGAATCCTAAAACAAATAGAAAACCTGATGAGTCTTAGCATCAGTAAATACCTTGAATAAGTAATTTTAAATCTTCCCACAAAGAAAACAAGATGCCCAGATGGTTTAACAGGTAAGTTCTATCAGCCATGCAATGAGTCAACCATTTCATCTTCCATATAATCTTCTTAAGCATAAGAAAAGGAAGACTATTTTGTAACCCACTTCGTAAGGCTAATAAAAACTTCAGACCAGGAAAGTCTGAAAAAGGAAAATTACAGGCCAATCTCACTCATAAATAAAGACGCAAGGAAGCTGAAGAATAGTCAATAAACCAAAGACAGAAATATATTTTAACAAAAATATACATCATTATCAAGTAGAATTTTTGCAAAGAATTGGAAAAAATAGCTTCACATTAAGAAATCTGCTACTATAATTCACCAGAGTAATGAATTAAAACAAACTAATCATACAGTCGTCTCAGAAGAGGGGTAAAAAGCATATGGTAAAATGTTGAGTTATTCGTGATTAAACTATTAGCACGTTAAGAATTGAATGGAGCTTCCCTAACCTGATAAAGGTCATCTATTACTGCCACCGTGATACTTAACGGTGACATACTGGAAGCATTCACTTTAACATCAGGAACAATGCAAGCTGTCCATCATCTCTGCCTCGATTCAGCTCTGTACTGGACACCCCTAGCTATTACATTAAGGCAAGAAAAAGAAATAAAGGATATACAAATTGGAAAGTAAGAAACAAAACTACCGTCACTTCAACATGACACAGTTTTCTACAGAGATGAAAAAGAACTTACAACAATGCATTAGAATTAATAAGAATAGGAAGGTTGCTAGTGATAAGATCAATATATACCTCAACTGTGTTACTAGATACCTGAAAAAAAACTAGAAATAGTTAAAAAATAGCTATCACTTAGTGATAGAAAGACAGTAGCTATTGAAATCAAAAAGTGGAAACTGTTGACTGATCTTTCCAGGCCAATCAAGGCAAGGCAAGGCCACTTCCCATCCACTGCATAGTAACTGATGAGGATAAGTGGGAATGCTCCCACACTGTTACAAGGAGTGTGATTAATTAGGTTTTTTAAAAAGCACTGGAATTGGCTGCTGGATATTTTCTCAATGATGAGCCCCAGAGTTCTGTTGAGACACAAGAGTGTTTTTTTGTCTAAGCCTTGTTAACACTTTAGAAAATGCTTTATTCTAGCAGAATGTGTGGCCTTCCCACTGAAGGCCTCTATTAACGATTATCACATGTAATGTGACTACCTTTTATTTCACACAGAATTGTAGGAAATATTTTCTCTCAAGCGTAATAATTTCTCCAGTGACCAGCTCATTCTTTTCTGTTTCTGTTTCTTTCTATCTTTTTTTTTAAAGTTTACTTCATCAGGATTTTGGAGGGTTTTTGGTTTTTTTCTATTTCTTCCTTCAATTTTATACAAGCCCTGATATGTTATTTTTATAAACTGTTTCAAGAAATAAATCTTACTCCATATCCATTAAAGAGACAAAAAAGATGAAAAAAACTGTAGAATGTGGGTAATATGAAATAAATAAATAAGAGTTCCCACTGTGGAGAAGTAAGTTAACTTAAGAAGTAAGTTAAGTTGTGTTGCCACAGCTGTAGTGTATGTTACAGCTGCAGCTCAGATACAATCCCTGGATCAGGAACTTCCATATGCTGTGGGTACAGCTGAAAAAGACTAAAATAAAATAAAATAAAATAAACACAGGTGTCTCCTAAGACCCAGAAAATTCACTTCCAATTATGTTCTGCATTTCTAGTCTCTCACACTTGTATGCCAGGAGACAAGTTCAAAGATATTAATTACAGCACTGGCATAGCAAAAGAATTAGATGCAGCTAAATGTTCTTCAACAAGAGAATGGTTTGATGATCTATGAAGTAGTATGCAGCAATGAAAAAGAATGAGGCAGATCTATATATAACTGGAAGGGTATTCAGTTAAGCAAAGAAAACCAAGCAGAAACTGCAGAAAATGAAATACAATTTTTTTAAAACTCCACAAAACATAATTATGCGTTTACAACATGCATTCAACATGCCTGCTATGAGCCAGGCATACTTTTAAGTGCTGAGGACACAACAATGATCAAAAAATGCAAAAAATTTCAACTTGCATGGAAATTACATTCTGGGGTACATACGTACACACAGAGCTATGGACTTCCTGGCCTTATGTGGACCTGTGTGTACATCTGGGCACAGAAAAATCCTGGGAGGGCGTACACTAACCATAACAGTAGTTACCACCCAAGAGAGACACGATGGATATTCACATGATGAAATACGGTAGTTTAGATGAATAGACTCGATGCCTACATATAGGAATTTGGGGAGGTATTTTATGTACTTTGGTCATCTAATCTTGCTAAGGCTGTTTCCACACTTGTGAAAATAAGGGTTATAACAGTTATGCTCATACCTCCTTATGGGGTGGTTGTGTGCTTTCAAAGAGGTCATTCATTTAGAGAATTCAGCATATGATGGGTGCCTCTGTCCTCCACAGGACTGTGGAAGGATCCACATCACTTTCATGGCCATTCCTTTTTTTTTTTTTTTTTTTTTTTTTTTTTTTTTTTTTTTTTAATTTCTAGGCCCGCTCGTGGGGCATATGGAGGTTCCCAGGCTAGGGGTCAAATCAGGGCTACAGCTGCCAGCCACAGGCACAGCCACAGTAATGCCAGATCTGAGCCTTGTCTGTCACCTACACCACGGCTCATGGCAACGCCGGATCCTTAACCCACCGAGCGAGGCCAGGGATCCAACCTGTGTCCTCATGGATACCAGTCAGGTTCTTAACCTGCTGAGCCACAGCAGGAGCTCCAGGGCCATGCGTTCTGAGGTCCAAAGGTCTCAGTGCCGGGGCCCTGGGAAATCTGCCCAACCTCATTGCCTTTGGGCTGCCTGCACCCCTAAGAGTAAGAAGTCTCTGTGTGGGGGGAAAGGTGGGCGATGGCTCCTGTGGGTGGAAGGAGTTTGCAGCCTTCAAGCTGGGTGGCGGCGTGGCTGTGGAGAGTCTGTGCAGCTCTCTGATTCACTTGCTGCGGGCCAGACCCTAATTATCTCGGGTTGCTGAGCAGACCTGCTTCCCTGAGGTATTTTTGAGGGTCATTAGGAATATACCCGGGGACTAGGGGACAGCTTATGTCTCCTGCCCTGGGCAGGCAACAAGGCTTGTTGCTGGAAAAAGAAAAAGAACACGCCCCGAGCGGAATCATTAGGCAGCTCAGTGCTCGCCCGCATCTCCTGGGCCCACAAGCTCTTCCCCACTGAGGGAAAGCAAGGCCCCATCTTCTTTCCATAGGAAAGAAGGGAATTCCAGTTGTGATGCAGCAGGAGCGAACCCCACTAGTATCCATGAGGATGTGGTTTTGATCCCTGGCCTCATACTGTGGGTTGGGGATCCGGTGTCGCTGTAAGCTGCGCAGACGCAGCTTATATCTGGCATTGCTGTGGCTGTGACATAGGCTGGCAGCTGCAGCTCTGATTTGACCCCTAGCCTGGGAACGTACATGTGCTATGTGTCCAGCCCTAAAAAGCAGAGGGAGGGAGGGAGGGAGAGAGAGAGAGAAGAAAGAAAAAGAAATAAAGAAATAAAGAAAGAAAGGAAGGAAGGGAGGAAGAAAGAAAGAGGGAGGGAGGAAGGAAGGGAGGGAGGGAGAGAGACAGAGGGAAGGAGGAAGGGAGGAAGAGGGAGGAAAGGAGGAAGAAAGGAAGAAATAAAGTGTTTGGCCATCAGACAGACAGCCCCTCCTGCATGCTCCAGAGGGCTGCAGCCAGGATGGCCTGGGCAAAACCATGCAGGGATTCCACTGGGTTCTCACACCCCTCCCCTGCCACCTCCCTTGATGGGGGTGCCCTCCTCCTCCTCCACATAGGCGCCTGGAAAGAGCAGCTGAAGGTCAGAATCCTGGTCCAAGCCAGCATATCAAGCGCACAGCACTTCCTAGAAATTGTGAGAAGAACATGCTCCAGACTTTCTAAAATGAGAGGCTCCACCGGTAACATTTATCTGCTTGGAAGGTCAAAAACATCGGCTGCCTGATCAGCACTCCCTAGCCTGAACTCTACAGCAGTCACCACCAAACGTCCTGCTTTCAGGACAAACTGGAAAGGAGCCGTCAGATTAGCGCTCTGGCCAGCATCAGTGAGACACATCTCCACTAAGTTTAGAGGGTTTGGCTGAAGAGGATCCCTCTAGTCACCAGGGCATGTTAGTGGCCTTAGATCATGAATCAGTCCAACTTTTCTAGAAATAGCCACTTCCTGTCCCAGCTGCCGTAACTTTACTTCTAGGTGGCCCCACTAACTCAGGGACTGTAGCGAGCGGAGCTGGGAAACCAAGCCTCCGGGGATGGGAAAGGAAAGATGGTTGCATCTCCCTCTGTCTAGTTGGCCTGGATCCAATGAACCAGGAAAGCTAGCCCCCCAAAGAGGCTTATTCCCCTAGGGATTAAAATCGAGGGAAACTCGGGAGTGGTAAATTGGCGTCAGCCCCAGAGAAAACTGAATGCAACCCATGCTCCTGAAACCTGGTCTCCTCCTCTACTGGGATGGGTGGCATCTGGACCTGGTTGTTGCGAAATCATCTTTACGTCCCTGTGGCACTGCAGGTGTGCAAAGTGCTTTAAAATCATTTCTACTCCTGGACCTATAAGGAATCAAAATATTGCACTGTTCCATAACCGTAGCCATCATGATCAGTGCCGTGAAAGTTCATTTCCAGTGCTTCTGACTAAGGAGTGGTGTCACTGGGGGGCGAGGAGGGGGCTGGAAAGGTAAAGCAGCAGTACGGGGACGAGGCAGGCCTACTAGAGTCTGAGGGCGGGGCTAAGTCAGACCCTAGAGGATGCCAGGTCTCTGCTATCGAATACTCTAAGAGGGGACTCAATCTCTTACAACTTGCTGCCATCTGTTATGCATGTACAAGGTCTTCCTCACTGTACATACATTACCACGAATGTCCATAATTTCTCTGGGAAGAAGGCATGTCACTTTATTCTATGGCAGGGAACACTGAGGGTCAGAGACTTTAAGACACTCACCCAAGGTCATGCCGCTAGTGCGGACAGAGTGAGGTTGGGACTAGGCTTATCTGTCTCCAAAGCTTTTCGCTATGAGACATTGCGTCTCCAAGTTCCAAGATGCCCAGACCCACTGCTGCGCCTAGAAAAGAAAAAGCTTGTGGTGAGGCACCTGCCTCCCAGAGGGGCCCGGTTTTATACCAGAATCAGCTATGGAAGACTCTGCTTTCTTCTTCCAGCCTCCTTCTCCTGAACTTGACCTTAAAGAAGCCAGAAACAGCAGCTGGCAAGAGAGAAGGAGATGGGCAAGCAGAGAGCAAAGATGCTATCCATGCACTTCTGCAGATTCCAAACCCAGGCAGGGACCTGGGGTGAGGGGGCGGTGGGCAAGGAGGCTGGGGCTGAACACAAGGAGAGAGATGGGTGTGTGGCTTTTCAGCTGGGCTGGACTTTCCACACTGGGAAACAGTGCTCTTTATTCCTACCTGGGTGAGACCGGAAAACTGAAGGGACCTACCCACGGTTTGACACAGACAGAAGAGATGATCCCCAGAAGTGGTATAAAAAGTGGCTTTTAAAAAAAAAAGGAAAGAAAAGAAGACTCTTTCATGACTTCACCCACTGAGCCTGGCTCCTAGCATGAAGCTGTGAAATCAGCTGTGCCATGACTGCTACTAATTACTCAGCCAGAGGCCAGCACCGAGCTGACACATCCCCCAGCAGTAACTGGCTTGCCTTGGGTCCAGTCTCACTAGATGCTCAACTCCCGGGAGGCAGTTGCAGTACTGCAGCTTTTATGTTAGCACAAGGCCTGCAGACCCTCAGTAAAGATTTGGTAAATGAATAAAAGAAACCTCTGCCTCATAAATCATCCCTTGGTATTTACTTGGATTCACTTCACCTCCCATCTCATCTCCTTCTCTTTCTGACACTGTCTCAGTCTGGCAGAGATACTGACAAACTTCAGAACGGCCCCCAAATAAGGAGGACAAAAAAACAAAGACTGAAGAGACCAAGTACGAATCATCAAAGGAGGAAAGTGTAGAGGAGTTCCCATTCTGGCTCAGTGGGTTAAGAACCTGACCAGTATCCATGAGGATGCGGGTTCAGTCCCCGGCCTCAATCTGTGGGCTAAGGATCTGGCATTGACGAAAGCTTCGGCATTAAGTCATGGATGCAGCTCGGATCTGGCACTGCCGTGGCTGTGGTGAAGGCCGGTAGCTGCAGCTCCGATTTGATCCCTAGCCTGGGAACTTCCATATGCCATGGGTGCAACTCTAAAAAGACAAAAAAGGAGTTCCCGTTGTGGCTCAGTGGTTAACGAATCCAACTAGGAACCATGAGGTTGCAGTTTCAATCCCTGGCATTGCTAAGTGGGTTAAGGATCCGGCGTTGCCGTGAGCTGTGGTGTAGGTTGCAGTCGCGGCTCAGATCCCTCGTTGCTGTGGCTGTGGCGAAGGCCGGTGGCTATAGCTCCTGTTAGACCCCTAGCCTGGGAACCTCCATATGCTGCGAGTGAGGCCCTAGAAATGGCAAAAAGGCAAAAAAAATAAAGAATTAAAAAAAAAGACAAAAAAAAGTGGGGGGGGGGGTTGTAGAATTGGAAGAAAACCTTGTAGCACAAGTACCTCTCACCTATTTGCTATGAGCTATAGTCACAAACGCCATTCATTCAGTTCAGAACACCACTACCATTTCTCAACATCTTTTGGCTCCCCTGAGAACAATGAAATGAAACCAGCGAGAGATCCAGGCCCACGAGAGAGGCTGTGCTGCTTGGCAAGGTGCTGCGGCCACTGTAGGAGTCATTAGAAGGGTTGAAAACTGGTGTGTCCGGTGTACCACCCTCTGGAACTCAGGAAGAAAACTTTAGCAAAGGCTGGAGAGAGGACCAAGCAATCGGCAGGTGGGTCTGCACATTCTGGCCTGGAATTCTGAATTAATCACCTGCGGGATACACAGTGGGGCAGATGGGAGGGAGTTGCCTGGAAGGAGTCAAACCAGCAGCCTAGGCAGCTGCTAAATTTAGCCTAGTCCCCAAAGCGGGACTTAATTAATTAATCCTGCACACCCCCCTCCACCCCCCAGGCCCTGTTCCCAGGTGAGTTTTTGTCCGTTCCTAGCTTGGCTCACATTATAACATGGGTCTCCAAACGTTGATCCCCTTGACAGGTGCCCCAGGCCAGCTCCTCTGGTGCTGGTGCTGGAAAGGAAGCACAATTCCCAGCTGTCCTTGCGGCTCCTGCAGGGCTGGGAGCAGCCTGGAGCAAGGCCGTTTGCTGCGAGGCTGTGCTGGGCAGGGGCCTCTCTATCCACTGAGATGGACTCGGCCCTAGGCCCCCCTCCGCCCTCCAACCAGGCAGGGTCTGCGCGTCGCGACAAGTGTCCTGCTGCCCTGTCTGCCCTCCGGCTTCCACACGGCCAAGGCCGGCCCCTCCCTGGTCACCGTCTGTCCCCACCCAGAGGCCTTCACCTCCTTGAGTCCCCTGCAAGGCGGTTCTTTCAGGTGAACTCAGAGCAGCCCCATGCGTGTGGCAGGAAAGGTTACCGTGGCTCCATGAGTCAGCTGAGTAAGCTCTTGGTTTCCAAGATTTCAACTTGGACCATTCCCATGAGCATATGTATTGTCCCCTGCACTGGTAACCAGCATCCGTTTCATTTGTACAACTTAAGCAACTGAACCAGAGGCCTGGTCTCCACCCACTGCCAGCTTGTTGCAGGACAGTGGACGGCTATAGCCCCACTCAGACATCCTGTTCCTCGCGGTCAAAGAGGAGACGAAAAAGTGTTGCACGTGAGAGTCAGCTTTACTCAGGAAGCTCTGTAAACCAGACCTGGCCCTCCCCTCCTCCTCCACAGGGGAGAGGCCCGGGTCTCCAATTCCACTGTCCACCAGGACAAACACAGGGCACCGGGCCCCACCTACGGGGTCAGGGTGGGGCCTGAGAATCTGCATCCTCATAAGCTCTCAGGTCAATGATGCCGCAGGCCCAGGGTCCCTGCTTTGATGGCTATCACCATTCCCCCTGGGCCTTAGCCCTGACAATTTTCAGTATTTTGTGTGAGCAGGCATAGGACCAAAGTTCTCCCTTCCAGGGCGCCTTCTCCATGTCCGTGAGGAGGGTGGGATTCAGGGATGGCCACGAGCTGGACGCTTCTCCCTTCTCTGGCTGGACTTCTGGGACCCAAGCCCGGGAAGATTTAGGCTGCGAGGTTTATAGTCCGAGGGAGCCAGCAGCTCTCAGGGGTCAAACTCAATTCTGTAAAGCTCTCCAGAGTTCCTTCTAGGCACCTGCCCCGTTCGGGGCTGAGATGGTTCAAGAGGCCTAAGGCAGGCTCCGCAAGGAAGTCAAAGATGGCAGGCCTGAGACCAGTCACAAGAAAAAGTCTGACTTGACTTCTTCCCTAATTCTGCCAGCAGGTGCGGGAGAAAGTCAGAGCTGCAGGGGTGAGTGGGGCGAGACGGGTGGGGAAGGGGTCTATTTCTGAATGTCTAAAAATCCAAGGGAGGAGTGTGGCACTGGGCCGATTAGGGTCCCAGCCTGGGGACCACATGGTAGTTACTTTTGCTCGACTGCATGAATCCCCTTCCTCCACTGGTACCCAGCGGGGCAGTGCCCAGAAAGGAAGCCCTGTCCGGGCCAGTGGATTTCCTCCAACCAAGGGCCCAACGAGGGATGTGACTCCTTCCTAGGAGAACCTACTGCCTGGACCCGCCCAGCCACCCTCCCTTACTACGCAGCATCCCACTCGGGCCACCAGCAGTGGCCTCATGGATTGCTGCGGGGGTCCAGCGCAGGAGTGGGAGAGGGCTTCCCACATAGCTGGTGCACCCCGGCATAGCCTTGTCCTCTAGGCTGCCTTTCTGTGTCACCAGGGAGCTGTCCCAGGAAGGGCGCCTCGCCCAGGGAGTCTCAAAGGACCTCTGCTACACTGTCACTGCCCAGAGTGCAGCCTGAGTCCCAGCGTTTCACAAATCACTTTCCTCCCTTTCGTTTCTTTAAAATTTCTCCTTGGAGTCCCCGTTGTGGCTTAGCCAGTGAAGAACCCAACACAGCATTCGTGAGTATCCTGGCCTCACTCAGTGGGTTAAGGATCTGGTGTTGCTGAGGGCTGCAGCCTAGTTCCCAGGTGCGGCTCAGATCTTTGATCTGCACCACAGCTCACAGGCAACGTCGGGTCCTTAATCCATCACGCGAAGCCAGGGATCAAACCCGCATCCTCATGGATACTCGTCGTGTTTGTAACCCGCCTGAGCCACAACAGGAACTTCTCTGTGCATGGTTTCTTAACTTTGGAGATAATCATGTTATTTTTAAAACTCAGGTAGTACAGAGACACAGTACAAGATCCAGAAAGCCATGAAAGAACACAGAGCGAAAAGAAGTTTCTCTCCTATAATGCGTGTGGAGGGGACCTTTGCTGCCCACGTCCTGTGAGTCCTTCTAGGGCCATGCAATACGTCTGCCAGAATCGTCCTTACTGATATCTCTTCTACACAGATGGTGGCCTACTCAACAACTCCCTGCCCCCCATATCTTGCCTTTGCTTTTACAGTTTTTTTTTTTGTCTTTTTGCCTTATCTAGGGCCGCACCCGTGGCATATGGAGATTCCCAGGCTAGAGGTCTAACAGGAGCTGTAGCTGGCAGCCTTCGCCACAGCCACAGGAACGCAGGGTCCGAGCCGTGTCTGCAATCTACACCACAGCTCACGGCAACGCCGGATCCTTAACCCACTGAGCGAGGCAAGGGATCGAACCCGCAACCTCATGGTTCCTAGTAGGATTCGTTAACCACTGAGGCACGACGGGAACTCTTGCTTTTACAGTTTCATTCATTTAGAAAATACTCCAAATGTATTGACAAATGGTGAGGCATGTAGCAAACATCCCTGAACCCACCTTTAGCATCATCACATCTTACTCTTACCCTTGGATTTTGCTTTTTAGAGACAAAACGTTGCGGATATGGTTGGGGCCCTATGAACACGTACCTCCCCAACCCCTCCTCCCCAGAGAGAAGCTCTATCAGGCACTGGCTGTTTATAGTCTCCCACTTCCCTTCCCGTCCCTCTCCCTCAGCTCCCCCGCCAACCTAAGGCGATCCCTCCTGGGCTAAGACGTATCTGGCGGCTTGAGAGCCAGCACCTCAGTCTGTCTGGAGTACGGCAGGCACTCATGGTGATTTCCCTGTTATCCTAACAAATGAGGTGCGATTAGAGAGGTACTTGGCATTGCTGTGGCACCAGGCAATTGTGGACGTTTTAGACCTCACAGACTCCCAAAGAGCATTGTCCCCTTCAGTCAGAAGCCATGGCAAGTGGCATACATCACAGCTGAAAAAAAAATCAATGCCTGCTAACGTCCCTGCAGGAAGGCAGAAACATTAACTTCACCAACCCTCCTTCTGTTTACATGCTCATTAGGAGGATAAAATGTTACTCAGGTCGGATCGGGCTTTTTGCAGCTTCGGAGGTGGTCCTGAATGAAAGCACAAGCCTTAATTTCAGCAAGGCCCATGTCACACCTTAAATGCCTCCGGTCACTAGGAAATGCAAACTCCCATCTCTTTTCTTCCTCGGCGTTAAGAGTTCCACAGTCAAGCAAGGTACGAGACGCGAGCTGAGGCTGCCTCCTTGGTCTTGCTGTAAACTGTAGCTGGGGACACCTGCCCACTGCTCATCCCCCTGAGGGCGCCGGCCTTTCTTGCTCGGGGGAGACGGCTGTGGACGCTAAGGCGGCGGGCGCGGGCTCGGCCAGCAGCCCAGTGCTGTCTGTCTGGCTGACTGGGGCAGCCACCTCCAGACTGTGAGTCCCACCCACAGGGACTCACCGCCGTGTCCTGGGCACTCTGCTGATGGCCTAGACCCAGGCCACGTCACTACCCACTCAGGGCGGCGGCTCTCTAAAGATAAGCCTAGCCGCACATTCAGCGTTTTCAAACAAGGCCACTGAGGCCCAGAGACAAGGAGCCAGCAGTCCTGGGTGCCCAGCAGGTGGGCCCCTTGGGAGCTCTTGGGGGACTAGTGCTTTTCAGCAAGGCCAGGCCACAGCCATTGTGGGCCAGGATGGGAGTGACAAATTCTCAGTCTCTCGGCCCCTTTGCACTCCTTGCACCCAGGTCTCCCGTCCTTCCTTGGCTCTGGAGATCTGTCTTCAAGCGCTTGGGTTCCTATCAGAAGCCACCCCCCCGGGAAAAAGAGAAGAAGAATGGTTTTGCATTCATGTGCATTTTTCACTGCAGCTTGGTCCAAACCATTCAAATTAGGAAGTGGCTGGCCGCTTGGTGTTCAAGGGGTAAAGAAGCTTTACCTGGCCTCCCCACTCGGCCTGGCCATCCCTTCTCCTCTAAAGACGCAGACGGGAGTGTTCCAGTCCTGTCCCTGTGTCCCCTAGAGGCCCCGACCCAGGGCTGCAAGGGCATCGATTGGCGACGGGGATGATGGGGGAGAAGGATGACTCACAGGACAGGGACAGGCTCTCCTGGGTCTGTGCCAGGCGACCTTTCTACCATTTAATGCTCAGCGCTCACGGGGAACAGAAAGGCATCTCCACGATGGGAACTCGTGGCCCAGCGCTAATGAACCCGACTAGCGACCGGGAGGTGCAGCTTCGATCGCTGGCCTCGCTCGGTGGGTTAAGGATCCAGCATTGCTGTGACTGGTGTAGGCTGGCGGCTGCAGCTCCAATTCAGCCCCTAACCTGGGAAGCTCCATATGCTGCGGATGCAGCCCTGAAAAAAAAAAAAAGGAAAGGAAAAAAGAAATTGTCTCCACTGTCACAGGGCAAAGGGTTTGTGTCTTGCTCATGTTCACAGCCTCCTCATGGCTCCCTCCAGCAGCCATTCCCTGCCACCGACCCTAATAAGGATGATTACGATTTATACTTGTAGATTCTTCATACTTCAGAAAGCACCTTCATACTTTAGAAGCATCCATTCCATTTGATCCTCATAAAGCCCTGGGGAGCGGGGTGGACACTTGCATAAACATAAGGAAAATGAGGAAAGTGCCAAAGGAGGTGAAGACACAAGTGGCTTCTGAAGCCAGATGTCCTCACTGCCAGCCTTTCCTCCCTGCCCCAACCCTGGGAGCTGTCACTGCTGGGCTACGATGTCAACGAATGGGAGGCAGGAAGAGGGATGGGTGCAATGGGAGATCAGGGAGGAAGACGATGTGGATCAGAGAGAAAGTTCCCACCAGGTCCAGCTGCAGGTGAGGGGGAGTCAGCCGGGTGAAAGGGAGGATGGCAGAGTTAAGGAGGAGGATGGGGGGCACCAGGGGAACACGGAATGTGCAAAGGCCCTGGGGGAAGGGAGAGAGAGCTCGGCTCTTTTGAGATGTGAACATGGCAAGAGAACAGATGTTACACGCACTTTCCTGCACAGCAATATTAACTGACATCAGCTACAAATTTTTTAGCCCACACCTACACCCAAAATGGACTTATGACTGCTTATCAAAAAGTAACGTATTAGAGCTAAAGGGAATCCTAAAGGACCACACATGGGGTGATGGCCCCATGTCTCAAATGCTAAATGGCACAGGAACCCCCTGGAAACTTATTATCATGCACATTAGGAGGTCTGGGGTGGGGCCTGAGAGTCTGCATTTCTCACAAGCTCCAGGTGACCCCGCGCTGCTGCTGCCTTTGAGAACTTGAAAGCAGCAGGCACAAAACCAGTGGCTCTCCACTTTGCTACACACTAAGGTCACCGGAGGGGGTGGGGGGCTTTTAAAACCTAAAGGTGCCTGAGCCCCACCCAGTCCAATGGATTCAGATTCTCTGGGGGCAGGGCCTGAGCATCAGTACATTGTAAAAGGTCCCCAGGCGACACTGAATGTGAAGGCTGAGTTGGGAACACCGGGGCTAGATCTTTCGTGAGTCTCAGGCTACATCTGTCCTCTCTGGCTGGCGAAGGAGTTGTAAACTCAGCCTGCCTCGTGAAACAGAATTTTAGCAGCAGGGAGTGAGCAGGCTCTAGAACAGGAAAACAGATGTTTCTACCCCAAGTGGAGACCGTATGCTGTCAGAGCTGGACATCTAATTCAATCTCATTTTCCACCTGAGGCTACTGAGGTCCTGAGCCCACCCGGCTGGTGAGGGGCCGGGCCCACGAGAACAGCCCTGGTCTCCCAGCCCCAGGGCAGCGCTGTTTCCACTCTCCGGACCCGTATTAAGCAGGAAGACTCCCTGAAAGATGCAGGGCTAGAAGGAATGGGGTGGGATCGGGTGGGGTGACAAGGAATGAGTGACATCCAGCAAGGAAATGGGTAGGGGAAATATTGGAGAGGCAAGCACCCCACTGCCTTTCTTTTCACTTTCTTTTTTTTTAGGGCTATAGCCATGGCATATGGAAGTTCACAGGCTAGGGGCAAATTAGAATTACAGCTGCCCGCCTACCCCACAGCCACAGCAACATCAGATCCAAGCCACATCTGCGACCTACACCACAGCTCACAGCAACGCCGGATCCTTAACCCACTGAGCAAGGCCAGGGATCGAACCCGCAACCTCATGGTTCCTAGTTGGATTCGTTAACCGCTGCACCACAACAGGAACTCCCCCACTGCCTTTCAAACCACAAGGTTTAAGCAGTAGTTGCTCTGTCCATACAACAAACAGGCCTGGAGAGTAGGCTGGGAGAAGCCCAAGGAGGAAACTAGAGAGACACGGCCAGGGCAGGCATAGGTCAGGAGCCCCCAGGTCAGCTTTGCAATTAAGCAAGTGCTTTCCTGAGCTGAGGGTATACTTCAGAGAGAGCACAGGCTGGGCACAGTCTTGGTCCAGCTTATAGGAAGTTTTCAGAAAAAAAAAAAGCATCCCATTCTTGGAGTTCTCGTGCTACGCCGTAGGCCAGCAGCTACCACTCCAATTCAACCCCTAGCCTGGGAACTTCCATATGCAGCAGGTGCGATCATTAGGTTAAAAAAAAAAAAAAAAGGTTAGATTCTGAAAGGCTTTTCCTGTGCCTGAAACAACTCTGCACAAACTACCAATTTGTATATGTCTGTGTAAAAGTTTGATCCTTAAAAAAAACAAAACAAAACAGAGTTCCCGTTGAGGCTCAGCGGAAACAAATCTGACTAGTAAACTAAGGCCAGGGTAGGTTCCATCCCTGGCCTTGCTCAGTGGGTTAAGGATCTGGCGTGGCTGTGGCTGTGGCGTAGGCCAGTGGCTACAGCTCCCACTCAATCCCTTGCCTGGGAATCTCCACATGCTGTGGGTGCAGCCCTAAAAAGACCAAAAAAAAAAAAAAAAATTCTTGACCATCCACTGCAAATGCCCTCGGAGGACCCAATCGTGTTAATTACTTGTCATGAGCGAGGAAGGCTATTATCAGCCTGTTGCTGGGCATCCAGGCACCCGTGACAGATGAGGAAGAGGGAGGGACAGGAGATTGAGCCAGAAAAGAACCTAAAGGAAGGACAGCAGGCTGCAGGCAAGAGACCTGTCTGTGCAGAAAGGGGGCCTGAGAGCAGAGCCACAATGAGGGGCTGTGGGAGGTGGGGGCGGGGAGTGGGTGCAGAAGGTGGCTGAACCTCACAAAGAACTCCCTGGCCATGACTGTTACCTAAGAAGAGGACCGTCTGCCCCCTCAGCAGAGCGAGCCCCTGCTGCTGGAAAAGTCCGAGCCGAGGCTGGGGGCAAAGTGACTGACCAGGATGAAGCTGGATAAGAAGCCTCGGACATTTTCTACCAGCTCTCAGCTCATGCTGACTTTTCACGGTGAGGCTCTACTTTGATTTCTCTGTCTTTGCTGGCTCGGAAGACCCGGGCCTGGGACAGTGGCGAGAGATGCTCGCCTTGGCTCTCTGCCACCAGGGAGGCCCCAGCCACCCTCCTGGAGACCAGCCAGCACCCTGACAGACAGGCTCTAAGGGAATAAAGGCTGGATGCTTCAGAAAACATTCGAAAGGCAGCTCTTATCCCATCTGGCAAAGATGGGCTCCCGCTGCCCGCTCTGGACCTGTGGGCAAGCCGACGCTCAGCCTGACTCCTCGTTTACCTCCACCAGCGACTTCCGGTTGTCATGGAGTTCCTCCTCCCTCCTCCGCAAGTGGAGAGAGCTACTTCAGTTCTGTCCTGTCATCCCCCGCCTGGAAGGCCGGGCCCCTCTCAACACACACACCCAGGTTGGTGAGGCACAGACACTGCCGGAGACAAAGCTGAGGGGTAAGGAGGGGCACCCAGGAATCTTGAACTAAAGAACAGGTGTCTCCTGTTCTTTGACATTCCCTTGGCCATTTCCTCTAATTCAGTCCCAGCCTCCAACCAGGATCCTCCCCCATGCCCTCCTTTTCACCATAATTTCTGCCTGTATTTGTACAAAGGAGCTCTCTCTCCGTATACGTGGTTTCTTTTTTTTTTTTTTTCTCTTTCTACTCCCAGCCTCAAGGCCTCATCTCTCACCCAAATGACCTATAAAGGTAGTTCTTAAGTGAAAGCAGTTTCTTCTCTAAAAGCACACAAATGCCAGCAGGTAAAATAATTTTTCTCTTTGCCACGTGTTCAATAACGGAGCTGGCTAAGTCCAGCCAGATCGATGTCTGCTCTACAGCCAGCGGAAGAGCAAACGATTGGCCGGATGTGGAAATTTGAACTTTGGACCTCTCAGCATCCCTCCACCAAGGCCTTCTCCCGAAAACCACATTCCTAAACTGACATCCAGTTTGCTGGCAGCTACAACGAGTCCCAGGAGAGCTCTGGCCGTGGCAGGTGTCTGTGAGCCACGTATTATCTGCAGTTCTGTTCTTCGGATTCGATCTGCCCACTGCATCCTCGGGCCTGGGCCCATCAGGATCCACCTCCCTTTGCAACCCCAGAGCCCCCAGTTCAATCGCAGAGTCTGGTTTTCAAAGCTCAGAGCTCCGTTAACATTCACTGGTGCACGAAATAGGAAAATGAAGGCAGCGGCCCGCCAGAGGGGCAGCAAGCAGAGCTCAGGCCACTGAAGCGTCCATCTTCCCTCTCCTTCACCTGTTCTACCACCGCGAGGGCATAGAAACACCTGCACCTGTGCAACAGGACCAATCTGCAACCATGGTGGAGAGCATCTTTGAATTTCCTGACTTGCACGCACCCAGTGATATTGTGTTTCCATCCTGGCTCTTGATCTTCCATCTCATTAGACTGGAGAAGGGGGAGAAGGTAAGCCAGCCCTAACAGTCTGCTCTGAGGTGTCCAAGACGAAAGATAATCGCCAGAGACTCCTCACCCTGCCTTTGACGAGGTCTCAGACGCTCCCGCTGATCCTTTAATCCCAAAGCATCTCCAAGGCAGGGTGGGTGGGAAGGAAAGACTGAGTAGGCAAACAGCATGAGGTGTGACAGCAGGGCCCTCCCCAAAGACGTGGCCAAGCCGTGAGAAGTTCCTGACACTCCACAAGTTCATTCCTGCAGCCGAAGGTGTTGACCCTGTTCAAATTCAAAGTTACGCCCTAGGCCTGATGCTTTGGGTTTATCTTGGCTGTGAGACCAGAGTAGGAGTGAAAGACCTCAGCAAGGCTCATCAGAAGGTTGGAGACCCGGGAGGTGGGGAGAATGAGGCCTCAATTCCAGACTCACTCCGCATCCACTCTGCTCTATGACCTGGGTTAACGCGCCCTTCTGGGTCTCTGTAGTATTCCTTTTGCCAAGTGGAATCTCAAATCAACTTCTCTTGTTCCTGGCAAAGCCAAGGGTGGCTTTGATGGTTGCCTGGTTAGGGCAACCTAGCGTTGCCTGGTCAGTTCTGTGATAAGAGGGTCAAGATTTTACATCACACCAGGTGCTGTTTCCAGCCTCTCACACACATGTTAACTCGTGTGATCCTTCCACGTTTCCAGAGGTGGGGGCTATGACTGCTCCCATTTTGCAGATGAAGATCTCGGGGCAACTGTCTTGGGTCCCTCGCCCAGGGCAGCCAGTAAGTGGCAGAACCAGGTGGGAACCCAGGCCACCCATCTCTGGAGCCCACACCTTAGCCACCACACTTTGCAGCCTCTGCATGAAGAGCCTGCGAGTCCAAAGCATAAGCCAGGCTGCCTCTCTTCCCGTTCCACTCCACTGCAGGAGGGGTAAGGGTGCCCTGGTCACAAAACAGGGGCAGCCTGGAGTTTTTATTCTGCTGAGAGCAGAGTAACCATCTAGACCCATATTAAGGCTGCACCTGGGAAACGATTCTCTGCTCCAGTGTGGGGTAGGTACCTGTTGTTCAGAAAAGCTAGTCTTGCTAGATTTGATTTCTGGCACCGGGACTTCATTTTAATCCTGTTTGAGACAAGGCTGGTTTTCCTTCTGGCGCTCCACAGGCCTGACGGCTCGGAGAGGGACGAAGCGCCCCGAGCCTTTGTTACCTTTAATTAGGTGTGCTCTCATTGATTGATTGATTGATTTTCTTCCCTGAGTTGCAAGAGAGGACGGGGCCCCTGCTTCCCAGGTGCACAGATCCTGCCGCTGGAATTATAACGAGCGCTAGGCAGGCCCCGCGTACCATCCCAGGTCTGCGAGACCTCCACCGGCTACCGGCTCCCTGTCAAACCACAAATTGATTCTGAAATTGCTTTGAGGACACAAAGTGGTGAACAATTTGAAACCCGTGTAATTATCTGAACGGCTGTTGCTGGGTGACCTGGCCATCGCTGCCTGAGACCATCGGAAGAGCCAGAGAAATGGTTCCAAAAGGAAAGTGTTAAAAGAGCTGCCGGGGATCTTGGATTCCATGCAGGACGGATCCTCCTGGGATGGTCCCGGCCCTGGAGGACTGGAGTAGGGCTGCTCTGCCAGCAAATTAAAAGGAACCCTCGGAAATACTGCCCAGACCACGGCTTTACATACAGTTCAATCAGCTGAGCATCTGCAGGACACCTGCCATGTGCTCGGCACCAAGGGAAACACTGTAAGGACAGGAAGAGGTGGTACCCCTCTCCTTGTAATCCAAGTCGGGAGAATATTAACACGTGGGAAACATTAAGTGATAACACATGTTTAGGGAGTTCCCACTGTGGCTCAGTGGTAACGAACCCAACTAGTATTCATGAGGACAAGGGTTTGATCCCTGGCCTTGCTCAGTGGGTTAAGGATCCGGTGTTGCCATGAGCTGTGGTGTAGGTCACAGATGTAGCTCGGATCTGGTGTCGCTGTGGCTGTGGTGTAGGCCGGCAGCTGTAGCTCTGATTAGACCCCTAGCCTGGGAACTTCTATATGCCATGGGTGCAGCCCTTAAAAGCACCAAAAAAAAAAAAAAAATTACCATTTAAGTTTAAAGTGTATAGTTTGGTGGCATTAAGGACATCCACAGCCAGCACTTTTTGTCTCACCAGTTCACACAATGACTGGGAAATAACAGAGGCTCGATAAATATCAGTGGAATGAATGAATGCATTCAGAGGGGTCTGACCCGGAATCCCACAGGGCTGCAAAAACTCGGACAGAAGCGTGTGTGGATCTTCTCATCACATACCAATCCCCTTCTCCCACCTCCCCCGTCAGCGACTGCTCAGCTCTGGCTCAGCAATGGTCCCCAGGCCCCGGAACGCGCAAGAACTCCCTCCCTAGAATGATGCCGACTTTTATGACTTCTTAGTTGGGTGTTCGCTGCCAAAGGAAAAAAGCAGAAAAGCAGGCGTTTTACAGCCCAGCATTAAAGGCCAATGAGAATTAGCCCCAGAGGAAAACTAGGTGAGGCACCTTGAGCAGATACGCACGTTGCACCGGAATCCTTTGAGGAGCACGGTAGAAAATGTAAGCCAGCGTTCCAAGGAGCGGGGCTGGCAAGAGCTGATTTGCCAAATATCTGCCACCTTCTTACCACCTTCCCCCTCCCACCCCCATCCTCCCGCTCCACCCTCCTAAGGAATCTCAGGCCTGGCACCAGAAACAAACGAGGGGTTTTACTGTCCCTGTAATTGCTCCAAATCCCATTAATTACACGGTAAGCTTCCAACAATAGGCCCGGTGCCTGCCTTAATACAAGCTCCACTCGGGGCAGATTTGGGGCCTCCGGGGCCTCAGTTTCCACCCTATAAAATGAGGGCCTGATGAATGATAAGCCCCCTTCTAGGCTACACACTCTGTGACTCTGAGCTTAAAGCGCCAGTGGCCTCCTCGTACGCCCCACGGCACAGAATGACTAATTACCGCTCACACTGTCACCATCGAATGTCAAACAGTACCTCCTAAGATGGCAGGCCGGTGGCACAGAACTTTCTCTCCTGGCTGAAAAGGACTTGCCCAGACCGGGGGCTGGTGAGAGGCAATGATGGAACAGGCTGCCAGCTCCCAAACTCAGGCTGGATCCCTTCCTATTGCAATCACTTATGATTGTGGTATTTATTGCCCTTAGAGCCTTCCAAGCAATTTACAAGGCCCGCTCAAATCACACCGCCTTCACGGTCTGCCACCTTCTTCTGTAACCACAGGCATTCCTTATGCTATGCAAATGGCTGTCCTGGACACCATTTTTGGTACAGCTTTCTATGTAGCAGGGACTCCTACCATTAATCTTCTTATGAAGGAATTATCAGAGTTCCCGTTGTGGCTCAGCGGATTAAGAATCTGACATAGTGTCCATGAGGATGTGGCTTTGATCCCTGGCCTCGATCAGTGGGTTAAGGATCCAGCGTTGCCATGAGCTGTGGTGCAGGTTGAAGATACAGCTCAGACCCCACGTTGCTGTGGCTGTGGCTGTGGTGTAGGCCGGCAGCTGCAGCTCTGATTCGAACCCTTAGCCTGGGAACACATGTGCATATGCTGCAGGTATGGCCCTAACAAGAAAAAAAAGGAATTATCCTTAAAGCCCCCTGCCAATCTATCCCTTTTCTACACTGGAGTTTTTGTATACCGGCTTTAGGTAAAGCAAGAGGTACCCATAAGGTACCAGCAGTGTATCATTGCCATCCATGCAGTATAAAGACACACACACACACACATACACACACACACACACACACAAGGTAATTATGTACAAATGAGGGAACTCTGGTTCAGCCCATTCTGATCAATGCAGCCCCCCCACCCCAAATCTCTGCCCCATCCACCACCCACCAAGAGAAGGCAGGGGGTCTGGAGTGGGGCCAGTTTCTTAGCTCCACCCTTCCCCTTGTTTCTCAAAAGGGCTTCGACTGGCATTTAGGACAGGACAAGTCACTGCGGTGTCCGTGCCCAGCCCTCATCCATGAAATGCCAGTTTTCTCCCCCACCAGTAACCCTGACAACCAACACCCTGTCCTCCCGCCCACCACCAGAAGTTTCCAAAGGCCTTCGGAAGCCAGTCTGCGGCACGCCTGGCCTGCCAGAGCTTCGGTTTCTGGATGGGCACTGCCGCTCTCCTGCCAGCCCCTCTCAGCCAGAGTTCCCAAATTGCTATCCGTGGCAAAATGCTGGCTGTTTGTTTAAACTATTAAACCATCATAAACCAATACTTTTGTGTAGCAAAATAAAAAATTAATGAAAAATAATAGATATCACGGCAATGTCACACTTCACTAAAAATTTTCTTGGGAGTTTGCATTGTAGCTCAGTGGTTAACGAATCCGACTAGGAACCATGAGGTTGTGGGTTCGATCCCTGGCCTCGCTCAGTGGGTTAAGGATCCAGCGTTGCCGTGAGCTGTGGTGTAGGTCACGGATGTGGCTTGGATCCCGAATTGCTGTGGTTGTGGTGTAGGCCGGCAGCTACAGCTCTGATTGGACCCCTAGTCTGGGAACCTCCATATGCCGTGGGTGCAGCCCTAGAAAAGACAAAAAAAAAAAATTAAAATTAAAAAATTTTCTTTCTTTCTTAATTTTATGGCCACACTCGTGGCATGTGGAAGTTCCCAGGCCAGGCACAACTATGACCTGTACCATAGCAGGAATTCAAAAAAGTTTCTACCTTTTATTTTTTTGCTTTTTAGGGCTGCACCTGCGGCATATGGAAGTTCCCAGGCTAGGGGTGGAATCAGAGCTACAGCTGCGGGCCTACACCACAGCCACAGCAATGCCAGATCCGAGCCGCATCTCCTCACAGCAATGCCAGATCCTTATTCCACTGAGCAAGGCCAGGGATCGCACCTGCATCCTCATGGATGCTAGTCAGGTTCGTTTCCTCTGAGCCATGACGGGAAGTCCCACATTTAACTTCTGTCGCAGACTGGCAGTGACCAGTTAGCAGGGGACCACATTTTGAGTATGACTGTTCACCCTAGGCCAGTGGTTTTCAGGGTGTGGTCTGTGCACCTGAAGCATCTGCATCACCTGGGAACTTGCCAGAAAGGCTAATTCTCCAGACCATTCCAGACCTCATGAATGGGTTAACTCTGCAGTGAAGGTCAGCAATCTGTGTTATAAACAAGCATTCTGATGCATGCTCAAGTTTGAGAACCAAGGTTTTAAGCAGCCCCTTCCTTCAGAGTCAGCTGGGCTGGGATCCCAGGCTTCCTACAGAAGTTGAGGGCTACCGGAGGATTCCAGAACTTTCTAGGGTGGGTCTCTGGCCATGCTCCCTACCCCACCTGTCATGACATGAGAAGAGACCTCTGAGGCTGGGCCACAGGCTATGGAGATGAGGGAGGGGGGAAAGGGTGAAAATTAAGATCACTGGAGCTCCACACTGCCAGGAAAATACTCCTTAATTAGGGCCAGACTCCTGGAGATCATCAAGGGAGGCTTGCGGAGGCCACCAGTCTCCATTAGCATTTTCCCAAGGGGGACATCAGGTTATAAAATAGGAGGGCCATGTGTGATTTGCATATAATTTGCATATGCCTACTTGGACCACACTCTCTTCTCCAGCAATTTTCAATAGAATTACGATCCTTTCTTAGGAAACCACTGCTGCCCTAAGGGTTGTCACTTATCATTTTTCCTGCTTTCTCCTCCTCCTCACTCTCCCTCTGACAAATCCACCACCCTAAGCGAAAGTGTAAGAAAGGCACAGAAGTGGGGACAGCAGCTCCTTCTCCCAGAAAATAGCACCAAGGATGGCTCCTGGCAGAGCATCGCCTTTGAGAAGGAATTGACCAGACTGAGAAATTTCACAAACCTATAAAATAAAATTCTGAAGGGGAGAGCACCAAATTTTCATGTTGCCAACAGTTACTACCTCCATAACAGTTTTCATAAAAGAGAGCGCTTCTTATTACCAAAAATGTTGGAAGCAGAGTTCCTGCTGTCTTGCAACGGGACGGGCGGCATCTCTGCAGCTGAAAAGCCAGGACCCAGGTTCGATCCCCAGCCCGGCACAGTGTGTTAAAGGATCTGGCATTGTTGCAGCTACAGTTTAGGTCACAACTTCAGCGGGGGTCTGATCCCTGGCCCGGGAACTCCACATGCCGTGGATCAGAGAAAAAAGAAAAAAAAATCTTGGAAGCACATAAATCTCAGAATAAAGGACAATCCTTTTAGGAGAGGTCAATGCAATCTTACAAAAAAAAATGCACTACCTTCTGCTTATTTTTCTCATTTCTTCCTAGACCAAGATCTACATCCTGGCTTTATCATGTGCCAGGTGGGCAACCTCAGATTTCGGTCCCCCAGCTCTGAGCTGGGACAGTGAGCCCAGTCTTGCGGGGATCTGGTAAAAGCTGCAAAGCAAGGTGCTGGCACACAGCAGGCACTCAAAAGTCGGTGGGCAGTTTGCATCACCATTGCCTTTCTTCAATCACAGTTGTTGTCGTCAACACCATGAGGTTTTAAGGAGCTTCCATTTTCTTGCCACTCCTCTGAACAAATGAAAATCACTCCTGCCACTTTTTGTTTTCCAGACCGTTCCTGAAGGTCTGCATTTTTAAAACCAGCAATGTAAGAAGCGGCTTCACGTTGAAATAAAGAGCTAGGTCCAGGACTCCCAAAGAAAGGCGACCATTGGATCACACGGCCCTTCTTTCTCTCCTCGTGCTCATAAAAGCCAGGGAGAGAAAGACTTTCTTTTTCTTTTATTCCCTCCAAAGGATAGCAAGCAGCCTCATCTCAGAATGCCCAGGAAAGGCACTGTCACCCAAGCCCACAGACCTGGGCAGGCAAACTGCTTTCCTGAGTTTTCTTTCGGGACACAGTTTTGGTCACACCTGGCTCGAAGCCTATGGGTTTCTCCTCCCCTGCTCTCTGCCCAGCCCAGGTCTCTGGGGAATCTGAGATGGGGGCAAATTCCACTCGGCAACATGGGCTGGTGGCAGGCAGTAGCATTCTTCTGCAGGGTGACCTAGTACACCCACCGCTTCTCTCCACCACCAGTGTTCCGAGAAGACACATCAGCAGGCCCCTGGCTGCCTGGCTCCAACGGTCAACACAAAGTAACCATCCCTTGGTATGATAAATAAGGGCACATCTTTTCAGCTGATCTGGGCAGTGAACTGTGTCACGGGCAGCCTCTAACCCTGGCTCCCAGATTCATGAGATCAACAACAGAAATGGAAAAATCGGGAGTTCTGCTTTGTTGCAGCAGAATCGAACCTATTTTACACAAGGATGCAGGTTTGATCTTTAGTGAGCGTTCTGGTCGCGTCATAAGCCCTGTCCCCAGGAATTCATCTCCCCCAGGCTTCTGGGACGGTGGTTTTATTTTATTTATTTACTTCTTTAATTTTCTTGGCCTCACCCCCAGCGTGCAGAAGTGCCTGGGCCAGGGATGGAACCCTCACCACAACAGTGATCTGAGCCACCACAGTAACAATGCTGGATTCTTAACCCACTGAGCCACCAGGGAACTCCCTGGGACAGTTTAGACAATCATTGGTCAGCCGTGTGTTAGGCACAGGGCCGGTGCTGGGTGAGATGCTTGGGCAGCTGTGAACCGACAAGCTCTTTCATGACGCCATGGGGCAAGGATGCCTCAGTAAGTGTCAACTGATCCCAGATAAATTAACTAAGAACTGTGGAGTAAACTCCAAGCAACAGTGATTTCAAGCCTCCTCCCCCACCCCACCTGCTTCCCCCAGGAACCTGTAGTTAGTCTACAATCATGGTTCTAGTTCCTTGCAACTCAAAGTACGGTCCTTGGACCAGCAGCATTGACCTGTGAGCTTGTTATAAATGCAAAACCTCAGCCCTTGTCCAGTCCTACTGACTCATAACCTGCATCTTATTACAATCTCCGGGGCATTAGTAAGTACAGCTGGTCTCGAGGACGATGAAGCCACAGAACACAGCTATCACCCATCTCCAGGCGCAGCCCTTGAGTGGGGAGATTTCTTTGTGGGTGAAGTTGTCAGATTCAGCAAACAAAAATACAAGATTGAATTTGAATCTGATTTTCACTTAAATATGAATATTAGATAAATGACCGATTATTTTTTTTTTAGTATATCTGGTGCAATATATATATATTTGTCATTGTTTATCTGAAATGCATTTTTTTTAAGGGCTGCACCTGTAGCACATATAAGTTCCCAGGCTAGGAGTCGAATGGGAGCTGCAGCTGCTGGCCTACACCATAGCCACAGCAGCGCAGGATGCAAGCCACATCTGCAACCTACACCACAGTTCACAGCAATGCTGGACCGTTAACCCACTGAGCAGGGCCAGGGATTAAACCAGCATCCTCATGGATACTAGTCAGGTTCATTACAGCTGAGCCATGACAGGAACTCCTGAAAGGGAAATCTAACTGTGTTTTATCCGGCAACCCTACCTGTAGAGCCCAGCAAAAGGGGAGAGAGCAGACATGTGGGTGGGGTCACTGCAAATAATGGCCGAGTGTGTTGGGAGCCTCTGGAACCGGTTGGTTCAGGGAATGGTGGGAGGTGGCAAGTATGGGCAGCCATGGGTTTCCATTCGGGTGTAACATCTTCCCCTCCCAGACAGCCCCGTCAGAGGGGTGTCTCCAGCCGAGCTTCCTTGGAGACCAGAGGTGGAAAAGCCCACAGTTGCCACCTTGTCTCCGGGCCAGCCCACCCCTCCAGAGACCCCTGATGGCTGGGAGAAGAATTCAGGCTGCAGGCCACCCAAGGTGCTGGCCCTGACCCTGGCTGGCTCTCATGTTTAATGAGCCGTTCTACTGGGACTTCACACACAGGCAGACAGGCAGGCGCTATTTGCACCCACAAGAAGAGTCCTGACAGGGCTGTTACTGGGTATGGTTCCCTAGGCTGTGTGGGGTCTGCACAGCCACTTGGGATGAGAGGGGTCTTCTGTGGAAGGGATGGTGACCGTGGGCATGGAGCCCTCTCCGGTCCTCTTCTGGGGCTGTCAAAGCCTATGCTATCATCTGCCGAGGTTCTGCCTTCTAGCGCACCAATTACAGAGAAGACAGACTGTGACTGCAGGAGTTCCTCTCGTGGCTCAATTGTTAACAAACTTGTCTAGGATCCATGAGGACGCAGGTTTGATCCCTGGCCTCACTCGCTGGGTTAAGGATCCGGCGTTGCTGTGGCTGTGGTGTAGGTCGCAGATGCGGCTCGGATCTGGTGTTGCTGTGGCTGTGGTGTAGGCTGGCAGCTACAGCTCCCATTCAACCCCTAGCCTGGGAACCTCCATATGCCGTGGGTTCAGCCCTAAAAAGCAAAGAAGAAAAAAAAAAAAAAAAAACGAAAACAAAGTGTGACTGCAGAACACAGTGGGGTGGAGACGCTCAGAACAAATGCAGTGACTTCTGCATAAACAGGTACCAGAAAGCTGACCTGGAGAAAGCCCGCGTAGCTTGTCCACAGCTGGAAATGTGCTAGGGGAAAACTGGGGCACCCATACTGAGTTAGGCTCACAAGAGTCAGGGATTTTTGCACGTTTGAAACCCTAACAGGATGCAGGGAGATGGCCGAGGGTTCCCTATAATGCGGTGAGGATCACGTGCTTGGATTTACAGTGGGGTGAAGGTTACCCCCATCGGGGCCCATGATGTCCAAGGTCATGTCATTTTCTCCTCCTCCCCTTCTCCCCATCCCTGCCCTGTGTAGCGCAAAGAGCGCTGACTTAGTGCCAGAGCGCCTGTGCATTGCCACTGATTAGCCTTGAACCTCTAAGAAGCCACTTTAGGCAAAGCCCCAGATTCCGCACTCCCACAGGATGCAGCTCCTAACAGGGCATGACAGGTCAGTCTCCCTTGGGGGCGGAGGCTGCAGTTTGACCCCCACTCCATCCACCTGCCCAGAGACATTGCCCAGGCTGTGTAAACTCGTGTCCAGCTCTGACAGTGCCTCAGGTCAGATGATGATGACGCCTGCTCCCTAGCAGGGCTCAATTAACTCACGGCCCTCCCCCGCCAAAGTGTAATGCAAAACGGAAAGAAATAGTTGGGGGGACAGGCTTTGAGGACAACCTAAAGGCCTAAAGGCCTAAAGCCCCCAGCGCCGGCCCCCATCAGGGAGTTTCAGCAGCTCCCGAGGCCCCCATTCCTCCTGCCCCCAGAAGCTGACATCATCAACTGCCTAGAAACCTAGCAACAAGCCTCCCCATCCTCCCCACCCAGACCCTGGCTGACACCACCCACCCGGGACACCCAGTGCCAGCACTGGGTCTCCCCAAACATCCTCTCACTCGTTTTTTCCCTTCCTTACAGGTGGAGTAGAACTGAAATTGTCCGAAGAATGTAACTAAAAATCTTCATGGAAAATAAAACAGAGGAAGTTAAAAAAAAAAAAAAGAGGAGGAGGGGACTCTGAAAAGAATGACCCTTGCATGCAGGTGTTTTAAGAATAAGAGTTGACTGAAGTCAGGCAAGGGGGTCGCCTAGGAAGGAAGTCACAGGTCAGGGCTGCCAGGAGAGGGCTGTGATGTGGTGAAAAGCCGAGAGACCTGGTTCTCCTGTGTGACCTTCAGCAAGTCGCCAGACCTCTCTGGGCCTCAGCTTCTCCCTTTGTAAACTGAGGCTACGTGTATCTACCTCGCTGGTTGCTGTGAGAATTGTGTGAAGTAATAAGCGTGCACATGTCTAGCACATAGAAGATGCTCCATAAAAGTTGCTCCATCCAGAAGCTTTGGCTAAAACGCCGTCTCTAACTGGCCATCATAACCAGGCAGCATCATCTGACCTGAGGCACTGGTATAAAGCAGCGTCTACCATTTGGACCCAGGCCCCCAGGCCAGCTCCACTCAGACTTCAGATTCCAGAAGCAAAACACCTTCCTGTATGTTCTCCTGAGGACCCCAGATGAAGACGCCAGGTCCAGAGCCTATTTGCAAAGCACAGGTGACAGTACAGTTCCTCTGAGGTGGCAGCCATGTGCCAAGCTTAATACACAGCACTTCTGTTCAGTCCCACTGCAGGAGTGATGTCAGCACATTCTGTTACCGCCGCCACTGTATAGACGAAGTGAGTCAACAGCCCAGCTCCTACAGCTACTGAGAGAGAAGACCGTTCTCAAGGACCGGAGTCTGACCCAGCGGTTCTCCATTCGGCTGAAGAGAAGAATCATCTGGGAAGGCTTTAAAACACATTGATCCCAGGAGTTCCCACTGTGGCACAGCAGAAACAAACCCGACTAGTATCCATGAGGGATGCAGGTTTGATCCCTGGCCTCGCTCAGTGGGTTAAGGATCCGGTGTTGCCGTGAGCTGTGGTGTAGGTCGAAGACGCGGCTGGGATCCCACGTTGCTGCAGTTGTGATACAGCTCCAATTCAACCCCTAGCCCATGAACTTCCATATGCCACGAGTGCAGCCCTAAAAAAGAAAAAAAAAAAAAAAAGAGCACAGATCCCTGGGTCTCTATTCTGATTCCACTGGTCCTTGGTCTGGGTGGGCCAGGTCCTCTATAGTATTTGAGAAGTTCCCCAGGAGATTCCAGTGTGCAGCCTGGGCTAAGGAAGGTCACCCTGACTCAGTTGGTCCCTTCCCCCTCTGCTGGACGGCTGCCTCTCTCCTGGCCACCTGCCCCAGGAGGTCTCACTTAGATGCACAGACACTAGCAAGAGGTCCCACCCCCTCCCGCAGTCCACACACCTGCACTCCTAGCCTTCCGGGCCTGCAGGTGCTTGGAGGAAACTGAGACCAGATGACCTCATTTCCAGTGGAGGCCCAGCTGGCTTGTTCTCTGCTCTCTGCCGCCCCCTGTTGACACCAGTGAGCAGAACGTGTCACAGCTTTTACTTTCTTTCCTTTCTTCTGCCCACAGCCGCGGGGCTGGTCTGGAACCACCTGCTTCACACATCCACCCCTTTTGTCCCTGTCCCCATCCCCCACAGTGAGGCTTCCATCCTCTTCCACCTGCTTGGTTCCAGGAGAGGCCCCTCTGCCTTCCCCAGGCTGGTCCCTTCCACCAGCTTTGCACAAATGCTGCCATGGTAGACAGGTCATTCCCCTCACTCAGAAGGTAAAATCCATGACCCCATCCTCCCTGGGGTGAAACCTGGCTTGTATGAGCCCAGCACTGGGTTTGGCACCAAACCCAGCCCAATGTTCACTTATTTGCCTGACGTTGGCCACTGCTGTGTGTACCCCAGGGCAGGGGCAATTGTTCTTGGGACAGCCTCTATTGTTTGCTCAATGCTGTGGCCAGCCCTCCAGTTCCCCACCGCTCCGTTTGTTTCTAATGTAAAAACATCTCGCCCCTGAGCAGGCGTTGCTAATGCCAGGAAGGGGCGCAGATGGCTGGGGACCCCTGAAGGGGGTCACCTCTTGCCCACCCTGGTCACCGCACAGTCAGCTTTGCTGAGTGAGGTCCCTGCGGTCATCCTGGGTTCTGGTGTAAAGGGAGATAAAGTCTGCCCTGAGCAGGCCCCTTCCTGGGGCAAGGTCACGGTCCTAGCCTGCTCTGAGTGGGATCCAAGCCCAAGGGTGCAGCCTGTTGGTAGGTTCTGAGTCCCCAGCTGCTGTAAGCACAAGGTTGGCATTTCCTTTTAAAACAGAAGAGATGGATAGAACGAGACAGACAGATGACCTTGGTAAGCGCCAGACGGTCCCCTCTTATAAATTTTCTGTCAGTTAACAAGTATTTGTGAGCAATTCCAGAATGCTAGCATGTGTGTGTGAGGGCGGGCATGTGTGTGTGTGCGCGCGCGTGTGTGTGTGTTGAACTTTGGTTTGTATCCAAGAGTCATTCTGTGGGATTCCTAAAGTCATTCCAGTGGTGGTAACTGTGTTTGTGTGTGAGCTCAACCCCGTTTACCCAGAGAAGACCTGGTACAGGGGCAGCAACAAGGCCTCAAGAGACACAGGATGCAAGTTCAAGTCCTGCCTCTGCCCCCTGAGCCAACCGGGTGTGACTTCAGGCCAGTTGCTCACCTCTCGTGTGTCAGCGGTCCCATCTGCTAAGTAGGGTTAATGAAACTCTTAGCAAGAGTGCCTTATGCACACACTTCACAGATATCAGCTGCTCTGAGGAAACTGGCACCACCAAGGCGGGGGGCCCAAGGCCAAATATTCATTCCGCCAACTTTTTTTGGTGTCAAAAGGAATAAGCCACAGCACTTACAACAATGTAGGTGGATCTGAACAGTATAATGTTAAGTGGAAAGGACCTCAAAGGCTAAAAACAACTACAACAAAAGAGGCTTTTCAGGAATACACATAGATGCCATGGAACTAGAAGAGGAAAAGCAGGCGAGTGACCAAGACAGGATTAAGGAAGGTGATGACCTTGGGGGGAAGGCCTGAGGCAGGATCTTGTGTCTGTCTGTAGGTTTTGTCAAATCCTTGCTTTGAGTGATGAGCTCTTGGCTGCTTATTACATTAATAAAAACCAACTAAATAGCTACATAATTAAATAAAAGCAGACCATACAGGGACCAATAGAGGGAAAGGCATCTGCTGAAGACTGTGATTAAACCAGCTATGAACATCAGTGGTCCATGAGGGGGAAAATAAATATAATGGGCACCCACTGCAGGCTAGGTACTGATCCAGGCCTCACTGATCCCTGGCCTCACTCAGTGGGCTAAGGATCCAGTGTTGCTGTGAGCAGTGGTATAGTTTGCAGACGTGGCTCGGATCTGGCGTTACCGTGGCTGTGGTGTAGGCCAGTGGCTAAAGCTCCAATTCAACCCCTAGCCTGGGAACCTCCATATGCTGCAGGTGCAGCTCTAAAAAGTCCAAAAAAAAAAAAAAAAAAAGAACCACAGCATGAAATCTACCATGGGTCCTACAGTTTAGGTAGCTTCTCGCTCCCACAGGGGCCCTGCCGGGTGCAGCAACCTGTACCCCACTCCTCAGATCCTGGCTCTGGGCAGCCTCGCCTCTGGGTCCTCACACTTTCCCACACCCTCTCGCAGACGGAAATCCTGGTCATCTGTGTGGCCAGACGGGTGACATTCCTGCTCCACCCAGGGTCTGTCAGCCCCACGATTTCCTCCTCATGACTGGGCCCGCCCCTGCACCCCAAGTGGGGTTTCCCTATGCCCTCATCATAGAATTTAACGTGGCCAGACCCTCTGAGCCCAGGTAAGCTTTAAATCCATGTCTCTTTGCCTTGGCTGCCCATTGAAATCACCCAGAGAAGTTAAAAAATTACCAGTGCCCGGGTCCCACCCCCAGAGACTGCTATAATAGGTCTGAGACACGGCCGAGAAGCTTCCAGGGGATTCGAATGTGCAGCCAGGATTGGGAGCCATTGCTCCAGGGGCCGGATCTGGCTCCCCAGCCCCTGTCCCTCACAGGTGTTTCATGCCTGGGAGCCTCTGTCCCTCCCCTGCTGCTCTCCCAGGCAACGCCCTGGCTGGTGCATCCTCCGCTGAGGTGGAGGCCCCCTCTGCAGGGCCTGATCAGTCTTGTGATGAGCTGAGAGAGCTCATCAACCTCACATGCCAGGCTGGGACCCAGGGCTGCCCCCCAGGCCTGGAGAGTGGAGCGGAAACCTAGGACCACCCGCTCCAGGGGCCCTGGGGCTGCTTCTAAGGCCAGAAAGCCCTGAGGCTCAGATGCATTTAATCAAGGCTGTGCTGGGTTGGCTCCCCTCCCCTGCTCCGCCCCATCCTGCCTCCTTTAGGACTAGAACTTGGAATGCATTTTTATTAGACTTTTCCTAGGTGAAAATGGTGCCGGGCTGGGGGGTGGGGAAACCGGATGGAGTGTGATTTACACTTACCCTGAGTCCTCACACCTCCCAAGGGCAGCCGGAATCCGCAGCCTGCTCACAGAGCCGAGGGCAGATGGGGCGGGGGGACTGCACCGGCTCTGATCTGCTCCAGCCGGGAGCCACATCGCTGTACCAGCGCCCTGAAATTTTAAAAGAGCTAAAGGCCCTTTGGAAAAGAAACAGGGGAAGGTGGATGCTGGGGTCTGCAAGGTTCTGGCAAAGACGCCGCCCCTGGGAGAAAGAATTCACTTTCCCCAGACCCCACACATCAGATGGGGTTGCCTCTATTATGACAGGGATGGAGGAGGACAGCTACACGCCTAGCTGTAAAAGTCCCACTAGGGGATCACAGCGAAAGAGGGAAACCTAGGGGACTTTGGGAGATCACTGTAAGTTAGTAACTGCTCAAGAAAGCCATCAGAATGAAGCAGGCTTGCTTAACTACAAAACCACAGATAAAAGCCGGAACTATGCCTTGGGTCACTAAAATGAGGCCTGCATTCAAGTTCAGCAAGACACTGACTCTTAGTGTCTCTAAGAGTGACTCTGATTTGAATAAGCCCCAGGACAGTCCTAGTTTGACCTCACAGGGTCAAATACTCTCTTACCAGATATACCAAGAAGGAACTACTACTGGAACAAAGAATAGTCGGTCTTTTCCCAGCCAGTGGGTCTTTTCCCACTCTCCTTGGATTATAAAAATGCAGAGCCTCCTTGCCTGCCCGCCTGTATCTCTTATGGCCATCTTATCTTAATAAACCTATTTCTTGCCTATCACTTTGTCTCTCACTGAATCCCTCTGCGCAAAGCCACAAGGAACCTGAGCCTCAGCAAATCCAGACACCGGGTGAATGATTCTAATTTAAAAACAGCGAGTTCAAGTCCCAATCTGGGTTTAGGCTGGGTTTGAGTCGTAAGTGCTGTCAGTTTCACTACTGCATTTTCTCTTTGTCCAGCAGCTCTTTTGACTTCCTTCTGCCTCCGAGTTCCATCCCCAGCCTTCCATCCCTGCTCAGCCCCAAACAAGAGAGGCCACCCTCCCTGGATACAGGCTTACTAGGCACTGCCCGCCCTTTTTAGAAAGGGTGCCTTTCGGAGTTCCCGTCGTGGCGCAGTGGTTAACGAATCCGACTAGGAACCATGAGGTTGCGGGTTCGATCCCTGGCCTTGCTCAGTGGGTTAACGATCCGGCTTTGCCATGAGCTGTGGTGTAGGTCCCAGACACGGCTCGGATCCTGCGTTGCTGTGGCTGTGGCATAGGCCAGTGGCTACAGCTCCGATGAGACCCCTAGCCTGGGAACCTCCACATGCTGCGGGTGCAGCCCTAAAATGACAAAAGGAAAAAAAAAAAAAAACGGAAAGGGTGCCTTTCATCAGGTCACTTTCTGGTGGACTTAGTTGCCCTGGGGCCCTCCTAGAAACGCTACAGCAGGATTTCTCAACCTCGGCATTACTGACATTTTGGGCTTCTTTGCTGGGGTAGGCTCCTGTGCATCAAAGAGCGCATAGCAGCATTCCTGGTCCCCACCCACTAAATGCCAGTAGTACCCACCCCCACCCCCACATCTATGACAATAAAAAACATCCACAGACATCACCGAATACCCCCTAGAGTGGGGAGGGGGGCAAAAGCACCCTGTTGAGAACTGCTGCTTTATAGTCTTTTGACCGGGAATCTTCCTGGAGAACAACGACCGTGCCAGCACCTCTGACAGGTCAGTCCAGTGGCCAGTACAGAAAACCAGGCTGTGTGACCTGGGTTGGGAAGCCTAACCTCTCTGGGCTTCACTGTCATCCTTCATGATAATAAGAATGGCCAGTATGTGCTCAGGCCTGGCACTGTGCTAAGCACTTTTTTTTTCCTCAGGCTAGGGGTCAAATCCGAGCTACAAATGCCTACGACACAGCCACAGCAAAGCCAGATCCGAGCCATATCTGCAACCTACATCACATCTGCAACCTACACCATAACTCACGGCAACACCAGATCCTGAACCCACTGAGTGAGGCCAGGGATTGAACCCGCATCCTCGAGGAGACTAGTCAGGTTCTTAACCAGCTGAGCCACAATGGGAGCTCAGTGTGAGGCGCTGTGCATGGATTTTCTCACGTTCTCATTTAATTCTCACCACATTACTCTCATTTAACCTTCACAATGTTTTTTTTTTTTTTTCTGGAGAAGGTATTACCCTCTTTTACAGATGAGGAAATTGAGGTTCGGAGCAATTAGGCAACCTGCTCAAGAACACACGTCGGGGGCAGGCAGTTTGACCCCAGGGCCCACAATCTTATCCACAGTCTGTACTTCCTTCCTAAAAGAGGGGCTTGGGCCCCTCTGAAGTTTTCTGAAGTTCCAGGACTGCGCCATTCTTTTGATGTTGTTGCTACAAAGAGAATGGCCCCTGGGTGTCCTTTATTTGCTGCATCCCTGGCCCCTCCCTCCAGGACAGAGCTTGCTCACCCCCTTCCCTCATTCAGTCCGCTCTCACTACATTCTGTGTGCTGGGCCTGGACCCAGCTGTTGATGGACTGCGGCATTTACCCTTTGGTGAGGAGGCAGGTATTAACAGCCTGTTGGACATTTAATCACAACCTTGATAAGGGCTAGGAGGGGGCCTGACTCAGCCCAGAGGGTCAGGGGAAGGGACTCTTGCTGCTCGCCGCTGGCTATGCAGGGGTTAACCCCAAGAGGGCAAGGGAAGTCAGCGCCCCAGAGAGCAGGTGTCCGCCTCCTGAGGCAGAAAAGAACACTGCTAGCTCTAGAAACAGAGGGAAGAGAGACAAAGGAAGATGATGAGGTGGGCGGGACCTGTGGGCTGGGTAAGAATTGCTACCATTATCCTAAAAGCAGCAAGAGGCCCTTAGAGGGTTTAAATAGGTGGCGTTATGGTCAGATGAGCATATTCACCAGGGCAGCTACTGTGTGGAGATCAGTGTAGGGATGGGGGTGGCAAGAGAAAAATGCAGAAGAACCTTTTGGGCGGGTCCAGGGGAGGGTAACAGAGAATGGAGGGTATTGACAGCTTCCAGAGACACTGAACTTTTAGACGGTAGGCACACAGGTAGCTGAAGCAGGAAGCCTGGAGGACGGTGAGGCTCTCTACGGGCGGTGGGGGACCCAGGTCAGGAGTTCAGCATGGGCCCCCTGCGTGTGAGGGGTGCTACCCACGACAGCAGTGGACTGGATGACTGACTGGTCCACCAGCTAATTCACTGATAAATGATGCTGAGACCCCTTTCCCGGGGTCATGTTCAGTGGGAGGCCCGCACCAACTTAGGACTCACCCTGGCCAGGATCAGACAGACCACAGAAAAAACACGCATGCAGGCGGCCAAGCCCCCGGGGAAAGAGCTCCTGTAATGAAAATGTAAACTGTTATTACGATTACCTTATCAGCTCTGACAAGATCGCAGTCAAAGGTGGGGCCGCAGCAGCTTGTAATACAATATAAATGGGCTCTCGGGTGGCAGTTGGCTGTTGCATTGATTCTTAGTCACTCAGAAGCTAAATCACGGTACTAATGTGAAACATGTGTGAAATATCCCTTTTTCCATGCACTCGCAATGAAAGAGCTTGGCCAATGTGTGGCCAAGAGAATGCGCTTCGGAGTAATAGAAACCTGCTCGGGGCCATGGTTTGATTTCCGTGCACAAGCCGGCATCGTCAAAGCTTTGCTCTCACATGAAAGCAAGCACCATGGAGGTGAGGAAACACCAGAAGGGGCCCATCGTGGAGAACGGGACACTCGACTGCTACCTGGGGCCTGCGGATTTTAAAACTGTCCTTACCCCCATTTGATTGCTCCAAGAACCACAACACACGAGGATGGGAACAGATCCCAGGCCCTCAGCTCACTGGTGGAGTAAAAGACAGGAGACTTGAACAGGATCACCCAGTTCATCGGAGGCGGATCTGGGACTGGAATCCACACTCCCTTACTGGTCCAGGCCCTGATGCTCCCTCCCCTGCACTCAAGACCCCAGGAAACCTGTCTAGAGATTCCCAATCTCTCAGCTCCCGGGCTGAGTCTTCCTTGAAACCAGTAGAGGAAATGAGACTATTTCTTTTTCTTTCTTTCTTTTTTTGCTTTTTAGGGCCACACCCATGGCATATGGAGGTTCCCAGGTTAGAGGTCAAATCGGAGCTGTAGCTGCCAGCCTTCGCCACAGCCACGGCAACGCCAGATCCAAGCCTCATCTGTGACCTCCATCACAGCTCACAGCAACACCAGATCCTTAACCCACTGAGTGAGGCCAGGGATCGAACCCGCATCTTCATGGATACTAGTCGGATTCGTTTCTGCTGAGCCACGATGGGAACTCTGAAATGAGACTATTTCTAACAGCCCAGGTTGGCAGGTAAAGGACATTGCATCTTGGCCAACGTTTTGGTGACTACAGGATGCAAGGGGATTAGTGCTGGAGGACAGGGAAACGGTGTAAGAATCTGGGAACAAAGTCTTATTTGCTTACCTGTTTATAAATAATGCATACTCTTTTTGGTTCTAGAAAAGATCTGGGATGGTTTGCAATTTAAAACACACACGTACAACAAAATAGCCGACTGACAGCAGATTGCTGAATTGTTTTTAATAGGAAAATGGAAATGGGAGTTCCCGCTGTGGCTCAGCAGGCTAAGAACCCAACCTAGTGTCTGTGAAGATGCAAGTTCAATCCCTGGTCCCGCTCAGTGAGTTTAAGGATTCATTGTTGCCATGGCACAGGTTGCAGCTGTAGCTCTGAATCCATCCCTAGCCCAGGAACTTCTACATGCCTCAGGTGCAGCCATAAAAAGAAAATAAAAATTGGAAATGACTCGTGTCCCTCAACCGTGGGCTGGTTTAAAAAAAAAAAATCTGCCATTGGAATACTACATCCATTGTATGCGTCCAGTGGAATACTACACGGGTATTAAAAAAAAAAACTGAGAAATTGTTCTGTGTGCTAATACAGAGAGATTTCAAGGATATACACTTAAGGAAATAAACAACGTCAAGATACAGAATATACAGTATATTCTGTATATAGTAGGCTATCTTTCACATGGTAAAGTGGTAAGCTAAGAACATATATTCAAATTTCTCTATTTTAGCATAAAGAAAACACTGAAAGAATAAACCTAGAAGTTATATAAATGATGGCCTACAGGAGGCAACAGTGGGGAAAGTGAGAAATCTTGGTGTACAACTTTGTATGTCATTTGAACTGTATAAATACTTTACCTATTTAAAAATTCTAATTCAATTAAACAAAGAGGAAAGAAGAAATGGGAAATAATCCTAGATACAAGAGCCCCGAATTTCTCCCTTCTGCCCACTCCAAAGCATGGCTGCTAAAAGTGCTGGGCCTAGAATCCCAGTCACGAGGACCCAGAAGTGGAAGGCGCGTGACTAACCCCCACCCCCCTGGCCAGGAGGAGGCTGGGTACAGAGTGCAGGTGGGCAGCCCACTGGCCTCCCTGCCTCCTCTTTGGAGGGAGCAGGAAAGACTGAAGGGAAGGGCTGGAGCCTGCACCAGGCCAGCATGGCTCAAGGTCTCCCCATCTCTGCAGGGCTGTGCCCACATCTGCTCCCCATCTCAGCCCCGATTCAAGGTTATCTCAGCTCCTAATGTTCTGTGGTTCCGGAAGTGATGAAGCTGCCCTAAGAACAATGCTCACGGTTTTAGGCTCTGCCAGCCTGGTAAAGTTCATCCTTGGCCTTCCTCACTGTGTTCCCAGTGTGGCCCTGATTCCCCCAGCTCTGCCGGGCACTGCCCTGTGCCTTGGCATCGCTCAGCCACAGCACTTGTTGGAGAAGAATCCTGGGGAGATGAGAGGACAGCACCACCAGCTAAGGATGGTGTCTCTGGCCGCCCGTATGAATGAGCTCTTCCCATCCTGGGCTCCTCTCTGACCCCGCCCTTCCTCTCTGACCCTGCCCCAGAGTAGGAACGGTCAGCCAATCATCATACCCATTAAAATGTATGGCTACCACCCAGAGATCCACTAAGGGGGTGAAGTTCATTCTAAACTATTAATAAATTATATCCATATTACAGAAAGCCATATTAGAAAAAACTAGAATGCTATGTATGAATAATCTTTTTAAAGATTATACTAAGTAAAAATACAAGCTGCAGGGTGGTGGGGAGAGGGATAAATTAAGAGTTGGGATTAACATACACTACTATATATAAAACAGATAACCAATAAGGACCTATTGAATAGTACAGAGAGCTAAATATTTTGTAATAATCTATAAGGGAAACGATTTTGAAAAAGCATATATGTGTGTGTGTGTGTGTGTGTGTGTGTGTGTGTGTGTGTGTGTGTGCATATACATATGCACATATATATGTGTATATAACCAGCTCACTGCGCAGCACACCTAAAACACGATGCTGTAAACCAAGTATACCTCAATTTAAAAAAATTTTTCGAAACATGAGCTGTAGAACATCATGTATAGCTTGACCCATTTTTGTGTAATACGGAGCTGTTTTTCCAGATCCACGGTAACGACCATGATATGGATGTAACAATTCCCTGAATGGCTGATAATGATGATCTCTGGGGAATGGGGGGAGGTCTCTCACAATTTCCTTCCCTTTCTCCGTTAAACATGTGTATATTGTTTAACTCTTTTCTTTATACAAAGCAATGGTAATTTTTGTAGTCTGAACACCGATCTCTCTCATTCATTGCATCCCCTGCTGGTCTGGAGGACCTAGTCAGAGATTCATGGGAAGAGCTCCCCTCCCAACTTGGTGCCATCCAGCAGATGGGAAACTGAGGCCCAGAGAGGGCAAGTGATTTTCTTGGCATCATACAGTGAGTTAACAGCAAAGCTGGGCTGAGAGCACCTACTCCGCAGTCAGCACTGCACTCTTTCTGCTACACCTTGTGGCTTGAAAATAAAATGTGTGTAATTGCGGAGGGTTCTTTGTGGGGCTGGTAGGGGAAAATAGCGGGAATATTGGCAAAAACAAAAAAAAATTAAAAAAACTAGGCACTCCAAGACTCATCCCCTGGCTGCCAGGTCAATTCCACCTCCATTGACTCATGAAAGATTACAGACAAGTATTCATTTAAAGATGAACAATTAACTGTAAATCAATGCCTGGCATGAGCGCTGAGTTACAAAGTGAATTAAAATAAGTGGGTAAATGGATAGCTGGTCTCAGCCCCAATGGCCACCTGACTATTACCCAGCAGAGCTGAGAGAAGATAAACCTTCTGACTCAGAAAAGCATCAGAAGGTCACGGTCAGGGGGAGGCTTCTTTAAGGAGTAGCTCTCTAACATAAAAATAATTGCCACCGCCTCCCCCCAGTGCAGCTGAAATGGCAGGATGCATACGAATCAATTAACAAGTGTTATTAAATCTTGCGTTGCACAGGGCTCGGAAGGCCTGGCTGACTGTCATTAAGACGGTGGCCTCTTCCATATGGTCACCACTTTACAACCTAGAAAGGCTTAACTCCTCATCTGGTTGGAGCCTCTTGAAGTCATGAGGCCAACAGTTTTTAACCTTTGTTTGGGGTCTGAGGGAGCTGTTCCGTGAGTTGCTCAGGGTCCCACAGGGCAGTTTCCAGGGCACAGCTGGATGTCACGTCTGCCAGGCTTGGCCTCTTGCGCTCCTCCCACACCCCGCCCCGGCCGGGGAGCCAATGTCCAGAAAGTGGGCCAGTGGCTTCTGGGAAAGTGGAATGGCCAAATACAGCAATGCGAACAGTCTAGACTTGGGGGCTATGTCTTTCCCCAGCCCCGGCCCCAGACTATCTGACGTGCAGCGGACACACGTTGCCACTCAGATTTTGTCTTCTGAGGACGGATTGCATGTGTGAGTTTGCATATATGAATCCATATGAACACATCTATTGAGTGTTTGACTAACTTTATACTTTTTGAAGTGTTTTTATACACACTACCCATTAAACTCTCTTTTCATGGTGAAATGTTATCAGTAGGACAGGCAATCTAATTATTTCCAGTTAATACAGAAGGAAACTAAGGCTCTAGGCAAGAGGTCTCACGTCTTATTAAGGACAGAGGGAGAGGCCAGGAGCTCTCTCTGGATCATTTCGTTGCATCCTCCCAACCATCCTGTGAGGGAAGTGTGGTTACCAGTCTTATACTTGAGCACACTAAGGCTCAGGGAGACTAGGTCACCTGTCCCGAGCGGCAGAGCCAAAACCCAGCACCCAGGCTCTATGGGCCCAAGGCTGAGCTGTGTGCTTTTAGGGAAGGTCCACAGTGGGGCCAGCTTCACTCCAGGCACCGAGGACTCCTTCCAAAATTACCAACACTAACAATAGCTGTCCTAGCCTTAGGATGTGCCCTCGGGAGTGGGCTGAATTCTGTCCACACAGGACTTCTGAGAACAAGGCCTATGGCCAGGTTGTCTCTGATCCTTGCATGGCTCAGAGCTGGCCTCCCTCACTGATGTGAAGTACCCCCCACAGCCCTGTCCTTTGCTAGGACCTTTTCTTCCATTTCTGCTGCGCAAATAAAAGGACAGTGCGGGCTCTTAGCTAACAAGTGCCTCTGTCGTCTATTCATCCCACATAACTCCATGGGCATCCCGTGGGAGGAGTCAGGGCCCTTCAAGCGGCTCCCTGCACCCAGAAAACCGGGCCAGCCTGCATGGCTGCATCAAATACCTTCACCTTTACTTAAGCAACGCTGCCCATCGTCTGCAAGACTGCCCATCGTCTTCCACTTGGGCTGCCTTCTTTCTCTGCCCTAAGGAATGATTTCACGATAATAAACATTTCCACATGAAGGTTCTGGATGTCTCTGACTCATAATTTATCACTTTGTTTCCGTGGTTGATATTTTTTTTTTCTTCTCCCTTAAAAGACAGGGCAGGAGTGAGCGAGCGTGTTGTGGAAAGGATGAGTAATAATAGCCTCTCTCAGCTCTGGTGGGAAGGGGTGGAAACAGAGGGGAGCAGAGGATGGGCGTGGCTGAGAGGTCCGGGCAGCGGGGGGGGGGGGGGGGGGGGGGGGGGGGGGGGGGGGGGGGGGGGGGGGGGGGGGGGGGGGGGGGGGGGGGGGGGGGGGGGGGGCGCGACCCCAGTTCTGAGTAGGGGAGGCTTGGGCCCTCAAGTCAGATGATCCCGTAATCCAAACAGGCTTTATGTGCTCAGCTGCAGGACGTGGGTGTGTGGCGGCCGGAGGCGGGGCAGTATTCCAGCTGAGTGATCTGTAACCCACAATCGGACGGGCCATCCAACTCCTCCCCAGGCTTCAAGGCCCAGGTCAAGTGCCACCTCCTCCAGGTAGCCTTTGAGGACCGTCCCAGCCAGAGCTGTCTCCTTTGCCTCTGTCCTGGAACTTTTCTTTTATCCCTCTGGCTAGATGCCTTTGCTCCATCACTGTTTATTCTATCTGCCTTTCCAGCTCCCAGGGCAGAGGACTTATTTTTACCCCTTCTATATCTTTTAAGCATGAGACACCCACACTCTGGGTAATGTGAGCCGATACCTGCATACAGAGCCCAGCCTCCAAGCAAACATGTGGATACCAAGTTTCAGAAAATGGTACCAAACGATAATCATACAATTTAACCTTTGGTCTTGGGCTTCATACTGCATGAAGCCTTTTCATCTTCTTGGCAGGTACATGGCAGGTAATATGAAGCTCATTTTTTTCAGGTAAGAAAACTAAGGCTCAGAAAGTTTCAGTGACTGACTCATGACTATTAGTAAAGAAAAACAGCTCCAAAACCCGGACTTTCCTAATTTTCCTTAGAGGAGCTAAAAGCTTCTATTACCTCTGAAGCATGTGATGAATTATTTGGGGGAACATGGCTCTGTTAGAGCCCAACCCCACCCGAGATGCACATGCGAGTCAACATATATTCAGAGTGTGACCAAGGCTCCGGAGAAACCTGTTTGGCTTAGTTCAAAGCAACCTTCTCCAAACTTACCTGACCTGGAAACTTTTTGCACAGGACACCTATAGTTTGTTGTGCTGGAGATACCTTCCACTGCCTACTCTTACATTCCTAAAGCGGAAATCAGGTTCCCAGGAGGAGCTGTAATTATAGACAAAGAAAAGCTTCAACTAGAGGAATAGGGCTCTAATAGTGAAATTTCAGGGCTCAGACAGCCAGTAAGGACATTTGTTATTATTCCACTTTTTGTTATTGAACTCTTCAAATACACACAAAATTGGAGTTCCTGTTGTGGCTCAGTGGTAATCAACCCAACTAGTACCCCTGAGGATGGGGCTTCGATCCCTGGCCTTGCTCAGTGGGCTAAGAATCGAGCCTTGCTGTGAGCTACGGTGTGGGTCCCCCGTTGCTGCTGCTGTGGTACAGACTGGCAGCTGCAGCTCCAGTTGGACCCCTAGCCTGGGAACTTCCCTATGCAATAGGTATGGCCCTTAAAAAAAAAAAAAAGTACACACAAAATAGAGGAGAATCATCAATCCCCATTACCCATCACCAATAACCAAACCAGCTTCAACAATATTCAATAATCAGTGTTTGCATCATCTTTTTTATCTAAAATATTGTAGAGAAAATCCTAGACATTATATCACGTCATCTGTAAATACTTCAGCGTGTAACACGGCCACAGTATCACACACCCTAAAAAAAATTAACAGTAATTCCTGGATATCTAACGCCCAGCCCATCTCTAACTTCCTTGATCCTCTTAAATAGAATCAAGGTAGACTTGAGCCAAGATTCAAACCCAACCCATACAACCCATAGAGTTCCATTGTATTTTATTCCCCTTTTTTGCCTGTACCCACCGCACACGGATGTTCCCGACCAGGCACTGAATCTGAGCCGTAGCTGTGACCTACGCCACAGCTGCAGCAACATTAGATCCTGAACCCACTGCACCAGGCTGGGGATCAAATCCATGCCTCCAAAGCAACCAGAACCGCTGCCATCAGATCCTTAGCCCACTGCACTGCAGGGGAAACTCCGGGATGTCTCTTAAGATTCTAAATCTAGAACAATTCCCTCACATCTCCCAGTTATTTCCCCTCAACCTCCTGTTGGAGAAGTTACGGCATTTGTCCTGAGGGGCCTCCCCCAGTCGGACCTGGTGACAGCCTCCCTGCACTGGGCTTTCCCATGTTCCTCTAGTTCCTATGCAAGTTGGTCATGAGGTTTACAGGCAGAGGCAGATCTGTGTTCAGTTCTACGGTTGGAAACCGTCCTGGGTGGTTCTGTGTCGTTCCTATTACAGCACACCCAGTTGTTCACTTCTAGCAAAGCTCATATTGATCCATGGGTTTGGATCCATGGGTTGGATCAAAAGAGCTATCTTTTTGATCCAACGGGTCTTCCGAGTGTCTCCAAAGTATATCTCATTCTAGAATCTGGTTCTAGATGCAGCTCTAACCTGGGATTGTCATGGCTCCCTCTTACCATCGAGCTCCCAAACTCTTATCAGTCTAGCCTTCCTGAGGCTCTTTCTGAGTGACCTTTAACCTTTCCTTTTTATTTTATTTTTTTTTAAGGAAATACATTTTTCGATGACCAGGCAAGCTGGGGATCTTGTGTTCCCTTCAGGCCAGTCCCTCCCAGCGACTCCATGGGTGCGGCTGGCGCCCCAGGGTCTCCACAGCCTGTGGATCCCTCCACCGGTCCCTTAGGAGATGAGTCAGATTCTCAAGGAGAACAAGAACACGTAGTTGAACGTGATAAATATGCATCCAAAATTTTTAAAAACCAAATTACACAAATCAAGCTTATTCTGAGAGGTTCGTTTTGCCAGGGGTCTCTAGCGCTCCAATCAGCATAATTAAATAGCAAGGTCTCTCTAGAACTGATTGTGGTTTTCACATTTTTTATCATCCAAGGACCATTTCAGCGAGTTGATTTTAGGCTAATAAGAACCCCCAAATTAGAAACTAATTAAGGAGATGGAAAATACAAATGTATTTGTTTTTAGTCGGGCACTATTTTTACCAGAGGGATCATGAAAAATTAAAATTGTTAAATACCCATATGAAGGTTGTCACTCAAGGGCAATGTGGCTTTCTGCCTCCCCCCACTGCAAAAGGTTAAGGTGATATATCAGAAGCTGTTCCCTGTGGGTCCCCAGGAAGCAAAAAAGAGACTAATTTTGAAGAGCAGAATTACGCACAGCTAGATTCAGCGAGGAAAAGGGGGTTGCCATAATACTCTCAAATCTTTGGTGACGAAGACTCAGAGCGCCTCTTACTTTTCAAACACACGCATGCCTGATAATAGCATTAAATCACTGCAGTGCACTTTCTCATGCCCATTTAACAGATGAGAATATTAAGGCCCAGGGGAGCTGAGAGATCTGTGGAGGGTCATATGGCAAACTTAGAAAGAGCCTAAACTATCTATATGTAAATGTGTTGGCTTTTATAACACCCCCTCCCCACTGTCCCCCACACATGCCATAGATCACCGTCTAAAATAGACGCTAAGTCACAGCGACACCGGTTTGGAGGACTCTTTTGGGATTGGTGACAGCCTTAAGAGCTCAGGACCCAGGAGAGAAGAAGGAAGCAGAGGCTTCCATCTAGGGAGGCAACGAAACAGGTACCCACAGAGCATCCAAGGACCACAGACCCAAGTGTACACAGAGAGTGACCTTGCAAATGCCATTTCAGTCCCCAGGCCTGGAGAAATCCACTCATCTGCAGACTTTACACTGATTCCAGCACCACTGACACCCAGTTACTCTTTGCGTCAGCGACCTTCAATTCACCTCCTTATCCTGCTCCCTCCACGCCAGCCCTGAGGACAGGGGATCTGCTCACGACCTCTCTCTCCAGGCTGCCTTCCCCATCACAGAATCCTCACCAAACCCCAGCCAGGTAGGTGAAGAGGACCTCATGGACTTTCCCTAGATCCATGCCTCACCCCCCTTAGACCCAGGATTGGGAACTTTCGTGATAATTAGGGTGAATTCCAAACTCAGGGGGGCTAGTTGGAGACCCCACACAATAAAAAAATAAGGATGCCTGGGAAACCTGCCCCTGACACACAGGTGACAAGGGGTTAATTCAGAGGCACTCGCCCTGTGGGGGAGGGGCCGGGGGCCAGGGTTGGGGGGTACTCATTGGGGCCACTGGGCTGGCAGGAGGGCAGTGCATGGTGGCCCAGCGTGCCATGTGATGCTGAGTGGACGGGCACACTTAGAATCAACCCAGCTCCCAAACAAGAAAACCCCCCAGGCAGGGAGTTAAGAGTCTCAATAACATTTTATACTTCTGCGAAGGACCTTCACATCCTCTGTCTCATCTGAGTCTCAGGAAAACCTCAAAGGCAGGAAGTCTTTAACCCAGTCCTCAGACGGGGCTGGGCATAGGGGAACTTGATTTGCAGGGAGTGCCAACCCTGTGCCAGCGACACATGTCAGGATGCTATGTACCTACCCAGACGTAGCAGTCACTGTTTTTTGCTGCTGTTGAAGGCCAGTGACTGGAGCAGATGTCACTCACAGAGTAATAAAATATATCCTCCCCCGTGCCCAGGAAGAGAGCCCTATCCTATGGCAGTGGGCTTCCTGGCCCCAGTGAGGCACAACCTGTATTTTATGGCTGGGGAAAGAAAGGAGGCAGGTAAGGTAGGGACAAGTCTTTGTTTCAAAGGCTGAGGCTGACAGGCAAGCGAAAGGAGAGGGACAAAGAACATGCAGCTTAAGGAGTAGGGTACCCGGGTTGGGTCCCAAGACACTTGGGTGGCTGAGGTCACGGGTCCTAGAGCAGTCAGCAACCCTCGCCCCACTGAGCACAGCGCCTTGGCATTGTCCACCCTCTAGAGATGCAAGCCTGAGGGTCCTGTGTTCTCCTAGAAGCTGACACAAGGACACAAGTTGCACCTGCGGGGCCTGCTTCCTCCAAAGACCACAGGGCTCTGGATAAGGAGGGCCACAGGCAGCCACACTGCCGCCCTGGGCCAAGCTCCAGGCTCACCCCCTACCCATCTGTCCTGCCTTTGCAAGCCCCACGGTTCTCACACAGAGGCACAGAGACGGAACTACAGAAACTCCGGCTGGAAAATTTGCCGAACTTAGCCCCAAGGGGGACTCAAATTGGTTTTCATTTAATTTAGGAAAATATACAGCACTACTTCTTGACACTGAATGTCACAGAGGAATTATCATTTTATGTCATCTTCATAGTTACTCAGTAAGACAGACACGATTCGTGCCACTCTCAACGCAGCTCCTGAAGCTCAGAGAGCTTTGGGAACTGCCTTAGGTCAGATCCAGAACCAGCAAGGGGGTGGGAGGCATGCTGAGGCCAGCTAGGGGCACCCACACCCAGGCCTGGTTCCAGAGAGTAAACAGCATCTTCTAGAACAAGCGATTCCAGACATCTCTGGTTCTTCAAGTCAGTTTCCTCGGGGCTTCATTTACGATGTGAAAAGACGACATAATAGAAAGTCCTGTGGTCTAGCTCAGGATACACCAGGGCTCTGGGTGCCCCTGGACAAGATACGCTAAATTCTAGACCTCAGCTCCCCAGTACAGCAGCCACTAGCCACATGTGGCCACACTGAGCTCTTGCAACACGGCTGGTCCAAACCGACACAAACTCTAAGTATCAAACACACTCTGAACCTCAACGACTTTGTACAAAAAGAAAATAAACTCTCTCTGAATAGTCTTTACAGTCACTCCATGTTGCAGTGATAATACTTTGGATATGTTGAGTTAAATTAAACAGTATTAGAATTGATTTCACCTTGCTGCAAATTTATTTATGCTTTTTAGTCTTTTTAGGGCCACACCCACGGCTTACGGAGGTTCCCAGGCTAGGGGTTGAATCTGAGCTGTAGTTGCCGGCCTTCACCACAGCCACAGCAGCTCGCGATCTGAGCCTCGTCTGTGACCTACCCCAAAGCTCATGGCAACACCGGATCCTTAACCCACTGAGCAAGGCCAGGCCAAGGATCGAACCCTCATCCTCGTGGATACTAGTCTGGTTCATTACTGCTGAGCCACAATGGGAACTCCTCACCTTGCTTCAAAGTTAAAATCATATGTGTGGCTCATGCTCAATCTCTCTGGGCAGCCCTGCTCCAGGTCCCAGTCTTGCTTTGGTTTCTGTACCCACCTCTGCCTGCCCCACAACGTGGGACAGGGCTGGATGCCCCAAGGAGGCAAGATGCTCCAAGCCTTCCGAGAATGCCCTCTATAATCAACACTTTCGTAAATTAATTCCCAGACCTAACCATCCATCCTACTCCGGACCCAGAAAGCATCCCCGGTCGGTAGCTGCCAAAGCACGTGTGTACAGCCACCATTTCTGAGCATTCGCATCCACCTTCATCCACATTTTCTGCGGCCAGAGGAAGGCCAATAACCAGGTTTTCAAAGCCCAGGCCTCACCCCCTGTTAGCCATCAGGAGCCCTGGGAATTAGGATGCTTTTCTCCCAGCCCTGCTGTGCCCCCTCCCCTCCCAGACCGTGAGCTTCTCCAGGAGCAGAACAATAGAAGTAAACTAAATGATTGATCACTTATTATGGTGCCAGCTGCCGTGCTAAGTGTTTTGCGTGTGTCATTTTATTTAAATCTCCCAACCAGCCTGTGAGTGAGAAAGTCTTGTCCCCATTTTGAAAACAGGAGCCTGAGGCTCCCAGAGTCCTGTCTCCACTCCCATGCTTTTTCCTCTGCCCCGTATTCCCTCCCCTGGGACCAGACACACCTCCTGCATCTTTGCATTTCTGGCACTTAGCACAGTGCCCAGGGCACAACAGGTAAATACGAGGAAACGGGGTTAAGAACCTTCTTACAGACTCAATCCTTTGCTCTTTCTTTCTCTTTTCTTTTTTTCTTTCGTTTTTGGCCGCCCCTCAGCATATGGAGTTCCCAGGCCAGGGATCAGATCCGAGCCACAATTGCCACCTACACTGCCGCAACGCCAGACCCTTCAACCCGCCGCGCCGGGCCAGGGATGGAACCTGCATCCTGGCACTGCAGAGATAGCACCACAGCAGGAACTCTCCTTTGCTCCCTCTGGGATTGATCAGGAAGTATTCTGCCCCTTACCTTCCTAAGGCTGCACACATGGGTCCTCACCCGCCCACCTGTTTTCCACCTCCTTCTGCCCCCCAGCACCTCCCACCATGCGGCCCTGCAGGGTCAGCCCTGTCCAGGTTCCCAGTCAAGCCTAAAATGCACAGCCCACCTGCTGCACTGAGAGGTGGGGGTCTGAGAATAGCCTAGGGCCAGTACACCAGGGCTTAGGGTACCCGCAGATATCACTAGCCCCAGGGACCCATGACGCGGCCAGCAAAGCCCCTCCAGGCAGAGCCAGACCATCCTTTCAGGGGTCCCCGAAGCTTGATTCCCCTTTCATTTGTTCGTTCAGACAGAAGCCAAGTCCTGGGCCCGCCTGGTGCCTGCAGCTGATCCGTTTCCTAGAGCTGGGCTCAGCTTTCTGGATTCCTTCTTCATCTTATTCTTTCCGCCTGATTTAGAACGAGGCCACCCAGAAGTCCTAATTCTCTGCTCCTCCCCACCCCTTGGCTTGGCCCTGTGGACCCTGACACTCGCCTGCACTGGAATGGAATTTGCCACACCCCCGCGGGCCTCCTGCCCCAGGCCACTGGCCCTTTCCCCGTGCTCTGGTCAGTTTCCCAAGGCCCCAAGCTATTTTTGCTCCCTCCTTGGTCTGCTGTTTTCCCTATGGTGGAAATAGCCAGAGTGGTACCCAGTATGACACGCAGTGAAAACCTGATGGCCAATGAGATCCAGGCCTATCCCTGGATCAGAGTGCATCTTTGCAGTGTCCCCAGTCCCACTGGGCCCTGGTCCTTCCAGCCTCAGGGCCCTGCCTTCTACGCCCTGGGGACCTTCTCAAAGCTTTCTGCCTTGGCTGACCCCCTTGGATCAGCTGCTAGACTCAGAGTGTCTGCCAAACCCGTGCTACCCCCACCCCCAGCCCACGATCTCCAAACCCCTATTCATGACCCCTCCCAGCTGGCCTTGGTCATCTGCTACTTGCCTCGGCATCTTTAGAGGGATGAGGGAAGCCACAAAGTCCCCATTTCTTTTCTTACAAGAAATATCAACCTTTCATCTCAGCTGTCATTCAAATCTGCCCCAACCCGGAAGGCTTCTCAGCCAATGAGGTCTCCAGGTCCAGCCCTCAGATATCACGGATACAGGAAAGAGTGCCTGCACCCCTGGCTGCCTCCGTTTCCCTGCTGGCATCCATGCTCTGCTTCCCAAGGATGCTGATGGGAAATAATGACTTCGTGATTTGTTGCTCCCAGGTCTTCAAACAAGAGGTGCTACAGCCTTAACAGCATCAGGCCTTCCCATCAGGTATAGTAAGTGAACCTATCAGTGCTAAATCTTCCGGGGCCGAGCTCCAGCAAGTGCCTGGGGCAGAAACTAATAACTATAAAGCCTGCATCTATCATCTTATCAGGCCTCACTCTGCTTTGTTTGCATAGTTATCTTCCTTCGGGTTGACATTTTATGTCTACTGCAGGCTGATATATTCTCCTCCCTGCCGTACTATTCAGAAAGGATTGATGAACAGCAGGTTCATTACCTGTCATTACACCGTGTACATGTCACCGGGGACCGAAGTATCAATTCTTCTTGAGTCTCCCCGATGGTGCAGTCCCCCGACTTGGAGGCTCCAGGTCCCACGAGCTCAGGCTCAGGCTCACTCCTCGGGCTCGGGTGGGCTTCCCGCCATCCCTCTCTGCTCTCTTGGATGGCCTGCTCCTCAGGGATGGTGAGGCCTGCTGGGTCCCTGCTGCTTCAGAGGAGACCTGCAGGAAGCACAGAAAAGGCCCCTGTCACCTACCAGGGCTCGAGACACATGTCCAAGTTTTAGCTGTTCTAGAACTTTCCAGCCATCTTTTTTTTTTCCTTGCTCATTATTATTAGGTCATGTAACTACAAGTGACAATACAGGGTCTTCACGGCCAATGTCCCACCCACCAACCCTATCTCCAGACCTCAGCATGCGTGCACACGCACACAAACACACACGCTCCTTCATTCTTAGCTTCTTACATTTGCATATTTCATTTCATCTGCCTGAAAGACCCACCTTCAGTCCCTCATGCTACCCACAATTCAGAGTTGAGCTCAGACCCACCGACAGAACTTCATCGCACCAGGAAAGAGAAAGGACCTGAGTGTCCCCCCTCCACCAGTAAGACCCACAAAGAACAAGGCCATGTCTAGCAGGAATACTCTTCGATTCTTATAGCCCACGCCCCTGGGACGAGGCTTCCAGTGGTGTGCTGTGATTTGGGCGGTTCAAGGACGGTCACCCACCTGTGCCTCGGGCTGAGATTCCTTTCACAGCCCTTCGCTCAGAACGAGGGACAAGGGTCACGATGCAAACCCTGCTGCGTGAGGGACACAGACACTGCTCCACTGAGTGACCATCTCATAGCAGCTCATATTCTAGGTAGCAGAGGGCAGGTAGTAAGGGGATCCTGCCAGGAGCAGCCGTGGCCCTGGGTGCAGATCTGCCAGGCTCTGGAGACTGGGTCCACTGGCCACAGCCCCGCATCTCTGACCAGGCGTGGCCTCCAGCTCCTGCGGGCACTACCCAGATAGCCATGACTATAAGCTCCACCCCGACCCCGGGCTCCTCTGGGGCTCAGTGGGCCCACTGCTGAGAAGGGGCTGTGGCCAGTGGAGAGCACCCCCTGGGGCACCCAGCACTGCAGGTGAGGGGAAGCACCACACACAGGGATGAGGAGAGGAAAGGAAGGCGGGGACTCGGAATCCCAGGGGTTTTGTAAGCAAAGTGATGACAGCGGATTCCACACATATGACTTATGCTGCTTTTGCATCCGTTGAACCCACTTGGTTTCATAGTGACGATGTAAAGGGATAATTTTTTTAGGTTGGCCTTTTTTTTTTTCTTTTGGCCGTGCCCTAGTACGTGCAAGTTCCCAGGCCATGAATTAAACTCACACCACATTAACACCAAATCCTTAACCACAAGGCCACCAGGGAACTCCTAAGGTTATTTTAAAGGTAAGGAAACAGAAACCCAGAAGGACCGAGAATCTTATTAAAAATCACACAGCAAGGTAGTGAAGGGGTCAGGACTGGAATTCCTGACTCCTGATTATTATTTTTTCCAGCAAGCTCTCTGGTCCTGGATTAATTTCCTACTGCATCAGGGAGGCAGTGGCGGTGGGTCAGTGGGAGTCGGGCAGGGGAGGGGGACAGAGGCATGCGTGGCCTCCTGTGGGGGATGGGAAGAGGAGGAGAAGGAGAGAAGGGGCATGCCTGTGGTTTTGCCCCCACCCTGAGGGTCTGGGCAAAGAAAACACAGAGCAGAGTGACAGATAAGGAAGACAGGAATGTGGAGGCTCCTAGCGACAGGAGCAGCCCAAGCAAAGAGGAAGTTGCTGTGATAAATAGCCACAGCTTGGGGGGGGGGGGATGGGTAATGCCGACCTTGAGCCTCAGGGGACCTGAGCTCTACAGCTCTGCCCTCTGAGGCAGCAGTGGAGGTTAGAAGCCCAGTTGAAAGAACAAAGCAATCATTAGCATTACCTTCAAAAAGCATACGTCCTTGTCAGGGCTTTTTTATATATGTGATCTATTCCTAAATCATGAAAAAAAAAAAAAAAACATGAAGTTCTACCCATTTGAGAAAAAGATCTCAGCTGTTCCTGGACCGTGGAATTCTCCACTTGATTCCAACGCTGCTCTGCTTCTAAGTCACAACCCAGGAAATTCCTACCTGGCAATAGAAGGCAGGTCAAGCTCCTCCCAGAATAAGCAGCATAGGCCAGGGCCCAGGAAACCCAGGCAAGGTGGCAAATGCATGCATTTAGGCAGGAAAATGACCCTCACAGAAATAGCAATGGCAGCCACAATGCAGACAACATGCCCACCTCCATCGGCAGTAGAGCAGACCTCAAAACATCAGGCTTCGGGGAGAACAGATAAGTGCTCTGTGTCCCCAGCAGCCTGGGAAGGGTGAGGGGTCCTCGTTCTACCTACTATGTACAGTGAGCCCTACTATGTGCACCAGATGCCCTGGGGAAGGGAGGAGAAGCTGCACCCTTTAGAAGCCAGTCACCAGCCCATCCCTTGAGATGCAGGATCGCCTGGCAGCGTAGCTCCAGAAGCCAAGAGCTACAACGCATCCTTTTTTGCTGCGGATGGGAGGGCAGGGAGAAGAGTCCTTCTGAGCCCTCCTGCAAGGTGGGGTTGAAACATATTCACAGCAGATGGTGCTGTAGCCCTCGCTCCGGGATTCTCGGTCCTAATTATCTGTGCTGTCAGCAAAACAATTAACCCTCCAAGAAAAATTGCACCATCCACTCCCAACCATATGAAAAAGCAATTTTTCCCAAGGACGAGGGACACTTAGGGCAGCGGCAGGGGAAAAGTAGGGCAGCCTTGCATTCAGCTCCGGATCTTACTCACCCTGGGCGATTTCACCATCCTCTGGTCTCCGTGTTCCTCTGCAGGCATCGCCCGACAGCCCCTCCCGCCCCGAGACCACATTTCCTTTCCCATAAAAAAGGTGAGTCCAGTCCCTAGGGTCCCCGTCAGTTCCACAGTGCCGCCGTGGGCATGGTTCTCTTCCCTTGATTTTTAAGCTCCTTTGGAGCAGAGAGACTCATTCTCCATTTGTTTGCCCATTCACTTGCTCACTTGCTGATCTGTTCATTCATTCAATCATTCATTCATTCTTTTAGTTATCAAGGAGATACAAAAATAATATCTAGTCAACCCTTCTCTCTTTTTTTTGCCTTTTTTTCTTTTTCTTTTTCTTTTTCTTTCTTTTCTTTTTTTTTTTGGGGGGGGGCGCACCCACGGCATATGGAAGTCCCCAAGCTGGGGTTCAATCAGAGCTGCAGCTGCCAGCCTATACCACAACCACAGCAATGCAAGATGTGAGCCATGTCTGTAACCTACACCACAGTTCACGGCAACCCCGGATCCTTAACCCACTGAGCGGGGCCAAGGATGGAACCTGCATCCTCATGGATACTAGTCAGGTTCCTTACCGCTGAGCCACAATGGGAACTCCCTAGTCCGCTTTCTTGACCACTGCTTGGTGCTTTCTTCCCCTGTGATAAGGGCAGAGGAGGGAAGGACGGAGCAGGGTGCAGCAGGGGATGCTAAGGGCTTCAGTTCTTGGCACTGGCTTGGCGTCAGCTGGGGGAGGGAAATCTTGTTGCTGCCTTTGGGTTCTCTCTGAAGATTCAGCTGCAAGAAGGCAGCCCACTCTCCAGAGCTGAATGTGATGCACAAGCCACCTTGGTCGCCAGGGCACACCTTCGGAGGGGTGGAGAGGTGCTAGGTCAGGAGACCCCAAGGCCCCCCATCAGTGGCTCTGGGGCTGCAGAGAGCACTTTCCAGGTGTTCATTAAATACCTAAGGCATGAGTGAAGGATCCAGAATGCCCCTGCTTAAAGGAATTTTTTTTTTTCTTTTTAGGGTTGCACCTGCGGCATATGGAAGTTCCCAGGTTAGGGGTTGAACTGGAGATGCAGCTGCCAACCTATGCCACAGCCACAGCAACACCAGATCCAAGCTACATCTGTGACCTACAGCACAAACGCCAGATCCTTAACCCACTAAGCGAGGCCAGGGATCAAACCCGCATCCTCATGGACACTATGTCATGTTCTTAACCTCTGAGCCACAACGGGAACTCCCTAAAGGAACTGCTTTAAAAGGAAGGAGAGTTTTTACAGGGTTAAGGCATGATGTTTGTTACCCAGGGGGGCACTATTTTGTTTGTTTGTTAGGACTGCACCTGCAGCATATGAAAGTTCCCAGGCTAGGGGTCATTGGAGCCATAGCCGACGCCACAGCCACAGTCAGGTGGGATCTAAGCCGCGTCTGCAATCTACACCACAGCTCACGACAACGCCAGATCCCAGCCCACTGAGCTAGGCCAGCAATTGAACCTGCCTTCTCATGGATACTAGCCAGGTTCTCAACCCACAGAGCCACAACGGGAACTCCTAGGGAGCTACCGTTTAAGGCTGGGCTCGGTTGGGCTATTTCACCCATTGTTGTCAGGTACTGCTATGGGTAAAGAAGCAGGGCAGGTCAGACATTGTAGAATGTTCGCTATCAGGCTTGAAAAAGCCTTCAGGGATGACATCATCCAGGGCCATGTTTTGCAGGTGCCATCTGGAGAGGCTGAAGAGCTGGCTGCTCACACACGGGGAGAATAGAGCAAGGCTCTGCCCCAGGTGACCCCACATCCAGGCCTCACTCTGGTCCCAGTGCACACTGCCTCCCAGGATGGCCCCTCCATAGCCTGGGGAACTCACAAGGCAGAAAGAAAAGTCCAGATGGGGGCACTGACTGGCCTCCCCCCCCAACCCCTGGCCACCCCACTATGATGCCTGCCCTCCTCAGGCAGGGGCAGTGCTCTAGGCTCCTGGGGAAGGAGTGCAGAAAACAGGGTCTGGGTTGGGACGGGAGCTGAGACCCCCTCCTCCACCACCATTTTGCCCAGTTCAAGCCTTGTGACATCTTTCTCCCACCTCCCTGTAGCCCAGCTGGCTACCAGCACTTGCCCTCACCCCGTGGCCAGGACTACAGGCTCTGATGCCAGCTCCTCAGCATAAAAGGAGTGTGTTTATATTCAAGGCGGGCCGTCGCCCACTCAGAATCTGCCCACTCGAAGGCGGCACATGTGACTGCACCCCCTGCCCAGAGCTCAAAGCAGGACAGGCGCCAACCCTCTGGCTGGAGACATTTCTAAATATGAGCCTGGCACAAAGAGTCAGGTTCCCAGGCCTCCTCTACGCCGGGACACCCAGCCAGGATTGCCGAGCCTGCCGGGAAGGGAAGGGCTGGGGGCCGGCAGGATCAGGAGGCAGCCAGCTGGGACAGCCATCGGCTCCAGAAACATCACCTGAACCTTTCACTGGCCTTCCAGCCTCGTTAGGGGAAAAGGATTACCCTGCACCCAGAAGGTCTAATCAATGGCCCGAAACTCTTGGCAGCAGAGACAGGAAAGCCACTGCTTGCTCAAATGGATTAAAAATACACAAATGTCATGTTTTTTCTTCCCCTCTCCTCAACCCCCTGAAGCCTGGGATGCTTGTTAAAAATAGCCTTGCTGTGGCATGGATCCTACAAAACCCAATGGCTGGCAGGAAAATTTGAGAAGCCATTGGAGGCGGCACTAAGTGGTTACCCCTGGGGAGTGGGCTGGGGAGGGCCAGGAGCGGGGGCTCTCAAGTGTCTGCAGACACATTTCTACACTGCTTGAATTTTTAACAAGCAGATATTTATTTCACCAGTTAGGTGTTTTGTTTGTTTGTTTGTTTCTGATGGAGGTTTATCCATTGCATCCTCTAGCCTAAGCGGAAGGCTGAACTAGCAACCTCAAAGCCTAGTGCTAGCTGCCCTGGCGGTGCACAGACCCCTGGGTACCCAGGGTACCAGGTCCAAATACAACCCAGAGCCATGAAAGTAGCACTGAATCTAGAGTCAGACTTTCAGATCTGTACCTCGCTAGGGCTGTGTGACCTCAGACAAGTCACTTGAGCTCTCTGGGCTTCAGTTCGCTGAACTAGAAAACGAGGCAGTTGGATTAAATGCTCAGCCAGGTACATTCCAGTCATAGCATTTCCCAATTTTAAGGATTGAGGGAAACATCTAAAATGAGCCCTGTGTTTGTGCCCCCACTGTGAATGGACAAGGGGAGTGTCGGTCTGGGGGCAGAGGTGGGGTTTTAAAATCAGGAGGCAGAGGGGACGGAAAGAAGCAGTTCCGAGCACAGAGGCCAGGCTCCGCAGCCTGCGGACGGAGCAGAAAGAGCATCGCTTTGGGCGCCAGACTGTCCTGCATTAAATCCTGACTACGGCTATTAGCGACTACACGATTTCAGGAACTGCTTATCCCTGAGGCAGATCAACCTCCTTGTCTGTGACAAGGGGAAGGAACACCCGCATCCAAAGGCTGTCGCGGTTATTACACGTAGGGAAGTGAAATGTACCCAGCTCATCGCAGGAGCCTAATAGCCTTTTCTTCTTTTCTTCCTCCTGTCATTTACCCTCCACTGTGTTACAGGGTTGCTGAGAGTGCGGGCTCTGGCATCGGGTTGGTCTCCCAGCTCCACCAACTAGCTGCTTGTGACCTTGGGAAGGCGGTTTCCTTTCTCTGTGCCTCAGCTTCTTCACCTACAAAGTGGGAGGGAGCCGGGGCTGGCTGTTGTGCTGTAGCAGCCCACACTCCCACCCCCACAAGCCAACTGAGCCCTGGGGTTACAACCTTGCCTCTTCCACAGGTTTGGCTTTTAGAACTTCCTTCCCAGGCCGCCCCCTCTCCCCACAGCCTCTCTGAGCTTCCTGACCCACAGTTGCCCACCACCTATGCTATCCCGCCGGCCCTTCCCTACTCCCTCCCAGCCCCCCCCCCCCCCCCGCCCCAGTTTGGACTGCACTCTGTAGGTTGTGCACCTGCTCCGGACTCTCTCCCGGAGCACAGGGCACATGTGGGTTTCAGATCAGTGCTTCTCAAGCTTCATTGTGCTTTAGGAATCACCTGGGGATCTTGTCAAAATACAGAGGCAGATTCAGATTTGGGAAGCCCCAGCTGGGGGGGAGGGTCTAAGATTCTGCATGTCTAACAAGCTCCCAGGGGATGTCCATGGCACTGGCCTCGGACCATCCTTTGATTAGCAAGGCTGTAGAGTGGAAGGAATCCGTGTGTGTGTGTGCAGGAGGATGGGGACAGGGACAAGGCAGGCCAGCTACATCAAAGAGGGAGAATTTTGACAGCACTGGCATGATGGAGACAAAGCGTGAATTCAAGAAACAACGACGAGGAAAAGTAAAGAAGTGTTTTATGAAACGATGCGACATTACCCAGCCAGTAAAAATAATGCTTATTGAGATAACGCAGCAGCACAGAAAGATGCTTATGACATATTAACTGTAAAAGCAGACTACCCATTACACACACACAACATCTTCAACTCTGCCAAATGCACATTTAAGAAAACTGATAATAGGACAACAGCTCGGGGGGGGGTATTATATTATAATATCGGGGGGGTTACGATATTATAACCACGTCTTTTCATTTCTTTGGCATTCTCTAGATATTCTTCATGAAGATTTATCATTTTTGTAATTTAAAATTTACCTTCTATATCCTCTCAGATGCCCACTTCCCCAAATCGTCAGTTATTCTGCATTACTGAGGTTTGATGTATTTTGAGCACAAACTGCCAGCCCTGGGAGAGCTGGAAAATGGTGCATTAAACCTGCTCAGTCAAACCCAAAAATAAAGCAACCCAGATTCTGTTCTGCCTCTATGCCAAGGGTCCAGCGCTTTGCAAGGCTGGCACTATCACCTCTCACTATAGCAACAAGGAGACCCTGGTAACCCCGAGCTCATGGTTTCTTAGTAGTAAAAATAGGAAGTCCATGGATAAATGTGCAGTAAGACACTTTCATGGGTTTGCATTGGACAGGCCAGGTTCTGAGCCCTCTCGGCCCCTCTTGCAAGAAATAGAAAGCAAAAATCAGACTCCGGGAGCTGTTTCTCACAAGATGACAATGAGCGCTTGGCATTTTCTTCTTTGTTTCCCATTTCAGAGCTGTAAGCTGCCTTTCAAACCAGTTCCTGACGTGCCTGGAGGCAGGCTGTTCTAGACTAGGAGTCAAAACATCCAGCCCATACTACCCAAAGCAATCTACAGATTCAATGCAATCCCTATCAAATTACCCATGACATTCTTCACAGAACTAGAACAAACAACCCAAAAATTTATATGGAACCGCAAAAGACCCAGAATTGCCAAAGCAATCCTGAGGAACAAAAACCAAGCATGAGGCGTAACTCTCCCAGACTTCAGCAATACTGCAAAGCCACAGTAATCAAGACGGTGTGGTACTGGTACCAAAACAGACATACAGACCCTTGGAACAGAACACAGAAGCCAAAAATAAACCCAGACACCTACAGTTAATTAATCTTCAACAAAGGAGGCAAGAATATAAAATGCGAAGGAGTTCCCATCGTGGCACAGTGCAAACGAATCAGACTAGGAACCATGAGGTTGCGGTTCTATCCCTGGGCTCGCTCAGTGGGTTAAGGATCCGGTGTTGTCGTGAGCTGTGGTATAGGTTGCAGACACGGCTTGGATCTGGCATTGCCGTGGCTGTGGCGTAAGCCGGTGGCTACAGCTCTGATTCAACCCCTAGCCTGGGAACCTCCATATGCCACAGGTGAGGCCCTAAAAAAGCCCCCCCCAAAAATATATATATAAAATGGGAAAAAGACAGTCTTTTCAGCAAGTGTTGCTGGGAAAACTGGACAGCTGAATGTAAATCAATGCAACTGGAACACACCCTCACACCATGCACAAAAATAAACTAAAAAACTTAAGGCTTAAAGATTTAAATGTGAGACAAATCACCATTAAACTCCTGGAAGAGAACATAGGTAAAACATTCTCTGATATCAATCTTACAAATGTTTTCTCAGGTCACCAGAAATAAAAGCAAAAATAAACCAATGGGACCTAATCAAGCTGACAAGCTTTTGCACAGCAAAGGAAACTATAAAGAAAACAAAAAGACAGCTTACAGAATGGGAGAAAATAGTTTCAAATGATGCAACAGACAAGGGCTTAATTTCTAAAATATGCAAACAACTTATACAACTCAACAGCAAAAAAGCCAACAACCCAATTGAAAAATGAGCAAAAGACCTGAATAGGCATTTCTCTAAAGAAGATATACAGATGGCAATAAGCACATGAAAAAATGCTCAGCAGCACTAATTATTAGAGAAATGCAGATCAAACCTACCATGAGGTACCACCTCACATCAGTCACCAGTGGCCATCATTAATAAGTCCACAAATAACAAATGCTGGAAAGGGTGAGGAGAAAAGGGAACCCTCCTGCACCGTTGGTGGGAATGTAAATTGGTACAAGCACTATGGAAAACAGTACGGAGGTACCTCAGAAAACTATAGATAGAACTACTATATGACCCAGAAATCCCACTCTTGGGCATATATCCAGACAAAACCTTCCTTGAAAAAGGCATATGCACCTGCATGTTCATTGCTGCACTATTCACAATAGCCAAGACATGGGAACAACCTAAAGGTCCATTGATAGATGATTGGATTCAGATGTGGTATATATACACAATGGAATACTACTCAGCCACAAAAAAGAACAAAATAATGCCATTTGCAGGAATATAGATGGAACTAGAGACTCTCATACTAAGTGAAGTAAGTCAGAAAGAGAAAGACAAATACCATATCATATCACCTGTATCTGGAATTTAATATATGGCACAAATGAACCTTTCCACAGAAAAGAAAATCATGGACTTGAACAGACTTGTGTTTGCCAAGGGGCAGGGGAAGGGAGTGGGATGGACTGGGAATTTGGGGTTAATAGATGCAAACTATTGCCTTAGGAATGGATAAGCAATGAGATCCTGTTGTATAGCACTGGGAACTATATCTAGTCACTTATGATGGAGCATGATAATGTGAGAAAAAAGAATGTATACTTGTATGTGTGACCGGGTCACCTTGCTGTACAGTAGAAAACTGACAGAACACTGTAAACCAGCTAAAATGGAAAAAACTCCTGCCAGAAGTACAGTGTCTGAGTGCAGGCCGTTCCCCAGAACCCTGAATCCATTTTGTACTCTAGTGAACCATGTTCAAGGCCTAGTTCTGCCACTATCTGACTGTGGAAACTTGGACAAACCACTTCCCGTCTCTGAACCTATAAGCATTTTTGTATTGAACATTTTTAAAGAAGATTTTACAGACTCTCACAGTCTCTTTTGATCCTACCACTCCATTGTGCCAAGAGGAATAACCATTCACCATTTGTCTAGCAATACAGATGAGGTATTTCACATACGAGGATCTTCTAGAAAACTAAACATTGCCCCTTCGAGCAACAAAACGTGTTTCATTTTAGTCCTACTGCACAAAGCTGTTTCTCTTTTTTAACGTTCCTGGGCTTCTCTTCCTTACGTGGCGAAGAATATAAAAACTAGCGTTTATTTGTGTACACCTCGCCCCAGCTCTGTTCCACAGGGCATTTGCAGTGGCTGAGATGCGGAACAAAAGGTAAGCTTGTCCCCACGGCCCTCTGGCATCTCTAGGAGATGCTCTCCCAAGTTAGATGATGCACCCCTGCTGCTCTGGTTTTCTCTCTTCTTCTCTCTGCCCCTTCCCACAATACGGCTACCTGTTTATGCATGCCTGCCTAAAGAAGCTTCCCCGCTTCTAAGTCTTTTTTTTTTTTTTTTTTAATGGCAGTACCAGCAGCGTATCAAAGTTCCCAGGCCAGGGACTGAATCCAAGCAGCAGCAATGCCAGATCCTTTAACCCACCGCGATGGGCCGAGGATCGAACCAGTGCCTCTGCAGCGACCCGAGCTGCTGCAGTCAGATTCTTTTTTTTTTAATTCAATGAATTTTACTATATTTATAGTTGTACGACCATTGTCAAAAATGTAATTGCAGAACATTTCCAACCCACCCACCCCAGTCCACCCCTCCCTGCCCCGCCTCCCCCCGACCTGTCCTGTTCCCTTTGGTAACCCTAAATTTTTCAAAGTCTGTGAATCTGTTTCTGTTCTGCAAATAAGTTCATTTGTATCCTTTGACCGCAGTGGAATTCTGAACTCACTGAGCCACAGAAGGAACTCCCTTCCCACTTTTAACACGCATTTGGACTCCCCCGGGCTGGGCCACCAAGGGGCTCCGAGCCAGGGTATGGAGTGACGTTCTGAGGATAAGGAGGCATGGCTTCAGCCATTTTCACTGATCAGAGGCACCTGTCCCTGGCCCTGAGATCCATGCTCTGGACAGGAGAGGTGACAGCAGGTGATCTCTGGATAAGTGACGTGTCTCTGTCTTAACCCCTCCCCTGACCTAGCACTTATTTCTGCTTTGCTTGCTGGTTTTCCCAAAGGGGGCGTTTAAAGATCGTTGGAGTTGCTCTCATTTCCACATAGGCTAAACTAGAAAGCAAGGTCAGGTTTAGAATTTAACCCCAACTCTATCCAACCCTGGTGTCCCTCCTTTGCCCAACCCGATCCCCAAGTTTCAGGACGCCCTTGCCTTGCTTCTTCCCATAAGAGATGCTACAATTCCCCATATTAGGCTTTCTTTTCTTTTCTTTCTCCAGAAAGCCACCCAGAGGCACTAGGCCAGATGCAGCCTCATCCTTAGAACAGAAATAGCTAGCAGAGCAATCGGACTCACCAACTCCCCCTCCCTCTTCCCCCAGCCCCCCTCCCCTGCAAGGCAGCGAGGAGCCTCAACGCCCTCTGCCTTGGCCTCTCTGTCCCCGGTCTGAGCTGCTCCACCAACAAGCTCTTACCTTCTGTGCACACCCAGCTTCCTACCTGCGCCAGTCAACTGGGTGTTTATCACTAACCCATACGCCCCCCGGTACGTGTGCACTTCCTATTCCCCACTGCACAGGGGCCCCACATCACTCGTTCTCCAGAGGACACCCGCAGAGAGCCTGGAGGCTGTGGTCGGAAAAGGGAATTTCAGAGTTTTCAAGCTTGGAGGTGGGCAGTTCTGAAAGGGCGCTTTTACGGAAAGGCCAGGTTGCAGGAAGGGGAAGCTTCTAGAAAAAAAAAAAAAAAACAG